>JAVJAQ010004863.1:326212-642900 GCA_032362365.1 Zygogramma bicolorata | reverse complement strand
TTGTGAAAAATGGAAAATGCTTATAATTCTGTTGGAAAGTGATGAAGAAGGATATATAGAATGAGTATATTGTGCTGATAGAAAGAAGGAGAAATTTCGAGCGAAATCGGCTGAGGAAACAAACATAAATGTCAACCCTGAAAACCCTGCTTCCTGTCTTTGGGGGGCCGTATCTCCGAAACTAGTTGCGAGCCCCAAAAACTTTAATAGGCTTTTTTGTTCAGGAGGCCGAAATACGTAAGTTCCACCAAAAATTTTTCAATTTCACTATGGAGCCCGCTTAACGGATAATTATCGAAATTTTCTATGTGTAAATTTGTTTGGTGAAATTTCAGAATCTTTATAGTCTTCCCAGGCATCACATTCAATCGCAGTATCAACATCAACAAAGATAAGTATTATTATTTCGAAAGTGAATCAGTAAATTCATGCACCTTCAATCATCAAGCAACAATTATAGCAGAATTGAATGCTGATTTTGAAAACGTTATATGGCAATCAGCATTGATGTAATTATTGAAGAAGCATGAAGACAGATGAACTTACGATTCCAGGTAAATCGGCATACTTAGGATCAGCCATATCGATGAGATCAACTAAATTAAAAGCTAACACTGAATCTGAAGAAGTTCAGTTATTTAAATAATAATTTTATCTTATCAATAAAATTTAAATTCGTAGCAAAAACAAACTTTTTCGGAATTTTTGGATTAATGCATTTGACTAATGTAATGTCAAAGTCAAATGTCATAATAAAATAAAATATAAAGTTCGCAGTGTTGCCAATGACGTATCTACAAAGTGCCCACAATATCCAACCAAAATACCCGATTTTACCCGCGAACTATTTCAAAATACCCGCATTTTACCCCATTTTAAAGCTGAAATCATGTAGAAACGAAATTTCCAAAATTCGTTCGAATAAAAAAGGATATAACTAAAAAGTAGTCAATAATATTCCAGTGTTTGTCTCCATATCACTTTAATCTCAATTTCTTTCTGAAAATTGTGCCTGTATGAAGCCTGCTTAATGCTGAGGGTTTCGAAACTCCTTCATCACAAACACTTGAAATTTCTCTACAGACGATGACAGAATTATAAGTAACATTGTTAAAAGTATACTACAAAAATAAAGTTCTATTTCACGACAATATAACATATTCAAGTACATAAAAAAAATTGTGAAATGAAAAAAAAAATAAACAAGATGAAAATAATCTTTAAATAACACGAAAATAAAAATTTTAGAAGATATTCCAAATGAAATAAATTATATATTCCATGGAAAATAAAATATACAAGAAAAAAATATAAAATATCTCTATAGGTAACACAAAACTGATTATTTTATGTACATACAAGATCCTAGGTTGAGATTTGAGACATACCAAGTAACAGAGAGGTTGAGACATTTTATGGCGCTTTTCATCTATCTCTATCTTACCAATTCGTTGGTTCTTGATGACAGAAAAAGAACACCGAACTCTAGATTGTAGATGTTGCATAATTGCATAATTCTTCTATTGTGGATTCCGTGATTCCAATTTCCACTCTCAATCCATTCCATTTCTGAAGGGCAAAGTACAGTGTTGCTGTGTCCCTACAACCTTTCATCAAAATTTTGACAATTTTTCTCCATTTTTTCTAGCTCTCGAAACTGCCTGCATTTTACCCGCAAAATCCAAATACATGCGAAAATATATTGGCAGGTAATTACCCGAATTGCGGGTATTTTTGAGATGGGTGGGTATTTATCAAGATCAACCAGTGACTCATTGGCTTACTTTATGTTTCTCATATTTGGCTGCATTCAATCGAAAAATTCGGAGAAACGATAGCTGTTGCACTCGATTTTTCAAAAGCGTTTGATTGAGTTTGGTATCGGGCTTTCCTTTCTAAACTGCCGTCTCATGGTTTGCCTCCTCAGTTGTGTGCTTTGTTGAAGAGTTTCTTTTTTGATAAGTAGTATCATCTAGTATTTGCCCAATAAATGCAGGGTTCAGTTCTGGAGCCTACTCTGTTTTTGCTTCATATCAATGATTTGCTAGAGCAAACATCTTGTTCAGAACATAGTTTTGCGGAAGACAGTACTCTTCATTCTAGTTTCCCTTCCAGAATCTCTATACCAGCTCGAGAAACAAAAGTTAAAATAAACATTCACGTCAATAAAATTAACGATGACTTGGTAAAAATAATAGAATGGGGTAACATGAACTCAGTGGAATTCAATGCTAGAAAAACCCAGGCATGTCTCTTCTCAAGGAAAGCCGATCTATCATCATCTAGTATTCAGATGTCAGATGTAACTATTCCTACAAAGTATATCGATGCAAGGAATTATGATAAGTAATAATCTCTCATGAGAAACCCATGTGGGATCTATAGCTGAAGGTGCCTCCCAGAAACTTGCATTTCTATTTCGTGCGAAGAAATACTTCACTTCTCGTCAACTTCTGATGATCTACAAGGCTCAGATAAGACTTGTCTCGGATTATAGTTCTCATGTATGGAGTTCGGCACCAAAACATTAATTGAAGCTTCTCGATTCAATTCAGGGAAAGGCAATCCGCCTTGTTGGTGATTCTTCGCTCACAGACTCGCTCACTTCATTGGAGCATCGTAGAAGGGTCGGAGACTTGTCTCTCTTCTATAGATATTTTCATGGTCGGTGCTTTTCTGAATTGTTATCAATCGTTCCACGCTTGGCAATAGCTACAGAATTCCCACCCCTTTGTTGTGAACTTGGAGACCAGTCGAACCTCTCTTCCTCAGGGATCTTTTTTCAATAGAACAGCTGAGTTTTGGAACTTCTGGCCGAGAGAGGTTTTTCCTGACGCTTACAAACTTGAAATTTCAAAGTGAATGTTAATTAGTATCTCCTGTCCCTTGATTCACGCGTTGTTCTTTGAACATTATAGGACTTTCCTTTCGTGTGAATCTACATATGGAAAAAAAGACGTTAATTGTGGATTCAGGATTCTAAAAGATCAGATTTAAGTACTGATAAGTTGAATTGGGCAACGGTATGTTAAATTACCATTGTTGTTTATGGAAAAACGATTTGCTTGTCCAGCAGGCTCATGTGACGTCACATATTGTTACGGGATAGGAACTTTTTTTCCTGATTCTTGCAGTTCTGTTTATACTTTTCCAAATGAAGGTTACACTGACGAAGACGAACGATACTTGTTTGGTAAAAAGTTTTGAAAACGCACCCCCTCGATTTTAGCTAGTTTTGAAAATTTTCTTGAAGTTCTGCAGAATTTATTGGTTAAACAATTGATCTAGGTTGATCGTTCAAACACTGAGGTAGTTTGTCAATCACATGAATCTTGGTAAAAAAAAACTGAATAAAACCTTAGTAGATGAAGGAGGCTTCAAGATCATAATAACGGCTCGTCTTGTTCCAAAGTTTTAGCTATGTATAGATGTAAATATGTCCTGAAAATAAGCGATCTCTATAAATATCATTCGAATCTCAACTAAGTTCACCTCGTAATGAATTGTTGTAAATATCAGCATGACTATTGATCCTCAGGATACTGAATGAGAAAAGTGATCGGTAAAACTTCGGTCGCACTGGCCACCTTTTTTTTATTTGGTGGAACTCACGTCATTCGGCTCCTCTACAAAAAATTTCAATAACATTTTCGGCGGTCTCGTCTAGTTTGGGAGCTACAGGTCCATTTTGTTATAAAACTTTTACCTTATTTGAACACACAAAATTTGTCTTTCTCATCGAAACACCACAAAAACCCTTGAAACATAATTGTTCCAAAAAACTATTTTTTTTAAACGTCAAGATTGTGTTGGGATGTCATAACTCAATACTGATTTACTTGCGATTTTGCCGGCGTTACCACCGACATTATTATTGTTGAAAACCGAACATATTTATGTTGACTTTTGAAGAAGGGTAAATTTTTGAAACAATAATGGTTTTGTTTACTTGAAATGTTACAAACAAGTAAATAAGGACATGTATGATGTTTTGTGTGTTCGAAAAACAGATATTCGATGTGATCTCCTAAGCTAGTAGAGACCGCCGAAAATGTTATTCGAATATTTTGTAGAAGAGACCCAACTACGTAAGTTCCATAAAAAAATAAAAAATGGTGCTCATAGCAACAGCAGTTTTTCTGAATTGTACAAGTTTTGAAAGCTAACATTCAAAAATCAGGATATCATGAGATGAGCAATTTACATCATCAGCGCTATTACCAAAATTAGGTATATGGGATAATAAATAAACAATTATTATTTTGTAACGGATAAAAATTCAACGGAATGCCCTTCAAACAAAACTTTCGGATGAGGAAAGTGAAGAATCTTCCAAATGAGAATTTACCATATTAATATTTTTTTCATTAGTTTTTGCACATGTACCTATTCACTAACTACATGGGTTATGATTATGACATTTCATCTGGTACAAAAAAAGTTTTCTTTTTCAAACATATTACATTTATAAACCTACTTTTTCTCCCAAACGTTGGCCCTTGGTGTGTAGCACGCCGATCTCCCACTGCCCATGGAACATAAGTATAGTGAATACAGTTCAAAAACTGTTGCATACGTCATCGACGATGGCATGAAATCAACGCACTAGTACCAATCCATTGACGAAAATACATTGGAATGTTTATGTTGAATTTCAAATTTGGCCTCTGTTATTCTCTGGCATATGGTTGGCAGCACTCTCGAAGTTGCCGCAATTTGTTTGAAGTCTGTTATTACCCAATCCTGCTACCCAAAAGGTATATCGAGACAAGGGGAATTTTTAAGACTTTTTATCGCTGATAAAACTTCGTTTATTGTAACCGGCTCAAGGAAACAGGAAAGGGTTGAGAAAGAGGTCTAAAAGATCTGAAGTTATGTTGCTATCGGGAGATAACACACACAGATTTTTTTGTTTCTTTCAGAATTTATTAATTTCCAGCAATATCTGCTTTCATTCGCAGAGGAGGCTACAAATGATGATTGCATCTTTTGTTGTGCCTGTACATTCGGTGACAACTTTCACAGCGTGGACCTGTCTCCTCAATTCTGTGAGGTGTTTATTGAAAAACGGTACTGGCATTTCATTGATAGGGTTGTATACTCTGTATTTTCCGCCGCATAGGCAGGCATGCGCATATATATGTAACTTCCGGTACGGAACAGTCGAGACAAACGAGTAGTTGGTTGTGCAGAGATGTGAAGAGTAGACCCTTTTTACCATTGAGGTACTTTATATTCCGATCAACTGAATAACCTTGTTTATATGTTTAATGTGTTATATAAATATATGCCTAAATCTTTTACATATAGCTGTACACATGTTTTTTATGTTATGTTAATTTGTACATCGACACATGATAAAGAAACAAATTATTTTTAACCACCACGGACAGCCTAGGCTTTGTGGGTTACTTGTTTGTTTGTTTGCTTATGTAATGTGTTAGTCTATTTACGATTTGTGTATATTTAATGTTTGAACCTGTGTAATTCTGTGCCATTTTCTTATACTTTTTCAACAAATGAACATATCTATCTAGTACGATCAACTGTAATAAGTGACTCTGAAATAAATTTAACTAAATGAAACCTGAGTATGGAAGTATCATTCACTCCCCGTCCACCTCAAGACATAACAGATAGTTTTCTGTTTTCTCTCAGGAAAGTTTCTACGTATTGAATTGTGTAAAGAATAAGTGAGGAGATTAGCCACAACATATGAAGATTCTTCACTGCTGTTTAAGTCGGTATTGTTTGTTTCCGTCAAGCTGACGAACGTCAACCCTCGGAAGTCGAAACTTGTGCGAGCAATGGATTACCGAGGCCTTACCTTTCAATGTGCGACTACCCAGTATGGAGACCTGGTGGGGAATCGAAGCCGGGTCTTCCGCTTGAAAGGCGAGCGTCCTAACCTCTACACTACCGAGACTCCAATAAGATCCCCCCTCATTTTCTCAAAACCTTTTTGGTTATTGGTCTAATGATCCCATGAGGATCGTTTGTATGATTTTCACAAACAATATGGATGAATTGGCCCATATGACCAGACATGCAGAGATCAATCACTTCGGCTTTCCCCACAACGAAAGGAGTCATCAGAATGTTATCAATGCAACTGTATGAATTCAAAGATATTCTTGCGACTTCAAATACATTGACTTCGTACTTGACTTGAGATCGTAGGATTTTATTGTCTCGTTCCATACCTGAGAGAATGTATAGTCACTATTTAGATCTATTTTGAAATCTCTCGCTACAATTATGTTTCCATACGAACTTGACAGGAATTCAATCATGCTACATTTTTTTTCATGAACATCTCGAACTGGTCATTAAAACATGACTTATACACAGTGATTATAGCTATGTTATGAGGTTTTAGACCGATCCCACGTGCATGCATCTCTTCAGAAAAGTTATCTAGATCAAGTAATTTGAAATTTAGATTTGAAATTTTGAAAATATACTATATAACTCCCCCATGGATAACATTTCTACAGAAATAAGACTGTGGGATATAGTAACCGAAGGTTATCATTTTTAAACTCATTTCATTTAACCAATATGCTTGCTAAGACAAATGGTATCGAAGTGATTTTCCTGAAGAAATAGCTCAAGACTATCTAATTTGTTGGATAATGATGCCATGGTATGTTAACATGCAATAAGGAAGCAAATTCAGTAATCTCCTCGCTGGAATTTCTTGAATTCAAAATAACTTGCTGATTATTTTTTCTTTCTTTCGGAATAAAAAAGGCTTAATGCAAGCTTCCTACGGCCAGATTGATGGATTCATTGCCAGAGTAAAATGTTTGTCGTGAAAAGTTTCCTTAAAGGGATGCTTGGATTGCAAAGATTCACATTTGGCCTCTGGAAAGTGGCAAGCCAAATATTGTTTGAGAACTTTTGGTTTAGTACCTGGACCAACTCTGGAAATATGAAGTAAAGCCGGTTTGGGAACTCTTAACAAAGTAGAGTTTGATTCGTTTGCCTTGGTATCAATCATTGTGGTTTTTACATTTTTTCTTCCTCAATTACTGATACTTTTTTCCATTAGTGGTTGTTGTTCACAATTATGTGCCTCTTTGATCCTAGTGCTCAACTACATTCCTGGTGTAAGAGTAGGCCATCTGCAGCAGACTTTATTGAATTGTAGATTTTATATGGATTTCGCATATAAGACTTAATAATTGTTTTTCCAGGTATAATTATGATTTCAATAACTTCCTCGCCTAGCTGCGAGCTGCGGTCCCCAAAATCGACGTTAACAATGTTAGCATCATAGAAATCATATTATAGATATCTATGGTTAGCATAGTTTTCACAAAATGCCTCGAGTTTCGATGCCAAACTATTCACTGTTAACACTGACCACATAATTAATAAAATCTTGTTTGATTTGTAACTCCAAGTTTGAAAAAGGTTCAGCCAGCTCTTTTCATAGGAATGTATGCCATGAGCGTGGTGTTGGTAGTTTAAGGAGCTGAAAGTAAACTATGAACAATTTTAATTTAACATTTCTTCTGGCAGTCTCAACATTCAATACATTTGGCTCAAAAAATATTTTTCTTCAAGATTTCCCAAGAATGTAGAACTGATAAGAAATGCTTAGTGTGAGATACTTGGTATTTCTGGAAAAATACCTGTATATGAAGTTTTGTGCTCTGATCACTTTTCTGTAGAAAGTATACGATCTTCACCAGCTGGCAAGAGGTTTTTACTAGATGGAACTAAACCAATTCCTCTGTCAGTATTGCAGCAGATGAACATTGAAAGGTATTAAAAATTACTCTTAAAATTTTATATTATTTGTTTCCAGTTGATTCTAATTATGAAGTAACAAGGTGGTAACTATAAAATCAACATAAATTTTGATACCTTTTCTGCAGGAACAAATCAACTGTTCAATTAGTTCCTGATCAGAGTGATGAAAAATCACCAAACACTGCTAGTATTTCAGAAGCCGAGAAGGGAAACGATGTAACATTGGAATGTGTATTACAAAAACAAAGTGGTAAATTCAAGAATAAATCAAACCTCATTATAAATTCCACAGACAGTGAGTGGAGTTATAGAATATTTAATTCAAAAATTTTTTTAGACTACCATTTCAAGGGAAAATTCCAATTACTTCTGGAAAAGATTTGAAATGGCTTCTCCAAATGATTCAACTGCATCATCTTCAACCCTAACTGCATCAGAAACAGAGACGGAATATAAAAGGCCACATATCACAAGATACATATTAGAGTCTTCCGGCTTACTATTTGTAGGAAATCTGCTTTGAAGACAATAAAATCACAAGAAAAGAGGAATAGGTCTCAAGTATACAAAAGGAAATGCAAAATAGCCCAGAAGGTTCTCTTGAATCAAAGAGTAGTCTTTAACAATCAGAAACGGTAAATTTTTCGTTTGAAATCGAGACTGGTTACTTACAAAAAAACAATGATGCATCTCAAGAAAAACAATTTTCTCAGCACTAGTGCTGAGGCAATCATTGATGTAAGTAATCTCATGGTGTACATTTTAGAAAGATACAGTGAAATTCATAAATAACGAATAAATTCATTATTGCCCAAACCGAAAATATTTCGTAAAAGTCCTTTGACAGATCGATTTTTATGTTCAATTGCGCACCTATCTTTTACTTTCGAATGTAATGTGGTAATCACTGTCTCAACAATGATGTCGTCAATGTAATTTTGCAATGGATTTTTCAATGTTCTTTCATATTCGGTTAGAGGCTATCATTAAAAATCCAGTGATAGCAGGATTGATGGGATTGACTTCTGAGATATAAGCAAAAAACTTTCTCATTCACCTAATGAGCATGACAGAGACTAGACCAGATTCAAAGGGTTCGAATTCTACGTTGCACTTATCGAACATATGAGGGAGTTTTTTGCCCATATCTTTGAGATAATCCTATCAGTCCTGGCATCCTCTACAACTCACGAGATTGATATTAAAAACTTTCCAGCTGAAAGATGATGTAGCTTGTAGAGTATGAAGTTTGTTAACAAAAAATATACTGTTTGAAAATCAATGAAATCCATTTCTCAAAATCACAGTGTTAAAAAATATATGGAAAATGAAAAATTAATATTTCGTAGAAGGAAATCTGCCAAAAGTTGCCACTACTACTATCAATAATTAGCAAATTCAATGTAATCATGTAAATAACCATACATTGAAAGTCAAATATCTTTTATGAAATATAAACAATGTATCAATAATTAACAAATTTAATGTAAACATGTAAACAACCACACATTGATTGTCAAATATCTCTTATGAAATATAAACAATGTTCATCAGCAAGTTTTTAATTTTTCGACGTATCTATCAAGTTTTCATTTTCAAGTTTTTTGTTATAATAACGAGGTTTCATTGACATAACTGTTATTTATAATGTCTATAGATAGATTTTTATTTATGGATTTTTCAATTCCTGAAACCAGTCACGGGAACCTTCCCACCACCACATTACATATATATATATATATATATATTCTCTGGTTTCATTCTGCAAAGTGTAAAATGAAAAGTAATATTTATTTTTACTGTTTACCGACTTTAATTCATCATAACCGATATGCAACTTGTTCATTTGTTTCAAGTTATACATATACATGCCTCTGACTAATAATACTCAACCTTCAAAATCCCTAAAAAATATACGCCACTGGATCATAGTACGCTAATGCCCCTTCACCCCCTCTCTAGTGTACCCCTCTAATACCGAACAAACGCTACAGGATGCCGTATCTAGCGAAGCATATAAGATCTATGATACTTTCCTATATATATATATATATATTTATATATATATATATATATATATATATATATATATATATATATATAAAATATGATTTCTATCTATGCACAAAACACATTTTGTGTGTCAGTGTCAGACGTCAGACTTCTCTCATGCCATGCACCATGCCTCATGCTGTTCTTAGCAATTAGCAAGTACTGCAAGAAGTAGAATAGTAGAATCACAAATCAGAACAGTGGAACATTTTTCTCCTAGTTCACCTATAAACTGAAAATGGATGAAGATATAGAGGTAAACTTTTAACGTGGATCTGAAACTGACTTGGTTTCTGAATGAGAAGGAAAACTTATCTTATATTTTGTAGTCTTATCTGAAGAATATACAGTTCCGGCTGCAGACTCCTAGCATTAAAGAAAGAAAAGAAGTTATCCAATCTGTTATCAAAACTATAAAATTTGTCGGTAAGTATTTACCCAAAATAATGAATGTTTCTCTCTTTTATTTCATTTCTAGGTCTCAATGATAGTTACATCAAGGGGCTTTGCAAACTTCTACCCTTAACTCTTCCCAGATATAGAGATTCTGTCTCTCAGCAGCTCATAGGAAACATGATTACAAGTCTACTCGAAAAATACCCAGAAGTTACGATCAAATGTATCACATCTTTCATTGTAGATGCTGCCAGTGCTTATAAGAATATTGTTGTTACGTATGTAAAACCATAACTTTGAATCCCTCTATTTATTTTATTTTTTTCAGTCATAATATAAGCAAGACTGCATTATTTGCATTGAATTGGTCAACATTATTATTTTCATATGGATGGAAAAGCTGTTCCTCAACTTTGCTGGCTTATTTGAATAGGATCATCGAAGCACAAGCTGTTCTGTTGACAACAATTCTCAAAGCTGGTTCTACGAAAATATCTGCGAAAGCATTCAATCTGGTATATAAATAATATAAGTATGTTTAAACTTCAAGTGCATAATTTTTTTCATTTTACAGTTGAATGACTCTTGGTCTCATGTAGTTGAAAGTGAGAAACTTTATCTTGATAAGATAAAAGCTACTGTTAATCAGTTTACAGTTGTTTTAGCATCTGTTTTGGTGAGAAGGCTGATTAACTGCAAAAGTGAACTTTTAAAGATGTATTTGGTAAATATAGAATGATATTGGTAGAGATGCTTTGTACTTATAGAAACTACATTCAAGGATCAACTGGTAGACTCTTTTATAAATAACTTTATCAGCTGCAAAATCAGACCATCAGCTGAGGTCATAGTTGCATGTTACCCTATTCTATCACAAGTAAATGACGATTTATTCAAAAAAAAATTGTTACCTGCCCTCCAGAAAGCAATGTTACGAAATCCAGAGATAATACTGGAAGGAGTTGGTTTAGTCATATCAGGAATTGAACTTGATCTGAGTGAATATGCATATGAAATTGGATCAAGCCTCATAGGTAATCCATTAAGAACCATGTGAGCAATATTTGAAAAAATTTTACATGTTGCAGTGAATCTTCATACTAAGGACAACAAAGCTAGAGAGGATGCAGCAAATTCATGCGGACGACTGGCTGGAAAAGTAAAAAGTGAAAAAACAATGGAAGAATTATTGAATAAAACTTTTGCTGTATTTCATGGAGCTGAGGGAAAGTTAACAATTGTTGATCATAAAATAAGTGTCCTACAGGTAACAGCTAATTGTTTAATGAATATGTTTGTGACAAACATCTGAAATTATTTTAAGGGTGCAGGCAACTTCAGTTTAGCTGCTGTAACAGGAGAAGATCTTCAATATTTGATTGCTGTTGTTTCTGATCATTTCAAAAAAGTATTGGATGTTGAAGTACATGAAAAAACTTTATGTTATGCGTTGGATATGATGGCTCTATGGACCTCAAAATTGACTACAGAAGTTCCTAAAATAATTGTTGATGCTCTCAAGGTTAACAAAATTATAACTATCAGGGTTACACAACTATATTGGAATATTTTTTCCAGAATGGACTAGGATTGAAAACATCAACTCAGTTAGTAAGAGTTTCTTACATTCAAACCATGCTAGCAACTTTCAATACCAAAACCATACCTCAAGCATGTACAATCATATCTGTTTTGCTGAAATCTGTGGAGAGAGCTGTATCACAACCAACAAATGTGTTGTCTGTGTCTGAAGGTGTATGTGCAGCACTGTTACTTCTTAAGCTATCTCATGCCAATCAAGAAAATAATAATGGTTTTCAGAGTATGTGGAATGCTATTCTTGACATGGAAAAGCAAATCTTTGTCTCTGAAAAATACTTGACAACTTGTACAGAAGAAAGTATGTATGACTATATAATCAAAAAACATTGGTAGTGGTCAACTTTCATTTTCATAATGAGTATCAAGGACATTGCCTCAAGTTAACAACTTTGCCTTGTCATTTTCCCTTTGCAGTTTTTTAGTATTCTAACTCACCACAGTCAGCGACAAAAGCTTGGAATATATACAAAGAATATACACATAAGAATGAGAAAAAATTAAATTTGTCAATGTTATATTCAGAATATTGTTTCTCAAGATATACATCTCATAACAAGAGATTTGAATTGGACAAATACAGAAAAAATGCAATAAAACACTAGCACTAAAATATAAATATGATTATGAATCATGCTGATTATCTTCTATCCTATTAGGCAATCCAGAAACCTATCAAATCAAAATCAATGAGGCAGCTGTTGGCACACACTAGATTTTCTCAAGCAACAAAAGTGATGAAACTATATTGTTTCGCTATTTCCTGTGCATATTTGAGTGTTTCAATTTTTTATTATTTGTGCTTGAGCTGAAGAAAAATGCCACTTGAGAGCCTTGTAGTTTGCTGTGATTGATTATTCTATCACATAACATTGAAAGAGGGCCGTCATTGGCCGGCCACCCAGTATGCTTATTATATTGCAGTGTAGGGTTCCACAGCATAAGAACAATGAGAACTTCAGCAGATTTATAATATTTCTAAGACTCTTGAAACTTTTACAAGCCTGCATTTACTCTTGGGAATGAAAGCTCTGAGTTGAAACCAAATACAAACCAATATCCGTATTTGTACGAGGAGGAACATCATCAATTATAAAATCCACCTCCGATATATATATATATATATATATGTGTGTGCTCGGATAGGCTTCCGATATATATATATATATATATATATATATATATATATATATATATATATATATATATGTGTGTGCTCGGATAGGCTTTCGCGATGGGATGTGTGCTCTCTGGAAATTCCGGTTGAACCGCGTCTGGAATTTTTCTTCTTTCGACGTTTCGGCTCCCACTTTGGAGCCATTCTCAAGACTTCTTGACTTGTTGGCGAGGCCTAAGTCTCCTTAACCCCCAGCACTCATCTTGACAGAATGAAGATTGTGGTTTGGTGGATAGAGGGATGGTATTTATAGCTGTATGAGAATCCGACGTTGTTGAAACTGTCGGACTGTACAGAGGTCTGGTTTGAGAAGGATTAATTAATGGATTTGTTCGAAGGGATAATAATGGTTTCCAGGAATTGGGGAGCCTTTGTGAGTCGTCTCGTTTGGTGAGGCATTGAGGGCGTTTTTCAATTTCTATTGCTACGGGAATGATTCTGGAGTGGAGTGTTTTTGCTGTGGCAATGGTCTTCGTGTTGTTGAAGTCAATTTTGTGTCTGGTTTCGTGGTGGTGTCTGAAGAGAGTCGAGGTCATGTCCGAATTACGTACTGCTATTTCGTGCTCGTAGGACCTGTTTCATATTCGTCGGTTCCTCTGTCCTATATATCTTCTCGGGCAGTCGTGGCAAGGAATTTCGTATATTCTTTGTGATTCGTTGGGTATTGTATCTTTAGGTGAGCGCAGGAAAGAGGATATTTGATTGTTTGCTGTGAAAACTGTCTTGATGTCGTATTTTGCCAGAATTCGGCTCACTTTATCAGTGACACCCCGAATGAAAGGAAGGAAAGCTTTCGGGCGTTCAGCCGGGTCAGACAGTATGAGTGAAATTATCGTTGGATTTTGTGATGTGGACATCTAAGAAAGGAATAGCGTTGTTCGTCTCCATTTCCATGGTGAATTTTATATCGGGGTGAATATTGTTGAGGTGATTGAGGAAGGTGTGAAGGCTTTCGGTTCCATGAGGCCGGATAGCAAAGACATCATCCACATAACGCAGCCAACACGTCGGCTTCAATGCAGATGTATCAATTGCTCCAGACTCGAAATCTTCCATGTAGAGGTTTGCAAGTACTGGCGAAAGAGGAGAACCCGTAGGTGCGCCTTTTACTTGTTTGTAAAGTTTGCCCTGGAACAGAAAGTATGTACTGGACATACAATGACTAATGAGGTTGAGCGTGTCTTGGGAGATTTGATGTTTCGTTTTCAGAATGCTAAGTGTATCTGCTAAGGGGATGTTTGTGAAAAGGGATACTACATCGAAGCTTACCAGGAACAACCCATTTTCACGGTAAAACATACTAGAGGCAAAATAGGCCCAATATTCCGTAAATACGAATTTGTCTCACTTCCAATGGAAACACCCTCGTATCTTCCGTAATGATCGAAGTAGAACGATGAAACTCTAGAAATGTTCAAAATGCACCTATCATCTGAGTGGGGTTGGCCTAAGAGATATACACTCCCCGCCACTCGCGATGAAACAGCCCATTTTTACCGTGAAACACTAGGGGGCAAAATCGGCTCAAAATTCCTTCAGATTCGTGATCAGGACTCCAAACTTACTACAAATACAATTCTTTTCTGAAAAAATTTCAGTCATGAAAAATCCGAATTTGTCTCACTTCTCATGGAAACTAACTTACTTACTGAATTGTCTGAAATTATTTTATTGAATTACATCAGATCCATCAAATGAAAATCATGTAGTGTCCTGAGATTATCATGGAAACAGTGGCTCATTGATATTTACTGTCAACTTGAAAATATTGTTGAAAGATCCTGTATTAACCCCCAGACCAGTTTTCATTGCATATGTTGTTTCTAGTATTGTTGTTCCTTGTATCACTGTTGTTTCTGCAATGTTTTTTCCCTATTGTGTTTATTCTTCCTGTGTTTTAATATTTCTGTGCGAGGGCTCTAGTGAGATCAAAGCAGATGTTCAATGTTTTATTACTAGTGTCAATATTTTTGAGAATATCATTATACAAGGAGAGAACTGAGTCCTCAGTAGCTGATAATCGTTCGTTGACAGATCCCTGTTTATACATTGCAAGTTTTTCGGGCATGAGGGCCGTGTCATGGAATTTTGAGTTCCGGAGCTTTCGGCTGCTTCTGCGGCAGCCATCTTCAGCTGCGTGGTCTTAGTTGAACTCGTTCCTTTGAGTATACTAAATACTAATGGCAAATCTGGAGGTACTTGTTTGTTAATATCTTGTTGTCGGACCCTGTTCTGTCGTACGTCGGATTCTATACTGAATTCAATTCAGATTCGTGTTCAGCGACCTCAAAAACCCCCTGGTACCAAATTCTATAAAGATCGATTCAATTTTAAATAAAATCATCCGCCATTTTCCGGCCGCCATTTTGTTTTTCGGAAATTCGGCTTTAGATTCGTGTTCAATGACCTCAAAAATCCTCTAGTTATACATTCGATAACAATTTGATAATATCTTCTATTTTTGGTCAGCAATTCGGGATTTGGAATCACTGTGAACCGTGCTGGGATTCGCATGTTAAACGGTAAGTTTAGAGACATAGTGGAGCATCGCAGCTCGCCGTGCCACTCGCCAGGCACATCGCCATCGAAACAATGCCATAAGAAACCCATAGTAACAAACATAGTGGAGTCGTTGAGCATGCCGCGACTCTAATTTATTTTTTACTATGGGTTTCCTATGGCATTGTTTCTTCACGGTCAAATGGCGATGTGCCTGGCGAGTGGCCCGGCAAGCTTGCGATGCTCCACTATTTTTCTACCCTAAGGCTTGCTCGCACAAGTTTCGACTTCTGAGGGTTGACGTTCGTCTGTTGGTTAACGGAACGAACAATTTTAGAACAACAATTTTGAGAACAATTTGATTAGCGGGAACCAGCCGAGTTAACGCGAGGTTCTCGTTTGGTGAGTTTTAGTTGGTTGAAATTCCATTCTGAGTTTACTCAACACGTTTTTGTTTAGCATATGGGTAACCGATTTGGATTTTTCGTCAGACCAGTATTCTTTGTGAAAGTTTTCGCCCTCGCTCCACCTGATGTCGTATTGTTTGCTCCAGGCGTGATCTGCCTTTTCTGATTTGAAAGTTTGGAAATTTGTAAAGTGGAAATCACTTATCTTTGTCAATGCCCTTCTTCGTGCACAGTTGAATTATATAAGATCATATATCCCATGGAATTCTCAGCTATTACCTGGAGATATGACAACTAGCAATCGAAGGGAGAGAATTCACTTTCAGATCTATTTTATGTTTATTGTTGATGACATCATTCAATTATATAAGATTATTAACAGGGGTCAATTTAATAATCAACGGAAGTTCGAGCCACTACTATCCAACAACAAATATTGTTAACCACATTCAAACAAAAAAATCCATTTATTGAAAAACATCAATAATTAATACTAAATGTTTTTCAGATCTGGTATATGTTATGCAACTCTGTGAATTTATTTTGGTTGTATATCCTGAAAAACTGAAGAAACCCGAACCAATTCTGAGGGCTATTATATACTGTACAACGCACTCCTCTAGTGCACCAAGAAAAAAGTGTTTGGATATTCTCAAGAAAATTGTTGCAAGTCTTAGTGGTGTAACAATTGCAAGATCTATCCTTAAGGAACTCCAGAAATATGTCAATACCAAGAAGATGTTCTCAAAATCAGAAAACGAAAACGATAAAGAGAACGAAAGCAATTATTATTTTACATCTCATTCACTGATTGAGTGTATTAAAACTTTGTGTTCTTCATCAGGATTGACGCAAGAAGATGTCCATTTGTTAGCTATAGATTCTCTTCTACCTGCTCATCACCCGTCTGTTGCTATCTCAGCTCCAGACTTGTGGATGAAAATTATCAAACACCTAGGTTGCAAACCCAAGGATCTAATTGCTCAACAAGCTTCACATTTTAGAAATATTCTTGTGGACAACTATCAAAGTGAACAGGTAAGTATGTTCATTCAGTTCTTTTTTCGAATGTCTGATATATTATCCAAATTTTAGTTCAATGAAAACGCTCTCTCTACTCTAGTCTCCATGAATGCAGATGTATTGTTGCCTAATTTGATTGGCAAAGTTACTCGTCAATTGGAAGATCCCAGAATTTGTCAGATTTCTAAGGATGACTACTTTACCTTTTTGACGCCAGATGGTGAATTGTATGACAAAAGTATTTTACCTGGGTAAGAAACATTTTGTGTCGCCCTTTTTTTATTATTTTGTGGAAGTACACCTGTCAAACTGAATTTATGAACCGATCACACTTGAATATCCTGTTGTAATCAAAATAGTTGAAAGTCTCAGGGAAAGTATATATATATATATTGATTACGTTCAGGTCTGAGAGGAATACTGAAGTGAATCTAAAAAGAGAGAGTAAAGTTTATAGTTACAATGAGCAAATCGAGGAACTACAGCTACGCAGAGAGTTAGAAGAAAAGAAAAGGAAAGAGGGTAAAATTAAACCCCCACAGTATACTCCAAAACAATTGGAAGCTATAAAGAATCAGAAACTAAAGGAGCAAGCCATTCGGGAAAAATTGAAGGAGGTGAATGACACAAATTTTTATTATATTCTTTTTCAATAAAGGCTAATATCTCTAATTCAAAATTATTAGTTTCACTATTGTTAGAGCTTGAGGTAGTGACATATAAATCGTATTTTGTTTCTGACTATTATCTCACAAAATGTTTTTAGAATCCTATGTTCGTTTTAATAATGTTGCCTCAATCTTTTTCTAACAAGTTTTCATATCCAAAATTAGTAATGGGGCCGTTCATAAAATACGTTCGCATACAAGGGGGGGGAGGGGTCTGGCTGAGTGTGACAAGGGGGGACGGGGGGTATACGGCAACGTGACGTTCGCCGTTTATATTTTTTGACATGAGCGCTAGCCAGCGTGACCACTTTTGGTGGAAATCTACTTTTTTGGTAGATTTCTGACGAAAATTGAAAAATTTTGGTATGAAAGAAATATTCAGTAGATTTTGGTAGAAATCTACATGTGCGACATCTAACGAATTCCTAAGCTCGTCAGATTTTTTAATCAAATCTATAGTGACTCCATCTTTGCGAATGAATTTTCAATCGAGAATGTGAATTAATCTTGTTACTGTATTTCACTATACAAATGAAACAAAATAAAGCGATTTTTTACTGTTTCATTGTGTTATTGAGCATTGAATCTTCTGATTATGTAAATTATGTACCTATATTATTTGTGGCCATCCATATTGAAATTGTTTATAAAAATCTTAAAAATATTATTTATATGTTCGTTATGAAAGATATTCATTAATTTATTTAAATTTTATTATAAAAACTAAATTAATATTTTTAATTTTCAGAATTTGTGTACTATCGTTTAGAATTTATCATACTCAGCAGGGGGGGTCTTGGTTTTTGTGACGAAATATTTCTAGGGGGGTCACAAAAAGTGTGACACAGTGACAATGGGGGGGGGGGGTAAAAAAAAGCTGATTTTAGTGTGACGTATTTTATGAACGGCTCCAATAGGATTGCAAATTTTTTCACTTTTTGTGAGTGATGAGTCCATTGACCGTATCATTTTATGAAGGTATATGCTAGATTTGTTTAGACTGAATTTTTTCCTTTTAAAATATAGATGAACACCATCATCTTGAATTGTGTATCCATGATAAGAGCAGCAGCTAGAGGAAATCCACTTCAACTATCTCTACATTTCAAGAACCTTCTTCCATCTTTGCTTCAAGATTTGCAGTCTCCTCTAGCCGCACCCCACATCTGCAAGCTTTTCATCAGCCTGAGGAAGACGGTATTCCCTATAAACCTGGAACATCTTGGCGAAAGGATAGCTTTCATTACCCTGAGACTGATCAAACCCCAGTGTGATTTGGATGTAGACTGGGAATCCGAGAAATTAGATTTGGCAATGGATCGAGCGATAACTCTGTTACATGATGAGACAGTAGCTAGTAAAATAGATGAGAAGCCCTCTCAGAAGCCCCTTACCGTGCCAGCATTCACTTACAGTTTTCCGTTATTGAAATATAGCATGATGACTAACTATGCTAAGAAGAATGAAGACTTCATGTATGCAGCATTGCAAATTATATCAGTTCACGCAAGGCTGAGGGGGCAGGAAGAAAACGGTACAATAGATGTTTATCATCCCCGTTATTTACCTACGAGGCAGATTTTCAGTCTGTTAGTTGACACAATAAGTAAGTTAGAATTTCATTATTCAAATTTGAACTTCAGAATTGAAGTAAACTTCACCTATGACAAGGAAATAAATATAGGACTGATTTTGAAATGACACACTTTCACAGATTGGTACATTTGTTTGAAATAGTGATAAAAGTTCATAAAAAATGCAATTTGTTCTGAAGATATCCCTGCAAAAAGTCGGCGATCCCCATCTGGATATTTTCTTGCTCATTGATTTTATGAAATATCATCAGTCCAAATTTCACATTGGGAAGTTCCACCGCAGTTGACCCAACGGGTACAGTCCTCCTATCCTTTTTTTTTCAACCTAGAGATCTTCTGTACTTCTGTTTCTTTGGCCTTACTTTTCATAAGAACAAACAATTGACTATCTTTAAATTAAATGAGATTCAGTAATATTGTTCAAATAACAACCTTTCCTTACTACTTACGATTGTTTAATAGAGAGTTGAAGTGATTGCAATACATAGACCTCAACGTAGACGTTAACGTTATGAAATATAACGTTTACGGGTTTTCATGAATTGAGTTGAAGTCATTGCTATATACGTTATTGCTAGCCGTTAACCAGTGCTGCCGTTTTGTGGATAATTACTCCATTTGTGAGCATTTTCAACGTTGCGAAGTAATCGTTTTTGTGAGGTTATCAGGGTCAGGATTTTGATATTTTTATTGTTTATCGAACAAAATATTGTTCCGTTATGAATAAAATACACGTTATACCTATGTCATATTTACAATTATTTTATTTTATTGATAAAAATCGAGCTTTGTATTCCACTGAGATTAACAATTCAGGTAATCCAATTCTACTTGAATTATCTGGATTCTACTATCTAAAATACCATTAAATATTCTACATTTCTTATTGAGTTTCACTTTCAAGATAATTAAAGTTGATTCCTACTGAAGAAATCAGTGTATGTAATTGAATCCAGAGTAATCAAGAAAGTGCATTCACTCACTTTCCTTTCAAAGATTCAGCCTTAACCAATTCTTTTTTCATCAAATTTTGAATCCTCTCTTTGAGAGTCCTTATGCCGATACTTTTTCCAGTTATCTGGATCAATTTAATCTGTATCAGAGTCCATTTCTTGGGATCCTGATAAGGATTGTGGCCATATACCTCCCTTGCCAAATGGAGGTCGAATTCTTCCGCAAAACGGAATCGGCTGTTTGAAATATTCATTATTTTTTTCAACTAAAGACACCACCAAAAATAAATGAATATATATAAACAAACTATGCTTTTTCGAGGTTATGGACTATGTATATCTATCTGATATTTTTGTCATAAAACTGTCACATGCAGTCATTCGCAATTCATCGGTATGATTCGTACATTCTTCGGATTACGTACGGTGATCTTTAACGTATCCGTTAGCGCCCGCAAGATTACGTAGACCCGTAAACAAGTTCTCGACGTAAACGTAAAAAAGGCAAAACTACGCATGCGTAGCTGTCAATTCGTACGTTTACGTTGACGTTCATGGCAGCACTTCAACTCTCTAATTTATGGGCATCGCACGGCCAGAAGACGCCTATTGTCCGTGTCTGAGAAGGTGAGGCTTACCCTGATCTAGTAACCTTATTTGACCTGCGATTTTTATCTACCATCTGTCGTTTATAACAATCTGGCGTGGATACAGCAACCATTCAAAACCTTCAATAGATTCAACTGCAGCTCTGGGGGCTGAGCTGATTCTTAGCTCTACCTAGTGTGGAAGAACTGTAAATCCGTTTAGTTCAACTTATGCCGCCCGCCTCATACTCGATTACGTGCATCTCGGCGATTGAAATACCTCATTAAATAGTAGAGTGAAAATTATTTTAGGAGAATATCTGCATCGTATGTTATTCATGAGTGGGAGCGTGTGTGAAAGGCTCTGGCATTGTGAAATTTTCATTTGCCAGAGACTTTTTTATAAATCATGAGTAAGGTTTTGCATGAATGAAGATCACTACAGGTTGATTTTTCAATACTGTTCAGGCGTATCTCATGTATTAATTATTGCTACAATTTCATAGATATATCTGAATTGTTGGTGGTTTTTGAGTGGAGCGTTTTGTGTATGGGGCTCCTTCATCAAATTTGGTTTTTCATTCCAGACAGTACTTCTGGTAGGGTTCAGTCTCAGTGCGAGGCAAGCCTTCTTGAAGTAGCAAAATGTGTGAGTGGCCAACCAGGATGCGCAAAGGCAACCCTAGATGAAATCGATGTATTACTAGGTGCCTTACAGAGTCCTGCAGCGGTAGTTAGAGATGCAGCTCTGAGAAGCCTCATAATAGATATTGCTTCACTTCCTAACTTGGAGAGCGACAAAGACTATGCATTGAAAGTTTTTAAGAGGGTCTGGGTAGCCACTTTTGATGAAAATGACGAAAATCGGTAAGAACTGCGAATGATATGAATGAATGAAAATCCTCCTAATATATATTTTCAAGGGAATTGGCAAATCAGTTATGGAAACAGGGAAATATGAGTTTTCCAGCTAGTCTTACCAAAGATTTGATGAGTGATATTGAACATCCTGTAGAATGTATTCAATCTGCAGCAGCCAAGGCCTTGGCTGCACTCCTGGAATCTGACAGAGAACAAGTTGAGAGTACTTTGGAAATCCTGATGCAACTTTATAAGGATAGGCTGAAGGTCGCTATGCTTCAACTTCTTACTATAAACTAGTGAAATAACCGGCATTTATAACAACCATTCAATATTTTGAAATTTCAGAGGCCAAATCAGTAGATTATAACCTCACATTGTCAAGTAGATTTGGAAACCCCTATAATTAATCGCACTTGAACAAATTCCATTTTGTTGATTGATCATATTCTAAACTTTTAGTATTTCGTATTGAATTCACTCTCATAATAGAAGTTTTGATTTTATAGATGATCCCTGCAAAAATGGATGAGTTTGGTAGAGAAGTAGAAAAGGCAATTGATACATGGTTTCCTAGGAGAGGTGTTGCATTAGCTCTGGCAGAATTAGCACCACTGATTACTCCTGAACTTATTGGGAATTTAGTGCACTTTTTCGTTTTCTCATCTCTAGGGGATAGAAATGAAAATGTCAGAAAAGAAATGTTGAATGCTGCCCTGAGGGTAGTTGACATACATGGAAAGGTATGGTGCTTTCATTTCAATACAAAAGATAATTATTGACTTTTTCATCAGGAAACCGTTGACACCCTGTGGCATGAATTTGATAATTTTATGGGAAAATCATCAAAAGCATCATCTTATGATGCTGTCAAACAAGCGGTAGTTATTTTGATGGGTTGTTTAGCAAGGCATTTGGACAAAGATGACGAGAGGATTAAACCCATTGTCACAAGACTGATACAAGCCTTATCCACACCATCACAAACTGTGAGTTTTTTCAATATATATATATATATATATATATATATATATATTATATCTGCAAAAATTGCGAGGCTCCCGGATGAAAATTCCGAAAGCATCTGCTGGGCTTGTTGTCAAAAAAAAGTGACAACATACAAGAGTAATGGCAGAAAACTCATTATACATAATTGTATCTTGTAAATTTTCACGCAGCTGATAAAAATTCCATTCAAATTATTTATTGTTTGAATATTTTTCAGGTTCAAGAGGCAGTAGCAAATTGCTTACCACCGCTGATTCCTTCAGTGAAAGATGATGCTCCAGGTTTTGTGAACAAATTGTTACACCAGTTGCTGAAAGGCGACAAATATGGTGAACGTAAGGGTGCTGCTTATGGATTAGCTGGTTTAGTGAAAGGTATGGGAATACTTGCACTAAAACAACATGATATTATGACCAAGTTGACCGAGGCAATTCAGGACAAGAAGAATTATAAGCACAGAGAAGGTAAGGAAATTTTTTTAAGTTATTTACCTCTCACTAAGGGCTGGTACTTTACGACCTAATTAACAGTCTGTTTGAATACTCGGTGCTGAAAATAGACACCACATACTTTCAATTGCTAGACTGACGGCACAGCCTAAGCACCGACTATTTTAACCGATTGTTAATCGGGTCGTAAAGTACCCGTCCTAATTAGAATGAAATTTCATAAATTTCAAATTATGATCCAAATCTTATGAATCGACAAAATCAATCTTGGAAGTACTCCATTTTTTTGGCACAGAATGAGTTTTACCTAATTAATATCTTGAAAAAAAATTAATTTAATTTTCATATAGATAATATGTCACTTCTATATTACCATATTTTATGAAATTTCAATTTCGAAATTCCCAAGAAATAAAGTATTGCTTTCAAATACAACTTGCAGAAACCATTTTCTGCACAAGGTCAAAACTATTTAGTAGAAGCAGTCATGAATGTTTGAAAATAGTAATTTTTGATCACTTTTCGACCTTCAAGTTGGGAGTTCCAATAGACGAGTTAGTTGCAAATTTACGTTTTTTTGTCATATTAAAGTAAAATTTGGTTTACATATATATGAAAGATTCATTATCATGTTATTGGACTAATTGAAATGCTCAAAACATTTTCTGTGTCTCAGTAAACATTCGCGATGAATTGCGATAACGGTCGAAGGGCGTGGTCTTCTCCAAATCACTTGCATTTGCGTAGGGGAAGTCGCAAAATCGTTGTTGATCGTCGAATTCGTAACACTACTCCCCTTCCTGAAGTTGTCCGGAACAACATTTATCTAATCATTCCATATTGGGGGTTCACGTCTTTCGATATGGACTACCTTCGGCTTGCTTCGAGGTCACAGTTGGCATAGGGTCCTTCCCTTTCCTATAGCTTGGGACTCAACCTTTCTTTTTCGTTGTGGCTGATATAACCAGACTGCAACGATTGGTAGTTTCAACTCCCTACCAGTAAGCAACATGGAAGTTGCCAAAAGATGCAGAGGTACCAGCTTGCCCCAATCCTTAGGACTTTCTGATACGAACATTGACAGGTGATTGTTGATCATTGGATTGTGTCTGTCGACCATTTCATATGACTGACGATGAAGAGCTGCTATCCTGGTTTTCTTTATCCCTAGTATGCCCATCGATTCGAAATTACAGCCCTGATCAGAGTTTAAATTATGAAAAATCCTCAGTAATGTTAATAACAAAAAATAGAACCACAAACAGAGAGAATCTGTCTTTTGAAAACAAAATTATAAAATATTGCCAAACAACAAAATTCTTAGGGCTGTACATTGACGAAAGACTGTGTTGGAATAATCATATAGAAATGTTGAAAAAGAAAGTCAGACCACTTCTAGGAATATTATTTAGAATCCGACAGTTCCTTCCCAAAAAATATCTGAGGTGTATTTATTTCTGTTTGATATATTCAAATCTCCAGTATTTGATTTCAATTTGGGGTACAGCCAATACATCGATATTGAATCCTCTCGAAAGACTACAAAATAAAATTATAAAGTGTATATTCAAATTACCATATCTTGAACCAACATCAAATTTATATAAACCACATGGTCTTCTGAATATTCAATCTGCTTTTCAATTAAAAATTTGTTGTTTTATACATTCAGTTAGAAAAAAAATCAAACATTCAACTCTGAACTTTAGTGAAATTAGTACCATTCATGATCATAATACGAGACAAACCAAACAATTAATTGTTGAACCTTATCGTTCTAAATTTGGAGAGAAATCAATATATTATTTTGGTGTTAAAATCTACAATAATCTTCCAGAAAGACTGAAAATTATTCCGAAAATAACAAAATTCAAATCTGAATTGAAAAAATGTTTGCTCTCTAGTTGAAATTCTGATCTCCATCCATAATTGAAAATTTTTGATTGCGGTTTTTAATTATTCTCTTTATTTATACAACTTTCATTGTTATTCTAACATAATGTAATTGTTTATTCGTATTGTACACTGTTTTACTTGGTAAGCAAATAATTTAGTTGATAACGATTGATTTTTATCCCTGTTATAAACTTTGTAGTTTCTTGGGATTAATAAAGATTATTATTATTATTATTATTATTATTATTATTATTATTATTTGTAAGGGTTCCCATGTCTGGAGATTATATTTTGCCGAAGAGCTTCGGCAACCGATTTCGCTTCTTACAGCTATAACTTCAGGCCATTTTTAAGAAGTAGCCCATAACGACCATCAGGTATTCATTCCAAGTGGCAAAGGAAAATGGTCCTAGTATATCCACGGCGATCATTTCGAATGGACTCCCTGAGAGCTACTGCTTCATTTTTTCCGCTGACTATCATTTCGGGACACTTATGTCCAATATGTTCAAGTGAACTGACTTCAGTTGTCAAGCAACAAATGATTCCATTGGCTAATGCTCAACAACTGAACTCGGTTCACTTGAACCACATCGCTAGAGTATGTATAACTGGCCCGTAGAGGAACACATAGCGCATCGTTTGCACCATTTCTCCTCATTCTTGCGAAAGTTTACTCTCTTGCGTACTTTATTCCGTGTTCTGTTTACCCCAAAGTGTCCTCCGGAACGGCTGTCATGTAGCTATACGCATGCTCTGGGAAGGATCGTTTGGTGATGGACCAGTTTCCCATCAGAACTTTCCCATTTCCGAGTGATTAAGTCATCTCAGAGAATCAGGGAGTCTCATTGTGGCCAGTAGCCTTCAACTGGTTGGCCATGATTTGCGATCTGTCCCTGCGGTCTTGCTGCTTTGTGGATCCACTCCAGGTTTATCTCCTTCAGGTCTGGGTCTGGAGCTGTTTCTCAGGGATCTTGTAGTTGAAGAGCAACTTCAACGCCGAGTGCTCGGTTCTAATCGGGAACTTCCGGCCGTAAAGGAATGGTAGTGTTCCGCGGCTTTTACAACTGAAAAGAGTTCCTCTCTAGTCACGCAACAATTCTTTGTCTCCCCCAATGTTTTGCTGAATAGCTGCCTTGCTGGAATAAAACGGCTTCCGAGCCATGGTGCGAAGCATCCGTGCCAAGGATGAAAAGACCGTCTTCCTCCGGGTATGCCAGGAAAGGGTGTTTCTTTCTCCTTCAGGCTGCACAAGGGTCTCGTTATCTTTCGAAGTCCTAAATAAATCGTCGGTAGTAGCTGCAGATTCCCAGGAAACTTCTGACTTCGTATGTTTTTCGGTAACGGTCATTCCTGTACTTCCCTGATCATCTCCGAATTAGACGCAATGCCGTTCGAGGACCTCAGGTTGGAAGAGGATGCATTTCTTGGGGTTCAGCTACGAGTTGGCGAGTTGACATCTTTCAAATTGGGCAGATGTTCGTCAACAGTTTTTCTCATCACAATAATGTCGTTAAGCTAGACCAGGCATGCCTTTTTGGTACCAGTTCCATTAAACGTTCAAATGTGACAGGAGCATTGCAAAGTCCAAATGTCATAACTCGAAACTGGTAATGTCCATTACTGGGTGTCGTCTATTCTGGGTTAAGGGTAACTGTCTTTTTTTTGACATCGTTGACTTTTTGGTAGTCCACACAGAATCTTGTCAGTCCATATTTCTTGGTTACCCCTTCCTGTAACATTTCCTTCGTGATGGCCTAGACTTCCTCCTCTTTACTGAATGGCAGTCGCCTTTGTGGCTGTCGGATAGGAGCAGCATCACCAATGCTGAATCGATGCAGCCTGCAATCTTCCCTTTCACAAATAAATCCCCTGAACCTGTTGATTGCTCAAGACTGGGCCCTGCTCTTCAATTTTAGTAACTTTTGCAACAGGTTCGCATGTTTCGGTGACCTGTCCCTTCCTGAGTGCGATCCTGTTGTCCTTCGGATTGGCCACTCTATATGGGATAACTTTGTTACTACAGTTCACAAGACATTTGGCTAGCAGACATCTTGTATTTTTTCGGGCGGTTTAACTACAGCAACTCCTAAGCCACCAGGTTCAACAACTTCGACAGCGACGTTTATCTTGTAGGTGGGTGGGATTTTTGAATCTTCTGCTACCCTAAGTTTAACGGTTCCAAGTTTTTGGTTGGGTACGGATAAAAGGATCTCCTCGGGTCCGACAATCAAGGTTCTATTCTTCACTGACTACGAACCCCATCAGCAACTAGACTGTCGCGATTGCGTCTCATTGTGAAAATTGAAAACCTTTCTTCCCCGGACGTCGGTCGAGCCCGGCAGTCACGTTTCAAATGCCCTTCTTTGCCACAGTTGTAGCATTTTGGCCGCCCCTTCCGGTTGTTGCCAGATACTTCCGTTTGGCATCAGAATTTTACTTATTGGGCTCTCTCTTCGTCTTGTTCATTTATGGTCCTGATCATAGACCATATACCCTATAGACGGTTCACGGTAATGCTAAACAACAGAGACTGAAAGAAGCGCCATCTGAAGATTTGTATCGGTACCATTCTGTTTTGACGCGGGATATTCAAATGTTGTATATAATATTCGGAGTATTCATATTCAATTTTTTTTGGAAATTTCAGCATATTGTTTAGAGTCTCAAACTACACTTCATATTGAGTGTTGTGTGGAGTTTAAACAATACACAGAATTCCAAAAACAATGTAAAAATTATAGTTAGAACAGATTCTTAACCACTGCTTCATGTTGCAGGGCATTAAGCAATAAGGTATTGAAAAAAGAGCTCAGTTATCATAGATTTTTTATTCAGAACATTTTATCATTAAACATTTTGTGTGACTATATGTTTAGGTTGCTTAGAATTCTTTTTCTTTATTCTGTTCAAGCGAATTTTATTAGCTTGTAATTTAATTTTATTTGTACCTATATACAGTTTCGATTTCCCTTGTATGATTTGATTAACACGCTTGCACCAATTATGTGTGAGAGTTCTTATAGTGAATTTCATAACAAATTGAATTATATTATCTTTATGTTCCTCTTTGTTGCAAGATAAGAATTCAAAGCTAACCTTGTCTCTTATTGTATTTTCAATTTCGCGAAGTAAATGTTTGGAATATGGTTGTTTATCTAAACAATAGTTTATCACTTGGACAATATCATAAAAAGAAGTGAGAAATGATAACGATGGGTAACACAATCTTCTAGCGAAAGATCCACCATATTCTCTAAACGAAATTAACAAATTTTGGTGTGAATGATAATTCATTGAGAACATACAATTCCTACAAACTGAACATGAAACAGTTTTCTTTATTTTTTTCAGAATATAACCAGCTACATAATTTGTGGCCAATTCATGTAACTTATGTGACAAAGTTTGTTCAGATTCGGCTAATTTTGCACATTCCGCAATATCAGACACACCGATGGCTATTGTGCTGTTATCTTGATTCACAAAAAGTTTCTTAATTGAAATAAACATATTTTCACATTTATCATCCTCACAATTAAAAGAATTTTTGTAAAAAGACAGAGCAGTGTTGAGCAGCAGTATTTCAAAATTTCCTAAAAATTGGTGTGCAGAAGGATTGACATTTTGTGCTCCAAAGCTCCTTAATTGACCAAAGGCATTTTCCAGGGGATCCTGATTCAACCTTCTTGTTAATAAGTAAGAAAAACCTTCTGATTTCAAAACACCCCAAATTGATTTCATGTTCTTTAAAGTGAAAGACCAGTTTTTCAAACTTGGAGGTCTTGATTGATCTCTAGGTGACCTCCTTTGAAACTGCATCGTGTCCAGAAGGGGCAAAGCTTCTCTATTCCAGAAGTCGAGATGGTCAGATTCATCTGTTAATCCAGCCCGTAAATTTTTTCCACGATCAGGAAGTTTGGTGGAACCATTTACTGAATCAAATAAACGGTCGAAAAAATACAATAATTCAGCAGTATCCTCAACATTTTCCCCACATCTTCGCAGTGTATCTGCAAAAAAAATAAGGTTTAATAACATACGCATCATGTTGGATACTAATAATGCTAACTACTTGTATGCATACAATTAGTCTGTACCTTTTCTATTCAGAAGCTAACATACAGACAACATACAAAGGTATATTTTTTGTGAAAACTTCAAAGGGTGACATATTTTGATGGAAATGACATTTGTATGTCACTACTTCCAAGGCGAGTTCTGAAATTCAACAGTAACATGAACAGAGAGAGAGGCATAAGTGATAGAACTGATGAAAGTTACTGTTGAATTTCAGAACTCGCCTGTAAATTAAATGGTACGGTTGGATTTCAGTTTGAAACACAAAATGGCGGAAAATACACCCATAATCATAATTTACTTACCAAGTTGACTTACTAAACGAAATGTTGCAGCCAACCTTTGGCTAAATATTTGGGCAGCATGCTTCACCTTCATCTTCTTCAATTCATTTTCATAAATATGCTCATCAGTTAAGTGTGGTAGAACCTTCAAGCCATCAACTGCTCCATTATCATTCTCATAAAATAGTTCAATATGTTTCCATCTTGCTATTTTGTTAATATTACCTTTGGTGTAACACAAGTCTTTCTTTATTAAATTGTTTCGAAGTCCTTTCAGTAAATGTGGAGGGTCAAAAATGGGATATATTTTTGAATTCCCAACTTCAAATGAACCATATCGATAACTGTCTATGCTTCCAGATCTATGATATTTTTCTTCTGTTTCTTGAAATAAATTATTTATAACACTTGAATTATTTTGATCGCATATAACAGTTATTGGTTTAAGGCCTATGTTTATAAGCTTTTGTATTATCACTACTAATAAGTGTTTTATTTGTAGAGTTGATGCACCACCATTACTTGAAAAATGGTATGATATAGGCGCTTTCCACTGTGTTTTCAATCCCCTAACCATAAATACTAGTACATGGTCAGCTAAAGAATGTCCCCTATTTTCTTCTATGTCTTCAAATCCTTCTATGAATCCAGAATGCTCATTGAAATGAAGGCTGGGCATAATAGCCATTTCATCAAATAAAATGGCTATATATTTTTCAGAAGAATCCTTGTCAGCTATCAACTCTTGTAATGAATCGTGTGTGTTTTTGGTTGGGGTTTTTGGGGGTGTTTAAAAAGTACATCGTTTATACCTGGTCCCCCCACAATTTCTGCTAGAAGTGTTTGCCTGGTCAGTGTAGATTTACTGGGTAAAGTGAAAATTTTTGAAAGAACTGAGTAAGACTTAACGCTTTGTTTGTATAGGATCAAAGCCAACAATTTTTCATCAAGTGTAAACCGTCTAAGTTTTTTTGATTTTTTGGATTCCCGCAGCTGACATTGAATTAGTATGGATGCCATTCTGTTCAACTTGGCAACATTTTCTTCGAGATAATGAGCTGTTTTGAATTGTTCAGCATCGGACAATCTACGCTTGAATGATTTTTTCTTGTTTCTTTCCATGGTATACTTTTTACGCAATCGTTGCATTGCTCCATACATTTTTTTCATTTTTGGTGTCATTGAATGCTTTGCAATCCCGGTTGATATCAGTAACTGATATGGTGACAATAGTGCACTGCCTGCATTACCTAAAAAAGAGATGAAATTTTATTAATCCAAAAATAATGTTTTGATACTGAAGTAATAATATAACTACATAAAAATGATTATATTGAGGTGAAAAAGGTGCACTATGCCTATGCGCTAATTTGATAGCAAGAGCTATTATCCAATGAACTCAGATTTCACGCACCAATATTTGCCAATATGAAATAGTATTACTCTATTGGCAAATTGTTTTGAAAGAACTAATGCAATTTTTGACAGAACTCATGTATATTTATCCTTTAATATGTAGGGTGTTGAAAAAAGAGAGTAATACACTGACTCTGCACAAGTTCTACCAAAAAAAATTGACATGTCTGTATGTTTATATTCATTACCTTCAATACTGTGAGATTCGTTCAATTCTGGAATCTCAATGACTAACTCATTGAATGGAGTACTTCCTTGAGCAGAACTATTTGAAGTCTTAGATGTGGATGGAGTATCATATACATCATTTGAGCCTGTTGAACCTATAAGAGAGTCTGATTCATTTAGGTTTCACGAATGAAGTTTTTTACTCACCAGGAAGATTCAGAGTTGGAACAGCATTCCCAAATAACTTGCGAGACCAAGCAGAAATGTGTTTTGCCTCAAAATGATAATCACACAGCCTTCTTGAACCGTAAACTGCTTTTGGGTCCATTTCCATCAGTTCCAAGTTATTAATTACCTGTATCCATTTCTTGAACCTTTTTATATCTTTATCTGGATTAGGGAACATATGTCTCACTTTAGATATACTTTCGCAATGAGGAACGCAACATTTGTTGTGGTAAACCATTGTAAAACAATCAAAATAACGAAATAAATAATCACTATCACTATGGTACACAGTCAAACAGCAGACAACAAACACATGAGTCACATGACTGACTACATGACCATCTTTTATATATTACGCACATGTTCTTATTCTTCTACTTATTTTTGACATACATCACAAACCATCAAAAATATGTGGTTTCGTGACATAGAACCAAAGAACAATTTTACAGTGCCATCTCAAGATTCGTATCGGTACTAAAAAAGGGGTTCAAGGTGAAGTAACCTACGTGAACCGTCTATAGGGTATATGGTCTGTGGTCCTGATCTGATGAACTTTTCGAAACTGTCGGGAGGCATTCTTGGTAGCTTCGAACTCATGAGCATAGAAAAAAAGTATCCTTCATGGTATGGTTACGTCCCAGCCTCAACGGCTGCTGCATTCCGATGTCCTTTACCCCATTGTTAGCGAGTCTGACTACTATTTCAATATCAGCCCTATATTCTTGTAAAGTCTCTGATTTTCCTTGGGTTCTTGACTTGAGCTGGCTCTGGCACACTTGCTTTAGGTACTGACTGTCATACGTCATACCTAACCCAGAGCTGATACAACTGCTCTCTAATCCCTCTGGTTGGCGACTGGGATGACTTGCAGGATTCCGAATGCTTTTTCTTTTGATTTCAGCCATTGCTATCCGCAGCCGCCTCAAAGTACTGGTGATGTTCCGGCCAGTTTCGCCATCGAGAGTGACGGGAGTTTATTACGCCTTGGTTAGAAAGAGCCGTAGACGGTGACAAAGTACAGGTGTTTTTCACCTTCTTTCCTTCGAGGCGGAAAATGATTTGGTTGAAGGTAGAAGAAGGTTTCACCTCGTTTCTTCGATCCGCCCCTGGAGTGGTTGTCTAATTTCTTGCCCTCGCTATTGCAGTACTTCTCTCCTTGACTTGCTCTTTTTTCGTTTTCCTGACTTGCTCCTGAAGCTCTTTTATCGTTTCCTTAAGTTCTTCTCTACTGACTTTGGTTTCCTTCAATTCGTGGAATATACTTCTGAATATGTATCTATCTTCGTTTCTTCGCTGTTCCTCTGCCTCTCTTCCTTCCGACGACGTTTTTCTTCAACTACTTTTTTTCCCAGCGACGTTGTTCTTCAGGATCCTTGTCTTTTCAGCGTCGCGTCGTTGTTCTTCAGCTTCCTTCTCTTCCCTGTGCCGCAACTCCATGTTGTCGTAATCGGTCCTCCTCCACTCAGGCACTCATCCCGCTTTTCTGACATCAGTTATTAAGTTTTGACTCTAGGTTCGAAAATAAGTGACAGTTGGTTCGGCAAAATCAAACAACTTCATTCTAACAGACTCAAAAAATCACCAAAACAATTCACTTAACCAATTATTGCACTGTTTCGCCTATTGATATTGATATTGATTTGTTGACATTGACAAGAAGTAAATAATCCTGTAATCTTCTTCAAGAATAACGTGAATTTACATATACAACAACAATATTTCAGCGTAATATACTCTACATTATTCTTGAAATAGACTATTATGAACCAGTTCAGCTTTTCGAACGACAATAATCGCCATACCCGCTTTTTCTCAAGAGAATATTGACTCTAGAAGCGTTTCATTCATTTCATTTCAAAATTTAAGGAAACGCCGTATTTACTTTTTCACTATTGAATGCATCATTTTCAGGAGCTCTATTCGCATTTGAAATGCTATTTCAGATGTTGGGAAAACTATTCGAGCCCTACATAGTTCATGTCTTACCGCATTTATTACAATGTTTTGGCGATACAAGTCATTATGTTCGAACTGCCGCTGATGATACGGCCAAAGTGGTAATGAGTAAACTCTCTGGACATGGAGTCAAGTTGGTGCTACCCTCTCTTTTAGATGCATTGGAAGAAGACTCTTGGAGAACCAAGACAGGTGAGAGAAATAGTAATAATAGTCGCAACTGCTTATACATATGATTTTTTGGATTTTATTTAAATATAAAAATGTGGATATTGTCACGAAGGAAAAAATGCAGTGAGGGATGAAATAATAAGTAGAATTATGTTAGTTTATCCCATGATGAAAATGTTTCGAAATAATGATGAAAATTTTTCACCAAATGTCACTTTGAAATATGTGAAATGAATGTATGTTTGATGATCAGAAGGCATCAGTGAGATTTGCTATTAAAACATTATAAATTATTAATAATCACTCGATTTCCAAATTGATTCTCAGGTTCTTAATTTCGAATATGTGAAAATAAACTTTTATGTGAGACCTCTTATTTTCGATGTCTATTTTCAGTAGGTGAAATTTTCACTTTGAATTTATAAGCATTTCATTTTTCCATTCACGACATTGCCAAAAGTTCCTCACTATGGTTTTACTTTAGGATTTGATTGGAATCAATATAAATTAAAAATAATTTTTTTGTACTCCTAAAAAAACGTTTTGTACTGTTTATTGTTTATTGAGTAACTGATCCCAAGAAGCTAATGCTTATACAGGGATATACATAGAAAAAAAATAGAAAAACATTAACAAGATACAAACACAGAATGAATTAAACCGTTAGATCATCAAAATGACGAAAAAGGAATTTTATATACTTGGGAAATTCTATTCTATTGTGTCAAGAAATATGTTTTTGATTTTAATTTGAATTTATTTATATTTTTTATTTCTTTCAAGTTTTTTGGCAAGATATAAGTAAGAACTCCTGAGTAAAGCAGAGATTTTCTACCAGAATTGCTTCTGATTTTAATCAAATCGAAATCATTCAACTGTCTTGTATTATAGTTATGAATACTCGAATTTGGAGTAAATTTTAGGGTCGAATGTTTATTGTTGGATTATGTCAACAGGTCTTCAATTTATATAGCTTTTCTAAATTGAGTAAATTTTTTGGTGTATACAAATTCACAGTGGGTTCACGATAATGCAATTTGTAAATACACTTAATTGCCTTATTCTGTAGTGTTTTTAAAGGTTGCCATAAAGAACTAGATGCTGTTCCCCAAACTGTGATCAAATACTGTTCCTAGAATATAGTTAGAATATAGGATAAATTAATAAATTTTCTAATCTTTTTGAGAATTCGCGATCGTTTAATCGGTACGCACTATCATTAGAGCTTGACAAATATATCATGCTTATGTTTCGACTGACAATATTCTGGTAATGACATTTGTATTGTGGATGAGATTATCAGAGTTATACAAGAGTTCAAAAACGTTTTTCTCCGTGAGATGCTCTGAGAAAGTCTTGTTTTTATCCTTCAAATATCTTGCTCAACTTGTCTCCCTAGATTGAGGACATTTCCACACCAACGCCATGAATTTGAAATTGTTCTTTTTTCAAGATATATTGAGAATTAAAGTCTCATCCCTGTTGTGGAAGATTTTTCCCGCAGTTGGAGAGTGAATAACTTCATCATATGTTTATAATTTTTTTGTTCATTGGTAGTGATCCGTTTTTTTTATTTTCTATGGAACAAGTTTCACCTTTCATTTGTTTGCGTCCTGTATCGTCCTCCAGCGATAATTGACAATCTCTGGGGTGACATTCCGCCTAGGATGAGAAAATGAGGAGGTTATCGGTGCAAAGAAATAGATGGAAAGATGTCCGCGAAGATATCATTCGTTGAGTCGTGGTTCATCCATTTGTTAGAGAAGTGGTTTTAACATATTTCGGATCTCTACGCTTAGTAGACTGAACGTTATTCAATATTTTTGCAGCATCGTTGGTTCAGAAAGAAGTCAATGAAACTGCTTCCATACTGAATAATAATAATAACAGCTTTATTCCAGTGTGGAACAACGGCATAGTGGGCCTTCGGGTGTCTATGACGTAGTAAATTAAAAAAAAAATACGTATCTCGTTCAGTTGCATACATGTTGTATACCTACTATTTTAACGGTTAAGCAGGCTTATTTTCAACAAGAAGTCAAAATTGTAACTAGTGGTAATTTAGTGGTATTGGAAAATACGTCGTCTCTGAGAAACTACAAAGAATTTGTCTAATATTAACGGTTTGAAGTTATTCGCGTATTATTGAACCATCTATTTTTTTAATCTAATGAGCCATTGATCATATATTTTCGCGAACACTTCCAAAAAAATTATTATACACGAAAGCGTTTGCTTGAAAGCAAAATTTTGAAAATTATAGAAACGCACGCATTTTGGTCAATTGAGCTAGGTGAAGGAGGGATATTTGTTGAGAATATTTCCAGAAAAACTGTAAACTCAGAAAACATCAAAATCGAACACAGGAACAATATAGTACCCGAGAAAGTACCTGTAAAATGAGCCAAACGCCCGGTTTATTTTGATCAGTTTAATCGGTTAAAAAGTTTAGTGCATTAAATCGCTGTAAAACACTGTAAAAGCAGTCTAGCTTTCAATTTTTTCATCGTTCATTCGCATTGAGGGAAATAAAGGTAATACCACGAGTCCTTCAAATTTCACTGATACATTTTTATTTTCCACGAAAACTTTTTTATTTGGAAAAAGTATGAAAACAAACCGATTTCGAGCCCGTAGGACAAGTGATTTTATCTAATTCGGTTTGTTTGAATGCTTTTGCCTCAAAATAAAAAAGTTTGAGTGTTTTGAAAATGAAAATCTCATTAAATTTGAAGAACGAGTTGTAATTGGAGATATTATTTATTGAACAAATCAAAGGAAGAACAATTTAATTCATTGGTATTTCATTAACACATCAGAAAACAAATTGAATTTAACAAAAATTAATCGTACGCCATCTTTATTTGAGTTCAGGAAACCTTAAATATTTGAATCGGTCTAAGGGTGGGTTGTAACACGACACGTTAACTGTGGTTCAAGTGAACCGAGTTCAGTTGTCAAGCAACAAACGATTTTATTGGCTAATGCTTAGCAACTGACCTCGGTTCACTTGAACCACAGTTAACCTGTCGTGTCAGGCTGGATTCAGACAGACCCGAAAACCGATCGTACGACGATCCGATAGCTTTCTGATTGGTCAAAATTTGAATTTAGACCAATCCGAAAGCTATCGCGTCGTCGTACGATCGGATTTCGGATCTGTCTGAATCCAGCCTTAGAACCCGCCCTGAAAGCGGCTGCAATTTGACCACGACGTAAGTCGTCGTGCAATATCTGCCATAAATTTGGTTATATTCATCAGCTATTAACGTGTGTGAAATGTGTAGTTTATGTTATTATTATGCTGACAAAGTGAAAAGTGAATGACAATTAATAATTAGGTAACTTTTCATTCATGATAATTTATATTTTAACCTTGTATATAAGCCAGTTCAATAGAATCGACGCGTTTAACCTTATAGTTTTGACAGTAAAAAGAGCAGACGAAAAGCGACGGCAGGAGGAAGAAGAAGCAGAGGAGAAGCGACGCCAGGAGGAAGAAGAAGCAGAGAAAAAGCGACGGCAAGAGGAAAAAAAAGCAGAGGAAAAGCGACGGCAGGAGGAAAAAGGTGCAGAGGAAAAGCGACGGGAGGAGGAAAAACAAGAACGAGAAGAAGCGCTCCAGAAAATTCTCGAAAATGAAAAGAAAGAACGGGAATCAGAACGAGAAAATGAAAAGAAAGAACGAACATTAGAACGAGAAAATGGAAAGAAAGCACGAGATGATGAAAAGAAAGAACATGAAGAAGCACTCCAGAAAATTCCCGAAGCGCAGAGAAAAGAGCGAGAAGATCTCCAGAGAATTCTAGAAAAACGAAAGAATGAATTGGAACAAATAGAAAGACAATAAGAAAAGTTCTTCGAGAATGTGAAACATAAATCCGAAGTACGAATGGAAGAACTGAAAGAAGATTCAAAAGAAGGACTAAAAGATGACCTGGAAAGAGAACTAAAGGAAGACGTTAGGAAAATCGATGATCTAATTAATAAGAAAGTGGATAAAGTGCGAGAGGAGATGATAAATGAAATGAGAGGTCTAGAAAAGCAGATGGTCCTTATCAAGAACCAAGATTGCCGAGGCGCGGTTGCCACATCAGCGATTTTCGTGAAACCACCGACTTTTGATGGTAAATCGTCTTGGTCTATGTGTCGCTGACAGTTTGAAGCTGCGGCAGGGACTAATGGATGGGGCGAAGAAGAAAAAGCGACGGCACTAATAGTAGCTTTGAGTGGGTCCAGCTTTGGGTGTATTGAAGATGATGTCTATCGAATAGAAAGAAGACCTGATTTCTGCATTAGAGATGCGTTATGGCGATCAACACCGTGAACAGCTGTACCGGGCTCAAATGAAAACTCGCACATAAAAATCCGGAGAGAGTCTGCAAGAATTTGAAGCAGATGTGAGACGCCTTATCCAGCTGGCAGCAGAAGCACCTGGGGATTCCAAGGAATAGCTAGCGGTGCAGATGTTTATAGATGGACTGAGAGACTCAGAAATCCAAAGAACTCTGCGATTGACAAACTTCATTGTATTGTGATGAAGAGTTATAATAAAAGTAGTGAAGGGTTATTTGGAGTTTCAATAAACGAATCCAAGGAAAAATCGTAACAAGGAACTTGAAAAAATTAAAAACATTAAGCTCATTTTATGAAAAATCGATGAAAACAATTAATTCCAAGGTCACGTTGTGCTTCCAGATGTCTAGACATCGCATTCATCTTTTCAAATTTCCTAATCGATTTTCGCTAGTCGAATACATTTTACGTGTCACGGTCAATTGCATAGTGTTGTAGCGGTCAAGCGAGAGATTCGTTTCCAATAAGAAATTAAAGTTTTAAATAGAAGTGGTAGTAATTTAAATGACAATGACGGTTTTCAAATTATTCGCGAAATACTAAACCACCTCTTTTTGACAACTTGATTTGTTAATGCTAACTATTGAATCTGACCACGGGTGGATACGTTTTCTTGTACATTTTTTTAGGTGTCATTTCAAATCTATTGAGCCCTACATCAAATTTTCACGAACACTAACAACAGTTTCCTGTTTTTCAACTATTGAGCTAGACTATTCATTTGTATGTTGAATGATTGCAAACATGAAATTTTACCATAATTTCAATAAATGTCCATATCGATTATTATAATTATAATTTTCACTATTTGTTTCGTTGAAATACTGAAGATGATTCAATTATTACTATCCTTGATTTATGTGAGGTTCTGACATTGCTATTTTTATTGAATTTGGTGGTTTCCAAGAGGAATCTAAATATATTTAGTGGGTGGTGTCATAGAGTTAGCAAATGTATTACAAAAATATTCGATTTTGTAGGATCCGTTGAATTATTGGGAGCGATGGCATACTGTGCACCTAAACAATTATCCTCCTGTCTTCCAAGTATCGTACCAAAACTGATAGAAGTATTGAGCGATTCCCACATGAAAGTACAGGAATCAGGAGCTGCCGCTCTGAAAGTTATTGGTTCTGTTATCAGAAATCCGGAAATTCAAGGTAATATCCGAGTATCAATGAAAACGTGAACTAACCTTGTTCATTTTAGCGATTGTACCTGTTCTTTTGAAAGCTCTGCAGGATCCTTCCAATAAAACTTCAGTCTGCTTACAAACCCTCTTAGATACTCAATTCGTTCATTTTATCGACGCCCCATCTCTAGCTCTGATTATGCCAGTTGTGCAACGCGCCTTCATGGACAGATCAACGGAAACGCGCAAGATGGCTGCCCAAATTATTGGAAATATGTATTCGCTAACTGATCAGAAAGATTTGATGCCATATCTGCCTACCATCATACCAGGTTTGAAAACTTCTCTTTTGGATCCGGTACCTGAGGTTAGATCAGTAAGTGCTAGAGCGCTAGGGGCCATGGTGAGAGGAATGGGTGAATCAAGCTTCGAAGATCTGCTTCCTTGGCTGATGACAACTCTTACGTCTGAAACTAGTTCTGTAGATCGGTCTGGGGCTGCTCAAGGCCTTTCTGAAGTGGTTGGGGGTCTTGGCGTCGAAAAACTTCATAAGCTCATGCCCGAAATTATCAGTACTGCCGAACGTACTGATATTGCCCCTCACGTCAAGGATGGATACATAATGATGTTCATTTACATGCCAGTGGTTTTCACGGACGAGTTTACACCGTATATAGGACAGATTATCAATCCGATATTGAAAGCTTTAGCTGACGAGAATGAATATGTTAGAGATACGGCGCTTAAAGCAGGCCAGCGAATCGTGACCCTTTATGCAGAATCGGCAATTTTGCTTCTGCTGCCAGAGCTTGAAAAAGGATTGTTTGATGAGAACTGGAGAATACGATACAGGTATTTATTTTTTGTTTTGCTTTCATTTCCTCAAACGTTTTTAACAGATTTACACAAAAGCTCCTGCGTAAAACTACAAATGATATTATCTTCAGTCGATTGTTTTAAAAAGTATTTTTTTTTTCGCATTGAACTGTGAATACATATATTTCCCCCAGAAGGGCAGAGCCTAGTGCGGACAGAGGACGGCTAATTTTCTTGAGTGGCGTTGTGATCTGAGGTGTCATACTGATTTTCTGTTGCGCATTCGTTATTCCACCCCGGGGGAAAACTTAAAAAATCTACAGTGCTACCGGGTCGGTTGGTATATTCAACCAACAATTACCTATCGCAAAAACCCACCAGAAAAATGTCTATCGTTACCGGGGATCGAACCTGCTCGAGGAGAGAGTTGATAGAATAATCGGACGCCAATTCCACTAGTCCACGAACCGGCCTTTGGTAATGTTTATTAATTCGGCTTTTTGTCATTCAATTCACTTATTTATCACACATTGCAAGTTAAAAAAATTAACATCTCAAACACGTTGCCCTAAACGTCCGTAACGTCCATAACTATAACATAACTATAACTAGCAGTATCACAATAATTGGTCAATTGGTAAATAAATGCAATCAAATTGTACCTTCACTTAGACCATTTTTAAAAAAATTACCTTCAATTTAAAATATTTCATTTCGCAAATTTTGTGAATGAATACCAATATTGTTGGAATCAGAAAATATTTATTATCATTCTGTATTGGTTTCTTGCTATTTCCTTGAGTGTTCTGCAACTCTTGTATTCAATTGTTAGTTTGTTGATTTAAGAGAGAATTGCCAGATTGACACTGAATGTGAAAATGTAATTTTCTACAATAAAAAAGGCATTGTATTCGTTCTACGTAAGGTTATTTCATCTCTCAACCATTCAAAAGTTTTTATACGTTCAAATATACAGTCCACACTCAAAGAAACTCAGCTAACTACATTCAAATCACAAATATCATGATCAAAAACTGACACTGAAAGAACCACGCACGTTTTTTCATGGAAAATGGCTTTCCGTGAATTCGTCCAATTCGTTCGTGGTATGTTGTAGATCTTGATGCACTGATCAAAAGTGTCCATGGGCACATACTCCAAAAATGGTCAGTTTTAGAGATATAGCTCCATCAATATCAATTTTTTGTATTTTTGGGGATTTAGGAACATAATCAAGTCATTCTTATGCTAGGAATCGGTCATTTAACTCAAATTGATTTTCAGAAACCGTTTTTTCTCTCATTGGGAGGATCCGTGTATTATGAACAGCTGGTATCCATGTTCTGTGGATGTTTAGGCTCTCTTCTCTTCGGTTGAAAATGTTCTTATGTTTGTGAATTTCTATGGCCTCCCCATAGAGCTTGGGGTAATAGCTTATAGTTGCCCAGCACTTGCGTTCCGTTGAAGTAAATATCATGATCTTTCAACAGAGCGTGTTCGGCCACCGCCCGTTTTTGTGTTTGGTTCCGATATAGACAGAACCACAACTACACGGTATTCGGTAAACTAGATCAAACTCCACTCCGGGAGTGTACCGAATATCGTGTAGTTGTGGTTCTGTGTATATCGGAACCACAAAAATGAGCATAAAAATGCTGTTAATCGAGCACAAAAGAAGTGTTTTGTTACACCAGAGGAAGATTGAAAATTCGATCTTGATTAAATTGATGTACGATGTCCTGATGCAAATATAAATATTTGAAAATTGATAAATCTTTCAAAATAGTGGACGATTTTGGCAGGTTCACGGTGGAGTAGATAGTAAGGACGGTTGGTGGTTGCCCAGATGCCAGTCCTGGTGAGGTCTGCTGATCGAATGCACCAACTGACCCGGTAGCACTGCAGGTTTTTCTTGTTTTCTCCATGGTTGAAGAAGCAAATTCGCTACCGAAAGTCAGTAAGACGCCCCGGGGGGCTACGGCACTCAAAAATATTAGCCCATACAAGTCTCTGCCTTCTGGGCGCACTAGAAAGAGTGCTCGACGAGGGAAATATAAAATGTGAAGTGAAAGATTTGTAAATCAGCTTCGGATTTTTATTGGGTTATTTATTCGTGAAAGCCAAGTATCATTATGAAATGAAAATGTTTATTTATGTGTTTTTCCAAAGTAAATCTCAATATTACAATTCAAAAATAAATAAGTGAATAAATATTCAAACCTTACGAATCTATTGCACTTGTAAGGACCTCATATTTAATTGAGTAATTTTATAATATAAAAAACAGCACAATCAGCACACCGGCAGTCACATAGAAAAGTTTTATTCTAGAAGGTTCGGTAAAAAATTGGGAGTTTCAACAATCCATTTTTTCACTAGTTTTTTCATAAAAAAAATCATTTTGTTGTTTCAATCGAATTCGGTGATCGTTGTACATGAGTGATGCTAAATATAAAAACTTGTTTTATTACTTTGAAATTTTCATTTTCAGCAGTATTTTTATTTTGTTTATTATCCATGAAAGTCAATTTTTACTAATTTTGTAGTAATAACTCGTGACTTACTGAATCGAAAGCTTCAGCTTAATCTAGAAATAAACAATAGGGGATTGCGTTGCTGCGAAATTCAAACTGCTTTTTAGAAAGAATACTGTTTTTCAAGATATTCATCAATTCTATTTTTCAATATTTTTTCAAAAATTTTTGCCATTGTTGAAATCAATGATATTGGACGATAATTTTGTGATGCATTGATATCTCCTGCTATGTATAGTGGTTTTATCAATCGTGTTGTTTGCATTGGGATATTTATGATTGTATTGAATAAGTGCATATGTGGTTTTGCTACAACAATAAACGTTATTGATAATATATCCATGGAAATATAGAGTGTTTTGGAATGTGACAATTATATTTAAAAACCCTATGGGAGATAGAGGAAGTTTCAATGAATTCGTGGTAAATATTAGAGGGAACAATAGCAGCTTGACGGCGTCAGATAACATCAATAACAAATATCATGAACCCACCAACGTCTAGAACAATCAAAAATAAAGGAAAAAGAATGAACATGAGGCAAAAAAAACTAAAACAAGTAGAGTATCTCGATACAGCATTAAAGCGTGCGAAGAAAATGAAAGCATGAGCTCTTCGAACTCTAAAATTCAAAACAAGACAAGATCGAAATGAACGGTCATAATGGTTGGTTCAGCGGTTAAATAAACTCAGCCAAGATGAACAGGTATTCTAGGAGAAAATTTCCATGTGGCCAGAGGGTACATGGAAAAATTTGGGCACTCGACGAGGAGCAAAAGATGGGATCAGTTCATAAAAAATTGCTGAATATCGACTGAGTACCAGGAGGTAAAAGGACTCTTGAGAATAGTTTGTGTGTTCGTGGTAAACCCAGATTCCAGCGAGGGATGAGGTAGACACGTCATTGGTTCTTCGTTGTGGGAAAATTTAATGAAGTGGGTGAAATTTTGCTCTCTGATGATTTAGCTGTGCTCTGCCTTACAGAAACCTGTCTGACTCCTCTATATATCGAATATAATCTAACTAACCTAATTCCGAAAATCGATGAAGTTTTCTGCCTAGGTGACTTCAATATTGATATGCTTGAATTAGAAAAATATGCTTGCAAAGAAATGAATGCTGTGATCGAGGCCATGGGTATGCATCAACTTGTGATGGAACCTACTAGAGTGACCGACACCACAACCACAATGATTGATCTGATTCTGACCACTAATAATGGGAATATAGTTGAGGTCATTAATGTAGATAACATCTCCGATCATGAATTGACATCTGTTGAATTGATCATCAGAGCTAGCAAAAAACAACCAGTCTTCAAAATTATTCGAGACTTCAAATATTTTGAATCACAAAGTTTTTTTTCAGATTTGGTGACTACTCCTCTTCATTTCATTTTCAAATTGATGATATTGATGACAAAGTAAGAATCTTCACTGAGAATAACTTACACAATTTCAATTTCCACGCACCTTTAAAACGAATTCGAATTACTGAAAGGTACTCATCTTGGATAACGGACGATATTAAACTTCTCATGTCCTTTAGGAAGAGGGCACATACTCGTTGGCGAAGAACTAAAACACCAGCCCATTACATCTATTATAAAACACTGAGGAATCTTACCACAGTATCATACAGGAATGAAAAGAGAGCAGATTTTCAATATCTGATGCGTTTCTAAGGTGTTCACAATAATTGGAGAGATTTGAAAAATGTTGAACATTGGGAGAAAAGATCAGGAGATTCTGGTTGAGTTGAAAAATGTTCAAGCGTTGAATGATTACTATATCAATGGAATTCCTATAACTTAACCTGATGAGGAAGTTAAACGCTATTACAAAAAAATTTTCACACCAAATTGTGAAGCATTCAGGTTCCAAATCCTAAACGAAGAATGAGTGCAGAACGTAATTCTCAGTATAAAATCGAATGCTCAAGGCATAGACTGTATAAACCTGAAACTCGTGCTCATGTGCTGCCCCCATATAATTCCTTACACAACGCACATTGTCAATTATTGTCTTGAATATATCGTGTTTCCTGAAGATTGGAAGAAGGCTATAGTCCTACCAATTCCCAAAAATAAGACAGTAAACTCTTATAAAAATCTGCGTCCCATCAGTCTCTTGACTTGTTTATCAAAAATCCTTGAAAGGAAATTGAATCACAATTACGGAGTCATATCTCTATTTTTAACATTCTCTCTGAACTGCAATCTGGATTCCGCAAGCGTCATAGATGCGAAACTGCTACGTTGAATTCAACGGACAACGTTCTGAGTGGAATTGACAATCAGAATGTAAAGGTTTTTGTTCTCCTGGACTATAGCGAAGCCTTCGACACCTTGAATCACAAGATCCTCTGTGCAAAGCTGCATCATATGGGTTTGAGCCAAGAAACTTACTTTTTTTGCAAATCATCTATCAAATAGAAGTCAGTTGGTGAAAATGGATAATAATACTTGTGCCACTCTGATGATGTCGTCTGGAGTTCTACAGGGCTCGATTCTGGGTCCCCTTCTGTTCTCATTAGATACTTTCGATTTTGAGATTGTGCTAAATATTGTAAAATGAGCTTTTATGCTGATGATATGCAGCTATACTTTTCAAACCCACACAGTTAAAGGATGCCTTGCAGAAAATCAGTATGGATATATGAACTATTAAAAAAGTCGAAGGTTCATACACTAGCATAAATACTTCGAAAACTTCTGTTGTTGTTTGATCTCAGATGAACAGAAATTTATTGATGAATGATTTACAAATTCGAGTAGAGGATCAGCGCAAATCAAGCCTTCCAAAAAAGCTAAAAATCTGGGACTCATATTGGATGATGACCTTGAGTTCAAATCTCATCTGAACTATGTTAGGCGAACTACATTCTGTAATTTGAATCTCATTTATTAGTCAAGGCAATTTCTCAGTCGGAGGGTGAAAGCATCTTAATGTGATGCTCTGTATTGTCAAGATTTAATTATGGTGATATTATATACGGTCCATGTATGGATGCCGAAAATAAGCGGAGATTGCAGGTTATGCAGAATTCATGTCTTCGCCTGATATTTGGTGTAGGGAGAAGACAGGAAATACACTAAAAAACAACTATTGAATGAACAGCAGGCCATGTAAGGCGGAGCTCGAAAAATGGTGTTTATTTTCTTCTTCTTCTTCATATAAGATTGTATATTTTTTGTTTGTGTAATCATGATTAAGAATAATAACAGGGACCCAGTCACTCTGTGGAGGGGTCATCTGATCTTCGGCATTTTCCCTGCTATTTTCACGTATAGATGTGTATACATAATATTTATGTATATTTGCTTGAATGTGGTTGACAATGTTCCTTGCTGAATGGCAATGGTTCGGACTTCCATTGTCTATATTATTAACTCTATTGAAACCCGTTAGACGTTTCGATTGCAGATACCAGCAATCGAAACGTCCAACAGGTTTCAATAGAGTTAATAATATAGACAATGGAAGTCCGAACCATTATCATTCATTTATGTATATATTTCTGTTATGGTTGGAGGTATTGAGGGTAATAAAGACCTATATTATCATTATTATTGAAAGGCTCCTAAAAACTGTTGTGAATTCAAATATAACCTTCACTCGACATTTTCATCGAAAAAAACCGCCTGACCTACATTGTATCAGCTATCTTATGTTTTTTCTAGAGAGCATAAAGTATCCCTTCAGAATGTTTTGATAATTTTTTCAAGAACATTTTTTATCCATATTGGTTCTCGGCTTCTTTACGAGTGAATTGAGATAAGCGTATCGAGCCGTCATCCGTCCGAGGAGGGCTGACATAGACATCTGCAGTTAACTAGTTAATTGAATTCGTCCTTTCCCTTTTTTTCTGAGTGTTATTCATAAAATAATTCGTGGAAAACGGCAATACACATGAAGTAGGTTTGTCTTATTCAAGTCAACCCAAGAAATCTGAGATCTCACTACGAACGACAGACCAGAGGCAAAAAAATTCTCAGAAAACCACTAGGACCTGCCCAGATAGCCGACAATGGCTTTGAAAATAGAGTGGTTCATGAAATCGAGTATAAATGATGAGATTATACGAGTTTGTATTTTTAGTCATGTTGATAACCGAAAGATGAGCATAAGCGGGTTTTTGTGATAATCTAAAACTGGAATTCTTTTAGTGTAGACCTGGGTATGAAAACAATATAATGAATAGCTCATACCTTAATGAATATTCCTTTTTTATTTATGTTGCTCAGCACTATTTTATTGTATTTCATTCATATAGTCACTTCAATATGTTTCAGCTCTGTTCAGCTTCTTGGTGATCTCCTTTATCGTATATCAGGAGTAACAGGCAAAATGAGTACAGAAACTGCTAGCGAAGATGATAACTTTGGTACAGAGCAATCCCACTTGGCAATCATCAGGTCACTTGGAGCTGAACGTCGTAATCGTGTATTAGCTGGTCTTTATATGGGACGGTCAGATGTTGCACTGATGGTCAGACAAGCAGCGTTGCACGTGTGGAAAGTGGTTGTTACAAATACCCCTAGGACCCTTAGAGAAATATTACCAACACTTTTCAGTCTCTTACTTGGGTGAGTCAAACCATTTCATAATCGAAATGCAAGAAACTGGTTTGTCTCTATATAGCCAAACACTGAATAATTCTAATATTGTATGTTCATAAATGATTATGATAGTGTTCATTCCATTTTATTACTGAGTACATTTTGCTCGACTGATATGAAGATTATCTTCATTTTTTAGGTGTTTAGCAAGTGATAGCTATGACAAAAGACAAGTCGCCGCAAGAACGTTGGGTGATTTAGTACGAAAACTAGGTGAGCGAGTTTTACCAGAAATAATCCCGATCCTAGAACGTGGGTTGCAATCTGATCGCGCAGACCAGCGACAAGGGGTGTGCATTGGATTATCAGAGATTATGGCTTCCACCTCAAAAGATATGGTTCTTACTTTTGTTAATTCATTGGTGCCAACAGTAAGAAAAGCATTGTGTGATCCTCTCCCCGAGGTCAGGCAAGCTGCCGCTAAAACATTCGATAGTTTACATTCAACTGTGGGAGCAAGAGCATTGGATGATATTTTGCCTACTCTATTGAATCAGTTGGTAAGAATTTCATGTGAATTTTAATAGAAGGCTTCAATTTAATGTATAATTTATAAATTCAATTAGTATCAAAACCATTTCAAAGAATTTTGACACCTTTTACAATTCGTACACTAATTTCATTAAAAACAGAGGCTTTTTTCAAATTCAGTTGATCAATAATTTCTTCTAATTCAGATACACAATTAGTTAAAAAAATAGAGGAAACACTTGAAAGATCATATATATATATATATATATAGCTTATTTCAAAATTATTTTCAAAATCGTATACAATATGTTACAATAAACAATTGCAAAAGTGATGAAAAACTATCAACAATCTCCTCCTCAAACCTTCCTTCTATAAATATAAGCATGTTCCTAAAAAGTTTCTATTGTTGCGAAGAATAGTTATATGTAATCCTGTTCAATTTCTTTGCAACAAAGATGACGCTGGCGGTCACCATACCATACCATGTCTTTCACTATATTTCTAACAATGCTTCACATCAAAAGTTCGAAAACAAAAGAAATTGTGATCGAATTCAGGAAAGGTTCTATAGCAATGAATGAATGACATCACATATTCACGGTGCCCCCGCTCGATTTTTTTTTTAAAAGGCTTAAACTGAAGATGGAGGATTCATGCATCAGCCACTTTCACTTCCACTTTAACTTTGTAATTTTCACTTTTTTACTGGAAAGAAGAGGTTTTTTCCATAGTGGAGGTGTGAACAAAAGTGAAATTGAAAATCACCGTTGCATAAATCCATGCTAATTTTAAATTTTATATATATATATATATATAGACGCCAGGAAGATAGCTGGATGTATATATATATATATATATATATATATATATATATATATATATATATATATATATATATATATATATATATATATATAGATATAGATATATATAGATATAGATATATATATATATATATATATATATATATATATATATATATATATATATATATATATATATATATATATATATATATATATATGTCGCTAACGGGGAAGTCCCTGGATGCAACCAAAACCGTTATTAAATTCCTCATTGATTTCATCTTCTTCTGTTATGACTTTTTTTATGGAATCGTCCATACATTGTTAAGCAGGACGCGCACTGATCGGATCGGAACGGAACGATCGGAACAGAACAGTCGGAACGGAAGCTAGGACCGCGCACCGAATCGGAACATTCGAATGTTTTCATTCTCATGTCAGGCATATGTTTCTATCCAAATTATTCAAGATTGACGATTGTTGCAGAAATTTGAAATTTCTATCTTCAGGATTGAATTCAATTTTGTGTAGTAATGATAAACATTTAAGATCTCTGAAACAATTGTCTCTTGTGAATAATTTTGGTAAGCATTATAATATCGATGATAGAAATTTTAAATTTTGGAAACAATTGTTGCTTTTAATAATAATAATAACATTTATTCATCCCAAGAAACATTTACAATTTATAAATAGGGATATTGAACATTTAAAAAGTGAAATGGAACAAAATATGATTATGTAGCAGAAATATATGGAAAAAACACTGTTGAATTGATCAATATAATTGAATTCTAAAATATATCATTTTGATGATGAAAATATATTTTTTGAGATTGTGTTAGAACTTTTTGCTATTTTTAATAGTTTTAATTGAATTTGGTATTTTGTTGTAGAGGTTTGTTCGCTCATGAAAAATTGATTTTTTCCCGAATCTGGTATGTATTGAATGTACCACAAGTTGTTTTGAATAATTGATTTAAGTATTCTTAATTTAATGGAATTATTTATTTCGTTTTAAAATTTTACTCAATAATAAACAAGTTATAAACATAAATACATTTATATCTTACTGGAGAGACCTGTTTTTCTGGAATATCTCTTTGTGAATATTGTCGTCCCTCACTACTCCGATTGAAATCTCGTCAAGCATCTCTGAAATACTGACCATATATTTACGAAACTCATATATACCTTCGGAACATTCGGAAGATTTTGCTCCTAGCATTCTTTCCCGTTGCCGTTCCGATCCGACCGATCTGAACTTTCCAATCAGACCGATCTGAACTTTCCAATCCGATCCAGTGCGCGGGGATGCATGTAAACACACGTAGACCAAAACCTTCTGACTGTTCTGCTCCCATCGTTCCGATCCGATTCAGTGCGCGTCTTGCTTTAGTGTCATGGAATCCATTTTGTGGGTTTTTCTCTCCTGAAAAAGAAAGAGCTTGGAATTCTTCTGCCCCGATGCGTCACGCAATATTACAAAAAATCATGAAATATACAAGTTTGGCTTGAAAACAGATATAAGAATTTAAGCCTTTATTTTTATTTTCAAGGGAAAGAAAACCCAATAAATGGATTTCATGATGAATCTGCCTCCTCATAAAACATAAAAAAAATGATCAGAAACGATTTTTTCTGATATGAGGAATGTTTGAAATAACCTTCCGCAACAGCTATTTAGGCTACGTTCGAGTTGAGGCCCGATCGAGTGAGCAGGGCATTCAGTGCATTAGCCGGGTTTTTAATGCCATTAGAAAAATGGAACAGAACTCGCCCTGAGTTTGAAAAGAAATGCGATGAGCTCAATCAGTTCTTGTTTCAAACCGTTTTGGCATGAAATGTTCGATTGAATCTCCCGCGAACGTTTATGAGAATTCCGGATATTTTTCTTGGCTAGGAATTTTTCAGGAGAATTCGCAACCCGAACAAATTTTAGAAAATAACTCTAATGATATTATAAGAGAAAATATGTATATGGTAATGATTTATCGCCCATATTCCCCTGAGTACGTCCCTGGATTTTTAATATGATAATACAAGTAATATACAATGCATGCGATTTCATCTCATAACTGCTCACTAGAATTTGAAAAATCGACCTATATTTATTTTCAGAACAACGATGATCCAGACGTTGCTGAATGGACATTAGATGGGCTGAGACAAGTTATGACAATCAAATCCCGAGTTGTATTGCCGTACTTGGTACCACAGTTAACAGCTCCCCCTGCAAATACAAAAGCACTCTCTATTTTGGCAACTGTGGCTGGCGATGCATTGAACAAATATTTGCCACGGATTCTACCTGCCCTTCAGACTGCTCTAGCCTCATCAAGAGGTACTCCTGCTGAAGCAGAGGTAAATTATAAAATGATATTACTGTTAGGTTTATCATACCCAAATTTGACAAAATGGTTGAGGTTTTCGCGGCCGAGGTTTTCAGTATCACTACTTTTGTTCGGGTTTGAGGCCGCTGTTTTTTGGAAGGCCTTCAAACTCGAATGAAAGTAGTGTTACTGATATCCAAAATCCGTTGAGACAACACATATAGATAGATATTTTTCGTCATTGAAGCTTCATACAGAAGTACAAGGATTATCAGGCTAGTCAAAAATCATTCCTTCTAACATACATACTACAATATATGTACGCAGTGTTCCATCCTCCTCACCCATTCCAACAGACAAATACAAAGTGAGCTGATTCAATAAAAACTCCAGAGTTTCATCATTCTACCTCGATTATTACGGAAGAGACAGAATGTTTCCATGAGAAGTGAGACAAATTCGGATTTTTCATGGAAAAAGTGTACTACAAGCATCAATTTTCTTCTCGGCTCGAGTGCAAAAATATCAGTTTGGTGTTAGGGTAATTGATCTCTACGAAAAGTTTCAACGAAAGTAATGGCAGAAATACTTCGGTCTCAGATGTTCCTCTTGAATCTCGCAAGTTTTTCATATACCGTGTGACACAGACTCATGGTACACCCCCGTTTTCTCCTTTGTTTTTCTAGCTATATTTTTGAAATTCGGAACATTGAATATGCTCACTGAACAGCATTTCTCGACATATATGAAAGAAAAAACAACTTCCAATTTTTCCGGAAATGACATCAACTTTCGATTCTTGAATGGGACACCCTGTATATTGTTACATGATCGACTAGGGATGATCATGAGGAATCCAACGATACCAGGTTTTATGGTGTTATCTCCGATGACTACAGAGATATCACCATTTATTTTATTCATAAGCTCAATAAGTTTATGAGTGATACAGTGTTTCACACATTTTGCCACTCTTTTGCTTCATTCCGCAAGCTCGATACTTGCTTATCACCGTATCCATCTCTGCCAATATATTTTGTTATAGTATGTCTTATAATCAGCCCAAATTGATTCAATTACATTAAAGTCTGTTACGAATTTGACGATCAACAACAATTTTGCGAAACAATGATAATTCAATATGGGCGATGCTTAGAAGACGTGTGATGAACAAGGTGCTCCATTAAAAACACGAAAAATTGGAAAAATATGGCTTTAATGGACAAGGAGTGTACTAGGTGCGATACCATAATGTACAACAGTTGTGCTAAGAACGTGATTCATATCAATGCAAACAGCATCTTATGGTGTCAGATTCAAAGCAAACTCAAACCCCACTGAACTGAAGGTGAAGGACTCTCCTACGATGCAGAGGATTTGATATCCCCAGACAAGCTAATAAATGTTCAAGTTGTTGTAATGTGAACACTGAAAAACACACATAGTAGTCCCTGTTTTTTTTTCATAACTCCCACCACTGAAGAAGAAATAATAATAAATGTAATTTCATTCAAATTCATTTCGCTTATGAACAATTTACAACAATGAATTAGTAACAAATTGTTACCCAGAGCCAAAAGCTATGTAAAATGTTAAATGAATGAAATACTAAAAAAGCTAAGAGATATTAAAAGAAATTGTTGAATATCAAATTTTTAAGTTTGAACTTGAATGGCTTCATATTGAGATTCTTGAGATCTTGAGGAAGTTTATTACGGAATTTGGGTCCATCATATAAAATTAACTTCTACTCACTCTCGGTAGGGGGTTGAAGTTATGGGCATGAAAAAAGCGGAGAAGTTGTTCCTCCTCGAATCAGAAATTGATTGGTCCGAGCGATTTTTCACATTTTCATTTTGAAGCCGGAAAATTGAGTTGTTAAGGTTTCGTTGGACCACACTGTATGTGTTTGTGTATACATGTAGCTGTATATTTGTGTGCATTTTGATTCCGAATTTTATTTTTACCATGGCTTGTAAAGTGATCTTGCTAATTCCTACGCATTGCTAATAAATTATTATAATGAAACCCTTTCTCTCCGCCTATGACTTCCTCTACGTCTATACAAGTGCTTCGGAGAATGTTTACCCGCGCGAGTTATCAAGAACTTCATCTCTTTCTAACCAAGGCGTAATCAATCCCACGCCACTCTCTATGGCGAAACTAGCTGAAACATCAACAAGAATTTCAGGCGGCTGCAGATAACAATGACTGGAATTAAGAGGAAAAGCGACAGCTGGCAGTGAGGGAAAAGCATCTGAAATACTGCAAGTTATCAAAAGCAGAGTATGAAGTAGTCGTATCGGCTCTGGCGGTTAGGTATGACAGTCAGTACCTGAAGCAAGTATGCCAGAGACAGCTCAAGTCTAGCACCCGAGGAACATCGAAGATTCCAGAAGAAAGCACCAGAAGAATTCAGCCAGCTTTATCGACGGGGTCAAGGACATCGAAATGCAGCAGCCGTTGAGCTGAAACCTCACCGCCTCTGAAAGATGCTCTTTTCTATGCTCTTGAGTTCGAGAATGCAAGAATGCCTCCCTAGAGTTTCGAAAAGATCTTCATGTCAGGACCATCACTGAACAAGACGAAGAGAGCCTGGCGGCACTGGTCAAAAAGCTGGATGCTTTGGAAAAATGCTACAATTGTGGCAAAAAAGGGGCATCTGAAACGCGACCGCTGGGCTCGATCAAGGTCCGAGGGAAGAAGGAATTGGCGACGTACGGCACCCGAACAAGAATAGAGAGGTCCAGAAAAACTGCAAACATACCACTTGTAGATAAGCCATCGCAAAGGAAGAAGTCATGGAAACGCAGACAGTCTCTCAAGAAGACCTTGCATGGAGAGAGGCTGCATGTCTTGCAAGCGCCAGAAGACGTAAGATAAATGGCCCACGCACGACAATGGACGTTTGTCCAAAGTCACAAAGGGTGCCAAGATGATTCCGTCGATAGAAAGGTTGCAACAAGTTACGACGGCTACCAACGATGACGAAACTGGCCTGGCAAAGGATACGTTGAGGGACGCACAGGAACAAGACCAAGACCTGAAGATGATCCGGTAGTGGATCCACAAAGGAGCAAGACCGCAGTGGCAGGAGATCGCAAACGTGGCCATCCAGTCGAAGGCTTCAATGGGACTCCGAGATGACTCAATGGGAAAGCCCTGATGGAAAACTGGTTCATTATCAATCGATTCTCCCTAGAATATGCGTACCAGATGTGGACATACTATGACCAGTTCCCTTGACAACTAATGGAAATAGGTACCTGATGGTCGTTATGGACTACTTCTCAAAATGGCCTGAAGTTGTAGCAGTACCCAACCAGGGGGCAAAATTGGACGATCAACAACAATTCTGTGAAACAATAAAACTGTCTCTACGCACATGACTATCAATCTTGCATTTTTATTCATCATGCTATTAATAAGTTCAGACACACCAATACTTTGCTTGATAGCAGAACTCCAATACATAATCATGATACAAGACAAAAACATATAATTGTTCCACAAATCAGGTCAAAATTTGGTGAAAACTCAATAACAGTGAAAAGGGTTAATAATCACAATGAACTTCAAATAATTTTAAATTCCTCAATTCTGAAAAATCCATATTCCATTTAAAGCACTATTCACTGAATGAGAGAATCCATTGACGTACTGTATACTGGTTTCATGTTTCCGTTTTTTATATATTTGCTTTTATATTTAAGTATACTTAGTGTTAGTACTGTTTTTAACATTGTAATAAAATGTATGTTGTTAGCGTTTTGTATGTATATTCATCAATACTTTGTATGGTAATTTTAAGTATATAGGATGTGCCTACATATAAATCTGTTACGTTCTCTGGGTGCAAAAAAAGGAAATAAAAAAAAGACGTTGAGCTTTGATAAAAACTGTTTTTGTAATATATTCGACTGCAAAAGAAAGTAAAACTGGCGACAAACAAAACTCCAATGACAGCAAGCAATTATGTAATAGATTGTAGTGAGCTAGTCAACATCATGATTGTCAAGTTTATTTGAAATGTAAGATACTGTCGGTTTTATGGCTGTCTCTTTTGTCACTGTTTTGAGTTTTAATCGATTATCACAGTACCATTATTCTTTGATTAGAAGACAAATGCTGACGAATTTTGATCTGCTCATTGCGGTTGACAAAAGATGTTGCATAGAGGATATTCGATTTCTTCAACACAAATCGATGACGCATGGGTAAAGTTTAAGTTTAATTGAACTGTTAGTTTCTCCTTGTGTTACCATCATGAAATTTATTGTTTCTGGTATGCCACACTTTATATTCATTGTTACCAAATATATATCCAATGAAGGTTATTTTTTCTGATGAATTGTTTACAGGATGTAGAGGGTGCAGGGCTTTCATTCCCCTCATAATGTTTTTCTTCATAATAATTTTTTTTGTGAGTAGCGAGTTACCCCAAAACCGTAAACTGTTACTCAGTAAAGAAGTCACTAGACACTTTTTATAATTTCAGGGGATATAGTTTGGCTTAGCTGTTTTATTAAGAATGATACGCTACAAGTACAAGGTTTGCATGTAATAATTTTGGTTAGAGATTGCCACTTATCCTGCATTTTGTTGACCTGAGACGAATTTCGTTAGCAAAAGGAGAAACTGTAACATCTTTTGCTGTTTGAGGCACTGGAATGAAAAGTTGTCACATTCATTGAGTTCTACTTAATTTACCTTTTCACATTGAACAAACTCTTTTGATATTGATAAAAGTTGCTGATATATACACATACCGATTCAAGGCTCCAGAATATTAAAACATGACATATCTCAAGATTCGCAAATGGTAAGTTATAGAAGAAGCCATTGGCTTCAGAGGAAATGTTTATTAATGGTTTCAAAAGTATCTCCATAACAGAAAACAATTTACCTAGAACAATAGAACAAAGCAAGCTCGCTGAGAACTGTTTTATGTAAGGTTCCACAAGGCTGTGTTTTAGGCCCAATTATATTTCTGGTAAACATAAATTCAATTTCTGAACTAAATTCATGTGGCTCTATCAACTCATTTGCTGATGAACTAACCCTCATTATTTTTCAAAAATTTATATTGAAAAATCAATGTTGAGAGACCTGAAAGAGAGACATTCTCCAGGTTGGAATTTCAATCATGATGCCTATTTCCAATTTGATAAAATATTGTTACGTCCTAACGCCGGTCCTGACGAGATCGTAAACGCAGATGAGGAATCGCGTCGTAACGAACGTCATTTTTCCAAGAACCGTAAATGCCGCCTGGAGAATTCGAGACACGTCATCGGGGCTTCTCTAGAGGATTCTCGATAGGTACGCAGATATAAATACGGGACAGGCTTCGCCGCGGGGGGAGAATTTGTATTCAGAGCTAAGTGGAGCGAGTTTAGTAGAGCTAAGTGGAGAGAGTTTTGTTATTGCTAAGTGCGAAGGTGTAGAATTTTTTGTACAGAGAGTTTGATACCGAGCATTGGAAAGTTATCAGAGCGATTTTTGAATGATGTTTATTTCCCAAGATACAAGTTTATAAAAGGGAAAATTAGAAACAAATGAATAATGAATCGAATAAATAGAGAGAAAAACAAAAAATAAAAATAAAGTAAGATGAAGAAATCATACTTTTCACAGAAATAAAAAATTACTAACAACGAAAATAAAATAAAATTGTCCTTCACCTATCGCAATAAATGTTTTTTCAAGTTAACTTTGAAATCGAATTTTCCAAAGTTTTTTATTTAAGTGATTGTGTCGTATTGTATTGTGGTAGAGAGTTTTAATAAAAGAAGTTTAGTGTTGTTTGGTGTTTTAATCGACGAACCCAAGGATTATCGAAACAGTAGTGTCAGAATTGAGATTTTCCAAGGGATAAATCGTAACAATATACTTCAGGACATTACCTCAGGAAAAAAGGCAAACGGTATATTCTATATATTCTACTACCTGTTGTTCCACTCAGATATTTGAAACTGGTATATTTTTGTTCAGCTCATTCAAATCTTCAGTATCAATTAAAATTTGGGCAACAGCTAACTGTTCTCATCTTAATCCTTTACAAACCAAAGTTGAATACTTCCAATTCATACAAACCCAGGAATCTACCAATTAAAAGTCTGCACGTTCATTCATAACGTTAGAAATAATAGCAAAGTTTTGAATTCGAGTGAATCACCTCAAAACATACCCCTCAAAATTAAGATTGGCCAAAGATGCATTTTTCACAGTGGAATCACTTCATATAATGGAATTTCAAGATGTGTTAAATGTTTTATAGGCACATAATTCAAAGAGGAACAAAACTTTTTTTTTCCTATCACACACATATTGTTTATTGTTATTATTATTCACTTCAGTTATGAATAATCATTAATAGTATTATCGATTTTGCTTTACAGCAAATGGAGTATTGTCATTCAGTGGTGCTCTCAGTTGTGGATGAAGTAGGCGTTCGAACAATAATTGATACTATGTTAGAAAATACAAGGAATGACAATGCCGATCAACGAAGGGCAGCCGCCACGTTATTATGCGGTTTTTGTGCTAATTCCAAAGCTCAGTATTCTGCATACATTCCTCAGTTATTAAGAGGGCTCATTCATCTCTGCACTGATTCTGATAAGGATGTGTTGCAGATGTCTTGGGAAGCCTTGAATGCTGTTACAAAGGTAATGTAAATTTTTTATTCATTAATTTATTCAATTTCCAACACAATGCCAGTGTTTTCCAATTCATTACATGAAAATGTCAATATTCAATAATATAAAAAAGTAAAAATGTGATGAAAATTTGAAGCAATGATAGATTTTAGAGAGTTATTGCAAACTTGCAAAATGTATACTGCATACGTTATACCTTAGCTCTATATCGATATAAGGTATTCGCAAAGTTGACATGCTAATAGTGGGATGTCATGACAAGTGGCAAAATATTTGGTAATTAGACTTGGGATGGTGGTTGAAAAGTATATTTTATCGAAATTATGATAGAAATTTGAACGTTTCTGTCAGAAATAACATGAAGATGAAGACATAGAGGAAGCCATATTATTTCATCTTATCAGTCGTAGGGAAGGTCGGTGGAGAATATACATGATCGCCTCAATTTACAGTTAATATTACCATTAAATTAAATCAAAGTTCCGATTTGAAAGGGAAACACATTCTCTTCTTAGCAGAAAGTCTTAGTTACCATAGCTGTAATTAGAATAAGAAGGAATGTCGTATGGGGTAAACTGACTTTCTTTTGATAAAAGCAATAAACCGTTTTGAGCAAATCTAACTCGTTTGAGATATTACATTATGAATTTATTTTTTTGAATATTCGTTCTTTCAATCTCAAGGAACTGTAAACAAACTGAATTACTTATCACAAAGCATGTTCTGTTTCTGAGTTTCTGTGTTATTTCTCATCAGGAAATAATAATTCCAAACATAGAACACCAAATATATATTAGGTATAGGGCAGGGATCACCGATTAGATTGGCTCGGGGCCTGTTTTAAGGAATGAAATGACCATCGCGGTCCTCAACATTCTATAGAAAAAAATATTCATTGAACAAATGTAATCAATTACAGAAATAACAAAAGTATTTTTACATATCAATGAGAAAAATGTCACTTTTTGTTGCGGACTATCTGTCTGAAGTTTGGAGTAAAATTGGTGCAAGTTATTGACATTAAATCCTGGAGATGTTCATCTGCGAGTCGAGATCTAAATTTATTCTTAATGAAGTTCATCTTCGTCAACGTCAACAAAGATACTGCGGGGGATATAGTTTTATAAATTACGTACTCTGTAGTGCAAAAGTTGCTGTGTTCTCGTGGTCCGCACAAAATGGGTCGGCGGTCCGGATGCGGACCGAGGTCCGCCATTTGGCGACCCCTGGCATAGGGTATAAGGTTCTCCTTATTCCTCAGCTATAATGTACGACGTTATACCTTAACAAATTTTCTTTACTATTGTATTGTCATTGTAAGGTATACCGTTTACTCCAGATGATGTGCAATAACTCTCTATTATTTCACATCGAAAATATTGTTGGTGTAATGGGAGAGTTACGTCTATTCGACGTGAGACTCGCAAAAAAGCTGCATCAGAAATCGTATATTAATTCTCTGGGAAATCATGGATTGGGTAGGAAATCAATGACATACTTTAATTGCTATACTCTCTTCTCATATATATCAAATCTATTGTAGACTGAATAATCGGACTTGATACTTCAAACTTCGCAGACTCTGAGTCTAGAATAATATTTTCTTATCTTTGATTTTGATAAATCACAAATCCTAAATGAATGATATATGTATAGAGCCCAGAATTGCTTACAAAGATATGTTGTTTGTAATCCTTTTTGTAATAAGGTACCAAGAATATAATGAATGTTTTTAATTGTAATGCTTAACTCATATATGACTTGCCTTATTTGCCAGTTGTCAAGAAGTTATATATTAAGTATGTATATACGAGGTGATATGAATATGTGTAGAATAAAATATGAGACATAACAGTATTCACAAATCAACAATCAAATAATTGGTAAAATATCTGAGATGATCAGGAAATAGCAAATGAGTTTTATTTGTTATACTGAATTTATACTTTTTCTGTAAGTTCAGACCGCTGTTATATTATTATAATCAATTATTAATATTGCCCGTCTAACATTTGAAAGGTTCTGAGTCAATTTCTCTCTCTCTCTACGTATTGATGAATGACTGTGTCACGCTTCATGATCAACAGGACCTCAGATAACCATGCTTCTTCTAAGGATAAGTATAGGGAGTTGGTAACAAGGTCTAGGCCCTAGCTCGCTAAAGTTTCCCAAAGACTTTTTAGAATTTAAAACATCTCTTAAAATGAAAATTTTGGTTTTTTCATATTAAAATTTTTTCAGACTTTAGAACCAAAACAACAAGCCACTTATGTATCAGATGTTCGTCAAGCAGTACGTTATGCAATGTCGGACATGAAAGGTACGTCTGATCTTCTGCCAGGATTCTGCTTGCCCAAGGGAATAGCTCCAATTCTTCCCATTTTCCGAGAGGCCATTTTGAATGGAGATGGAGATGAAAAAGAAATAGCAGCTCAGGGTCTGGGTGAAATTATAAAGGTCACCAGTGCACCAGCCTTGCAACCCAGTGTTGTGGCTATAACCGGGCCACTTATTAGAATATTAGGAGATAGGTTTAGTGCCAATGTTAAGACTGCTGTATTGGAAGCTTTGGCTATTCTATTGGCTAAGGTATGTATACTGACGAAATTCTTCTTTTTCTTTTGTGATTTTATTAGACTGAAATTGTCACCAATATGATGATGATGAAATTATTATATTAACTTGAAATTTTTTCATTTTTTTGTGGACAATGAAGTTTTGAGGAAACTTTTTCTGGTTTTTCCTTCCCAAATCAATAAATAAAGAATACAAATTTTCTACAAAAGAAGGTTCTTGAAAAATTATCAAACACTCTCGGTTGATATGTGTAAATATCATTACAAAAAGAAAGGACAAATTAATCTTATACAACTATTCTTCTGCCTTTATTGCGCGACGGGGGTTTTATCACATACACGTCACTTTTTCGTGTCAATTTCTATACTATGTTTACTTCCATTGCAATACACTATTTTCATTTAAATTATAAGTTGGGTTTTGCCAATGACTCCACAGTACATACGAGTTTATGATGATTATTTTTTTCACTTGTCAAAATGTGACGTTTTTGGCATTTCAACCAATAGTAGCGGGTTATTCTATGGTTATTCTAACCAATCATTGGGTATTAAACCGATAAAACTGCCTGGTCCTTTCGATTGTTTCGATAAAACGTTGTTCATCTTTGAACTGTCAAAACTATAAGGTTTACCGCGTCGATTCCATTGAATTGGCTCATATTTATATAAATTATCATGAATGAAGAGTTACCTTATTATTGATAGTCATTCACTTTTCACTTTTTCAGCATAATAATAACATAACACATTTCAATGAACACTCAAACACGTAAATAGCTCATAACCCCAACTTTATGATAGATATAGCGAACGACCGATTCAAATATTCATGGTTTCCTTAACTCAAATGAAGATGGCGTACAATTAGTTTTTATTAAATACAATTCATTTTTTGTTGTATGAGAAGAAACCGTTGTATGCAGATTTTGATACAACGACATAACGAATGATTTTATGTTTCTTCTGGCGCGATTTTCATTTCATAAGAAATTTTCAATTATCAACCTTGTACAATGAGAGGTGTGACGCCATCTCTCGGTATCGTCGGCAAGCATTTTCATATTTAATGCGTAAGCATCATATCTCTTCTGGATCATAGAGGGCATACATCGTTGTTTGACATTTCAAATTTGTAAAATTTTCACCTATTCTCCTTTCCTTCTTATGTAAATGAAATACTGATCAATTAAATTGTTCTTCCTTCTATTTGTTCAAAATATAATCTCTCCAAATACAACTCGTTCTTCAAATTTAATAAGATAAATTTTCATTTTCGAAACACTCGAACTTTTTTATTTTGAGGCAAAAGCATTCAAACAAACCGAATTAGCGTCCTTCGGACTCGTGATTTTATCAATCGGTTTATTTTCATACTTTTGCCAAATAAAAAAGTTTTTGTGGAAAATGAAAATTTATCGATTAAATTTGAAGGACTTGTGGTATTATCTTTGATAATATAAAAATGGTACAAACATTTGACCCTGATTACAATTCCAAATAAACAAGTACGACCTTTATTCAATTCTAGAAGGACATGTGTAGGAGAATAATGAAGTTTCTGAAGTTGCAGATACGGATGAAATAATAATCCAATTATATAACACTCTGAGGTTCACAATCGAATGATATCTCTGCAGATATATTTTGAAAATTCTACTCCTAGTATTGGATAGGATCATGTACTCGTGAAACGTTCAATAATTCATTTCATGAGATTTGGCAGTGATTTAGAAAATTGGCTTAATTTTTCAAGCCACTTCAATATGATCCATTACAAAGAGAGGTTGAAAAAATGGCGGTATTGCTATAAGACCGAACTTTGTGCTGGTCAGAAACACTTCGAAAAAGTGTTCATTGAGATTAGTTTTTGAATGAAATGGACGGTTGCTGCACGAGTGAAAAAGGCGCCGATTATGAGTTTTACTCGCCTCACTGTCGGCTCTTTTGCGGATTCAATCACGGCAGATATTTTTCAGTCTGGATTTATGCGAATTTTTGGATACCCAGACAACAATTCTCGTTATACCAACCTGATAGCCCTGTAGGTGAAATAGTTGATGTGCTACCGGAAGATAATTAGGACTCCCCAGAGCGCAACAGCACTAAAGCACATTTGACTTCCAGTGCCCTAGTAAGGTTCTGTCTTTTGGGCGCACTTGTGAAATGGTTGAGGAGAAAATATAAAATGAAATTTTGTGTATACATCGCATCTGTAACAAAAGTAAATTTTCGACATTCAATATTTTTTATCGATTGCGAATTTCTACATCAAAGGAGATTTTCCACAAAGGCGGATCCAGAAATTGTTGGGGAAGGAGTCAATATATATTCCTCAAGTTTCTTGGAAAATAAACGTTATCAAATATCGTTCCTATATTCGATAAGAGAGTGTGTGTTCGGTGAGTCTTGGCCTACACCTGCCGATATTAAGGAGATGTCCCCTGGTGACCTGTCCTCCTTCCTGGATAAGGCAGGATGAACAATGTCCTAGGAGGGCGACTCCTTGGGAGGATGTACAATGGGTCATATTGTGGCCTAAGTGCTGTGGGTCTACACTCACCCTCCCTACTCTACAGATACAGATCGTTCCTATATTATTTGAAGTGTCAATAATTTTTTTTTATGAAACTCCAGAAAAAAAGATCAGTAATCAGATGAATCACTAGCTTCTGAAATCCACAAAAAAACTTAATATCAGATCATTGGATTAGACTGAAAATTATTCCAATCAATATTTTTCATCATTCAGTAGGGATTGATCTATTCTGTTCATACTATCCGAGATGCACTATTATTTTCAATTAATGTACATTTTTTCCAACAGGTGGGAGTAATGTTGAAACAGTTCCTGCCCCAGCTTCAAACAACATTCGTCAAATCATTGAACGACCCAAATCGTTCTGTTAGGTTGAAATCAGCCACAGCTCTGAGTCATCTTATTGGAATTCACCAGAGGGCGGATCCACTTTTCACAGAATTGCACAATACAATTAAAAATACCGATGATATAGCGATTAGGCAAGTATTCATTGCATTTGATAAAACGAATTGAACGGTATTCATTAAAAAAGCTTTATCGAGTTGTGTCCGTTTTGTTCTGATGAAAACAAATGAGAAACAAAATATAAGTTGCATTTTCTTCAAATCAAATTTGTGAATGCAATCGTTCACCGAAATTCTGATTCAGCAGCCGTCTCTGAAAGTAAAGTGAAGACAATTCTCGTCTGTGACGGGTCGATTGTTACAGCTTTCCTGTATGATGTCTGACTTCAATTTTTCTCAAAGGTGTGTCAGAGTACAATAAACTACCCAGTGATATCAAAAATTTGAACCTACCAAAATTCAAAATGAAAATGAGAAAACATGTTCCTTAACATCTTTCATGAACAACCAAAAATCAAACTGTGTCAGACATATTTAACTGTGATTAACGACAGTGATTTTTTTACACTATTTTTTTATATTATTCTATTTTGTAATTTATAGATGTATAAAGTTTTGTGAAATTTTCATTCTAGCTGACAAGTCCTTCAAATAAGGCTTTTTACCGTGATATTTAGGAATATTTCTATTATTTTATTCATAATATTCTCACCTACATCATAACACCTTGCAATAGAGGTGCCCTATGTAACAAAGATACTTTGTTTTTGGGTTAAATAAGGGTTTAAAAAGTTATCACTCGGCGTGAAGCAAGTTGACTCGGTTGGGGCTGTAGTGGGCTGGCGTCTGTCTGTTTTGAATTGACACTCTTTGTCTATTCGCTGGGTTCAATTCTTGGTCAAGGCAAGAATTTTGGTGTCTGGCAATTATCAGTTGCCTAGATAGATTATATATTAGGGACTTTCGTGCTACGAGCCTTTACACCGCGACCTTTTCAGATCTATTGTGTTTGTCCTCGAGATCATTTAGAGTTCTTTGTCTAACCCTGTCTTCTTTACGAGACTCCACAGGCTAGTTCTTAGAACTCCCATGAATTTGGGAGCTCTTGGTTTTTCTTCTCCCAGCGTTAGAAACCTTTGTCTTGACAAGCCCTCGCAGTGGCATAGTATGTGTACTGATGTTTCCTCTTCTTCCTGACAGAACCTGCATAGCATTTCTTCTGCCAGGCCTATTGTACTCATATGTTTATTGAGCCTACAGTGCCCTGTGAGAAGTCCTACTACTATTCTAGTAGTGTTCCTCTTCTGGCCTAGTAGATAGTCTGTGAATGTTGGCAGCGGTTGTTTGATAAACTCTTTGGCCTGTCTCATTCCTGGTGCATTGTTCCACCAATCTTGAGACTTCTGTTGAATCCATGATTTAGTGTTTGTTTTCAGTACAGCTTTTGCTATACCGCAATACGGTTCTGGGCCATTCAGGGCCTTACTTGCTCCTTCTCGGGCTAGTGTATCGGCCTCTTCATTGCCTCTATAACCTGTATGCGCTGGTACCCAGGCTAGGGTCAGTCTGTTCTGACTGCCCAGCTCTTTTAGGGGGGGGGGGGGTGGCACCAGCCGGGGCCTGATGCCCTCCCAGAAGAACGTTAAAACTAATTGTCAACTATCCCATTTTTACTCCATTTTAAGCTTCATTAACAGAAGTTAGGACGACACTAAATAATAAATATATAAATAATAACAACAAAATGATTTTCCCTGTTAATATGGTGTCTAGGAAAATAAATAGATTGACAATGCAAATAGACTCAACACTGTTTAGTCCAATACAGTACAAAATTACATCTGTAGACTATAATAGTTACATTACAAAACAAAATCCATTCTTCTGTTCTGTTTCTTGCAAATTCATCGATCACTTATTTGTCTGTTGAAATTTCATGGCTTCTATGAACCGACATGAGAGCCAGTGCGCTTAGTCTGTCTTCTCCACACGAATTTCTCGAGTAAGTCTTCAATCGCTTGAGAGTGGAGAAGGTCCTCTCAGCAGTTGCAGTGGTCACTGGCAAAGAAGCAAATATTTTCACGAGGGTGAAAAAGTTCCCTATTACATTGGCTTAATGCCTCAGTGGCAAAAGGAGGCTTGTCAAGTTCCATTTGTTTTTCCCAAAACAATTTCCACAGTGAGTACTCACTAGGTACTAGTTTAGATCAACCATCTTTTCATAAAGTTTCGAAAATTCAACGTCTATTTTCTCGTCCGTTTAGTTTCGGAGTACTGTACTGCCAACATATAAAAACGAAATTTTTTCCGAAAGTAGTCAGAGACTTGCGAAAGCGAAGGGCGGTCTTTTTTTTCGTGCTGCTACCTATCGTGATAGCGCCTAACTACACGCTTTACGGCAACTGACGTAGTGAAACGCTTCGGTCTACGTCGTTAGCGGCGGATCACCATCCATGAATTCCACGTAGGTTAGTAAAATTATAATAAATTTGACAAATTACTTACATTTTTAACTAGAAATTGGTTTGAACTCTTCCTTATTTACCTATGAAGAAGAAAAAGAACAATTATAACTTGAGTAATGCGTTTGAAAAATCTTATTTTTTGGAAAATTTCGGAGGGGTTTCAACCCCTCTGACCCCCCCCTCCTGGGTACGGCCTTGATTGACCTTAGGAAGACAGTACGGCTGGTCGAAAGAGCTGTCTGGCATTGGGTATTTATCGGGGTTGCAACTTTTTCTGCAAGTAGACCGAAGACGATTCTCATTCGCGACGAGTTGATTGTTACAACTTGGAGTTACTCAATATATTTACTGCCTAGGTTACCACTTAACAGTCATCTTGTCCTTCATCAATCTGCAGACCATAAGTTAACATGAATTGTACTAATGTATCGGTCTCTTCCACCACGTAACTACATCTCCTTACCTTAGTTACCCGCTCTCCTGAAGATCGGGTTAAGCTGTTTCCTGGTAGTGAACATTAGGTATGTAGGAATAGCCTTGGTTGTGGGCAAATAAACGATTGGACTCCTTAATGGTTTTTATTTACTTTCACAAATCACATAATTCACATTTTTCTAACTTGATCGACATGAGCCTCGATCAGCTCTTTTTCATAAACACAATGCCATAGCCCTTCACAAACATAATGCCATAATGCGCGCTAAACTTGACTTTTTACTAACGCCAGCTGTCAACTTCGTATTTGACTTTTCAGTGTTACCAACTCTGGTATATTCCAGGATAGGCAACCTAACAATAATAGAGAAACGACTACAGTTCGGCTATATCTGACATCGAATCGCCCTCGATAAGGCTCTATTGCAAACAATAACCCTAATACTGATCATACATTTTGCACTAACGACTTCACAACAGAACATAATACATGTTTCATAAAGAATACTTGAACCTATCTATACATAATAATAACATAATGTTTGGTAATTGGTAACGTAATGAGTAAATTTAACACAAAACACACAAGTTTCACAATCCTAATTTTCATAATGCTTTAAACACAATGCTTATTTCAAAACATAATACTTACAAAGAGCTTAATAGTACGTAACTTATAATACTTGTCATAATACACATAATGTATGTAGTACATCTTACCCTTAACGACTCATAATAATTGTCCATAATGTGCATAACATGGAAACATCATAATACTTTGATAAGATCATAAAAGTTCTAAAACAGTCATAACATAATAGAGGAATCATAATAGCATAGTATACAAACTAATTCGATAAATCATATGGTTTGAGCCTGGAGCATTCTATCACTCCATCATAAGGAATTTGAGTATTCTGAAACCCAATAATATCGGAGACAACATAACGGTCATTTGGTAGAACGGCCTTAATGACATAAGGTCCTCTATACTTGGGGATTAGCTTTTTATTAATTCCTGGGGTAGTGTCATAGTTTGCAATCATGACATATTGCCCTTCTTTGTATTCCTTAGGTGGCTTATGCGTAGCATCATAATATTGTTTATTTTTAATTTGAACCTTTTCTGTTTGCTTTGCTGCAGTTTGTCTAATTCTCTCTAAATCCCTTACTTGGTCATCATCAAGCGATTTTAAAATTTCCTGCACATTATCATGAATTTTACCCAATTGATTTCGCCCAAAAAGTAGTCTTGAGGGGGTATCGCCTATTGACCTGTTCAGAGTGTTATTAAAACAATATTCAACTTCTCCTAACAATTTATCCCAATCGACATGATTTTCGTCATGCATTTTTGCCAGTAGGGGAGTTAAAATCCTATTCATTCGCTCAATTTGTCCATTTGCTCTTGGGGCTCCTGTAGCTATCAATATATGTTTAATATCATTTTCATCAATGAAACTTTCAAAATCTCGCGAAGTAAAACATGATCCTCGATCTGATACTATTATTTTAGGCCTACTATAGTTTTGAAAGTAATTTTCTAAGTGTTTTAAAACTTCACCGGTATCTGTGCTTTTGCAAGGATAAAACTTTATAAACTTTGTGAATCCGTCCACTACCTCAAATATGTGTTTATTTTTACCAGACTTCTGTAAAGGACCATAGTGATCGATATGAATAACTTCAAAAGGTAAAGTCCCCTTTGGTATATTATGTAAAAATCCTTCGATTTTACCAGATTTTGGGTTGAATTCAATGCATTTCAAACAGTTATTAATGTAGCCCTGAATTTTAGATTTCATATCCGGAAACCAGTAAGTCCTCTTTATTAATTCCATAGTCTTATCAATTCCGAAATGGCCCATATCATTATGATAGGTATGAATAACATGGTGAACCATGTCGTTTGGTATATAAAAAAGAATTCGTCCACTCAACTTCCGATAAACTAATCCATTGCGTAATTCAAAGAATGGGTGCTCAGATTTTTCTAACAAATTTCGGATTCTGATGATTTCATTATCCGTGGTTTGTTTCAAAGCAAGAGTTTGCTCTGGTGTGTTTCCTTCAAGGATTAAAATATTGTGAATACGGCTCAGTGCATCTGCATGCCTCATACGTTCACCAGCTCTATGTTCGATTGTGTACTCATAATTCTGTAATAGCAAGCACCAGCGCATAATTCTGGGATTTATATCTTTTTTGGATAAAGTCAGTCGAAAACTATCACAGTCTGTATAAATTTTAAACGGAATACCCTGTAAATATACATGGAATCGCTTTAGGGAGTAAATAATGGCAAGACACTCTAACTCATAGCTATGATACTTGGCTTCCTGTTCAGTGGTTCTTTTGCTAAAATAAAATACAGGGTGGAACTTTCCATCTTCCTGTTTTTGAAGTAATATTGATCCAAAGCCATGAGAACTCGAGTCACAATGTAATTCAGTCTCACTTTTAGGGTTGTAAATTGATAATACTGGTTTGGATATCAACAATGATTTGAGTGTTTCAAATACTATCAAATGGTTTTCAGTGAACTCAAACCTAGCATTCTTTTTCAAAAGATCATATAAAGGCCTGGCAATAAGTGAAAAGTTCTTAACAAACTTCCGAAAATAACTAGCTAAACCAATGAATCTATGTAATTGCTTGGTATTTCCGGGAACTGGGTAATTTCTGATAGCTTCTACGTTAGAGGGATTGGGGCTAATGCCTTGGGAATTCACTGAATATCCTAAAAAATCTATTTCCCTTTTCAAAATTGAGCATTTATCTATACGTAGTTCGAGTAAATTATTGCTTATTAATATTAGCACCTCTTTCAGTATTTCCAAGTTCTCTTGTTTTGTTTTGGTTGCGATGAGAATATCATCAAAGTAGATCAGTATCTTATCTTGGTCACATAAATTTTTAAAAATTTTATGAATATATCTAGCAAATATTGAGGGACTAGATCCCAAGCCAAACGGCATTTTTAGAAATTCGAATTGCCCTGAAGGGGTGACAAATGAAGTGTATTTAGTAGAGCTTTCTTCCAAAGATACATGGTAAAAGGCATTCTTCAGATCTAATTTGGTGAAAAATTCTTTGTCTTTCAAGCGATCTAAGTGGTCCTCAATTAGTGGCAAAGGAAACTGATCTCTGATTAAATTCTTATTAAGTATTCGATAATCTATGCACATTCTATACTCTCCTGTCCTCTTTTTGGTAAGAACTACAGGTGAGCAATATGGGGAGTCACTTTCCCTAATGATTTTCCTTTCCAATAGATCATTAAGAATGTCATCTAAATTCTTTCTTTCTGCAAAAGATAGTCTACGTGGTCGAACACTAAATGGCTCTTCTTTTTTCAATGTTATTCTCATCTTGAAATCAACTTCTGGACAAACCGGTTTTGGATACTCAAAATAAAATTTCTTGAACAAATTATTCACTACTAGTGAATCGTCATATGAGCCCTCTATGTCCAGTATGTTGTCACCGACACTTTCTCTCTCAATAATCAAAATTTCAGAGAATGGAAATTGATAATCATTTCTTTCTAACCCTAGAATCTCTAATTTTCCCTCCTTCAACCTTATTTCCACAATATTTTTATTATTGATGAAGTCTCTACCTAACAATATCTTATAACTAATCACATCTTTCTTAACAACATGAAACTTCAAAGTAACTTCAACATTTTGTAACTTAATATTTCCCCAAAAATAGCCTATGATTGTAAGTGGTGATTTATTAATATCTGAATAGATTTGATCCCTATCATATTCAATCAGATCCAATGTTTCAACTAATTCCTCGCTTATAAGGGAGATAGGACTTCCAGTATCAACAATGCCTTCGACACATGTTTTGTAACTACAGAGTTCGACACTCACCATATAGGGTTCATGCAACTTGGGTTCGGTTTCAATCAAAGCCATACGACCTCTTGTCTCTGTCTGGCTGGTTGAGTCAGGTACCTGGGGGGTAGATGCTCTGCTACTCCTCCTGGGGCACTCCTTGATTTGGTGGCTAGTGCTTCCGCATTCAAAGCACGATCCCTTCTCTCGCCTGGGCTTCCTGCACTCGTTCATTTTGTGTCCATCCCTTCCACAATTGAAACACCTTACCAATGGACCAGTGGTGTGGGTCATGCTCCTACCAGGGGCTGATTGACTACTCACTGCTGACCTGTGCTGACTCGACGACGGCCTACTAGCAGCTGTCTCCTCCTTCACAACATTGCTCATCAAACTGAAAAGTTCTTCGGTACTCTTTATGGTACCCAGCATCATCCTGGCTTGGTTTCTGAGGGTAATATCATCAAATCCATCTATAATATAGTGGATCATTTCGGTATCCCTAACTCCTGCATTGTTTCCCAGTAGTAGTTTATCATGGAAATAGTTAGAAAAGCTTTCAGACTTCCTCCACCTTCGGGCTTCCATTCTCTTACGCAAAGTTACTGGGTCTGTTAATGGGGCATACATCTTTTTGATTTCTGCTTTGAGAGTGGTCCAGTCCATGGTGATATGCTCTGATTTACTTTGGTACCACTCTTTAGCGTGTCCTGTGAATTTGGCCACTGCTGATAGCTGAACAATTTCATCAGTTACCTGGTACACTGATTGTATTGAGTCTATCCTTTCTACCCAATTATTGACGTTCTGGTGCCTCTCTATACCGGAAAATTCTGGCAACAACGCCGACAACTCCTTGTTGGAAATATTATGTCGTGGAGTGGCTTCAGACTCACGATTTTCGTTCGCTCGGTGGTTTCGTGTGTCGTCGTATAACATAATAGCTCTGACTGCAGCTTGGACAATGTCCTCAACGGTAATTTGGGCTGGTTGTTGGGTCTCCTCGCTTTCCCTTCCAGCTTCCGCCATGCTTATTGTAGGTTAGGTCTTGTTTCACGAATAATCTGGGTGATCCCACTTCTGAGTTTGTAGGAATAGCCTTGGTTGTGGGCAAATAAACGATTGGACTCCTTAATGGTTTTTATTTACTTTCACAAATCACATAATTCACATTTTTCTAACTTGATCGACATGAGCCTCGATCAGCTCTTTTTCATAAACACAATGCCATAGCCCTTCACAAACATAATGCCATAATGCGCGCTAAACTTGACTTTTTACTAACGCCAGCTGTCAACTTCGTATTTGACTTTTCAGTGTTACCAACTCTGGTATATTCCAGGATAGGCAACCTAACAATAATAGAGAAACGACTACAGGTAACTGTCGTGATGTGTCCGTTGTAGAGATCTTCAGCACTCGGAGTGTTTAGAGTCTGAGTCTTTGTTCAATCAGTAGATGGAGTTTTGCCTTTAAGGTGAAACCATTGGCAACAGATTCGGTTTCTATCTTCAGTATTGAATGAATTCTATTATGTCTGTTACTACAAAACATTTAGGCAATAAATAATTTTTTTTATCTATATTATTTTAGGGAAACTACATTACATGCACTGAGAGGTATCATAACACCAGCTGGCGATAAAATGTCTGAACCTGTGAAAAAGCAAGTACACGCTACATTGATAACATATTTAGCAGTATATGAAGATTCTGTAAGGAGATGTGCTGCAGGTTGTTTGGGTGCTATGTGCAAGTACCTCTCACCAGAACAATTAGATGTTACGCTGAATGAGCATATTTTATGTAAGTTTCTGAAGTGAAATCACCATTGAAATAGACAAATATATCTCTTTATATCTTCTGTAGCTAATAACATGCCTTGATCACTTGATAACTTTAAAATTGTAAAAGCTGTCAAGTGATGTCACTAATTAAACGGATGACTTGAATAGGTGAATAAAGGATCACGCTCCTCTTGTGCAGGACAACAGCAATGTACAACAAAACATCCTTCCTGTATAAATTGCATTGTAAAAAACAACAAATTCAAAACTAAAAGTACAGAATGTCCAATTCATAAAAAAATATATAAGAGTAAAAAGATTATTCAAATTGAAAAAAATCCTCAAGATAGACTCAGAGACTTGATAAAAAATGACCTAATAGTTCTGTATTTGAATGCTTAAAAATAAAAAGGATACATTTCGACACCTCGGTATCTGAAGCAAAAGTTCAAATCATAATAGTTACTGAATGATCAATTGAGAGGAAATACGCCGGGCCACCGTGCTGGGTAATCGCATGTTGAAAGGTAAGGCCTCGTTGACCCATTGCTCGCACAAGTTTCGACTTTTGAGGGTTGATATTCGTCAGCTGGTTAACGGAACGAACATTATTACAAAAAAAACAATTTTAAAATTTAAACAATTTCAGTTTACTTAATGCCAGTGGAAATATCGGTGGAAATATTCATTTTTCATCTAATATAAAATTATCGATAATAAAAAATACTACAGTTTTTGAGAGCTGCTCATACTCCAAAATCAGAGAAGATTCTAAATCTTGCAAAATTGATAAAAACTCATGATATTTATCACCTGAAAGTGATATAAATATCTAGTGAAATATAACATTTGAACATTTATCAATATGGTTGAAAAATTGATTTGTCATAAGATGACTTATTTTTCCAGTATTGATCAGATGGGTAATGAGGAAAACTATTGATTCAATTTTTATTCTTCCAAACGAGCAATAAGCTAAAGGACAAGTCAAAGGTGTTGGTTATACATGCCTGAAACCGAAGTTTTCTGCGATAACTTTCGTGTGTTGTTGTCACTTTTGTTGGCAACAAGTCCAGCAGATGCTCTCGGAATTTTCATCCACGGGAGTGCTCTACTTGAATTCTCAAACTGTCATACATTTTTTGTATTTCATGTACTTCTTCGTTAATAAGAGAACAAAATTCTATAATACTTAAATCAGTATCTACTTACATAAGATTTTCTTGAAGACACTAATTTGACATATTTTCAGGTGATGATAACTCCCTCAACAATACCTTGAGAGAAGGATTGAGTTCGGCGCTGTCAGTTGCTCTGAAAGAATCGCCCGAAAGTTTGTGGGACGAACAATATAGGAAAAAACTCATTCAAACGCTTCTGAGTCAGCTATCATCTCAGACTATTACTATAACACAGATAGCAATCAGATCTTGTGGTTATTTATTAAAATATCTACTATTGAATGATGAACCTATTCCTAATTCCTTGTTGGTTCCATTTGTTAGGGTGAGTATTAGAAATACGATAAACAGTGATTTTTGTCAATACTAAACTAAACAGTTTCAAGATTTTCACTTATAATGGCTTTACAAAAGCTATTGTATAGGGAAACAAGTGTTGCGGTTTTGTAAACCCATTATAAGTGAGCATCTTACAGGAAACTAATATTTTTCGTAATATTAAGGGTTCTTAACCTACCGCATAGTTCAGCATTTTGGCTCACAATTTTATCGTCCACCATGGATTTACCTGAAATTTTCACAGAAGGTAGGGAATAGCTCAAGGATCATTTTCTATATCATGACGCTGTACGCTAGGCCCTTGGGGGTGGTTGCCACCCCATCACGGGGGTGGAAATTTTTTATTACATTTTTACTGTATCGACGGAAAAAGTAATTGTAAGAAAAAATGTTGCATGCGTTTTTTTCGTAAAGGTAATATTTTTTGAGTTATTCGAAGTTGAAAGTAACAGTTTTTTGACGACTTTTTTAAATGGCATTTTGCAATTAACTCTAAAACTATGCATTTTATCAAAAAAAGTGTGGAAAGAGAAATTGTAGCTACTTCTATTAATACACCCACGAAATTTAACCAATTTAAAATGCGTTATTTTAGAAAAATTGGAGTTTAAAGAGAGAACGATTTTTTTCGATTTCGTGTTTTTAACCCTTTTCTTATAAATATCTCTCAAAATACTAAAGATGTGAAAAAAACGATACAGTACTAAATTGTAGCTTTTTCAATGACAGAAATTTCTCTGGTGTAGATTTTTTGTAAAGTGAATATTCGGCGAGATATAGCCGTTTAACACCTACATTTACGATCGAACATCACCTTAGTCAAGCGCTTTAAACTCTCCCCATTTAAAAATTAAGGGATCTCAAGTAATTTTATTCACATAGTCTTATAGCTCTTGAAAAGCTCTACAAAATCGTTTCTGAAAAAAAATCCTTTTTTTTTTTTAATTTGAATTACCCATTTCGGAGCGTAGTAATCTACATAACCGGTATATTCGGCCGTTATATGTTCCACTTTTTCCATTCATATTGGAAGACAGAAGAAGAAAAATCTGCCCGCGTGTGTGAGTGTATATTTCGTTGATTTCTCATCAGTGTATTCTAAAGTTCGAAGACATATTATAAAAATTTCAATGTTTTGAACAAGGGTAGGTTGAAAGATTATGAAATTGTATCCTAAAGCATGAAACAATCATTATTTAACTATTTTCACCCATATTTAGGTTTTTCAAGTTATTTTATAATTTTTGACAATTAGGGGTAATTTTCACCCCTAAAGAACAAAAAGCTTACAAAGGCACAATATAGGAAATGAACTAGAGGGTGTAATAAGCCTAATCCCAAATTTTTTTACAAATCGGTGCTGGACGAAAAAATTGCGAGGTTTTACCATTTTTATAGCTTCTATTTCTGAACTTACAATCTGAAAAAGTTGAAATGAATATTGCAATATATACATGTGGAGAAGGGCAGATTTTTTATCTATCCTGATAAGTTGTGTTAATTGAAAAACAGTTCCTTCTGAATGGGACACGCCCTATTAGTCAGCAACTTTTCATATAATATCTCATTTTGTGTATGCGTTGCTCATGCTTTCTGGAGAAGTAGAATGCGAGTTTTGGGTTCTCGATGCTCCCAGGCGCATCCTTTCCCCCACCCATTACACTGGCGGCATTTCTACCGCCTGCTCAACCGGCCGGAATGGGGCACGCAGATAGCCACGGCCACGTAGATGGGATACGAAATCCCTCAGATTTTGGGCGGAAAAGGCGCATGCTCTTGATTTGCCACGCACCAGAATTGTCTCGGGGCTGTCCATCGGTTTGATCCCCTCCATCTTGACCTTGACCCCTATCCAAATGATGTAGGAGTAAGGAACCAGATTGAGGGGGGCTGCAAGGTGTTATTTAACAACTTCATCTAACAACTTCATCTAACAACTTCAAACACTCTGTATCTCGTAAACTATACATAGAATTTTTGTGTGACCATGATAACTTTTGTTCAGGAGGCCGAGTTCACAACACCAAATATTTGACAATTTGACCTAAAGACTTTTTGCATAAGGAGTGTGTGTGGTCGTATGTCCTAAGTGTTTTTATATAAATGTTTTCACAACTTCTAGTCACAGAAAAATTAAACAACTATAAAGAAGCGAATCCAATGACATATTCGGTAGAAGCCACGCCTTCCCAAAGTACACCAATGAGAGCGCACTAAAATATTCTATTGCCTTTGCTTCAGTGAGTCAGATGAAGACTATAATAAGAAATGAAGAAAAGAAAAAAAGATAAATCAAAAAAGAGAGGATACCCGAGACTGGTTCGAACCCTCCTCTCATACTGTGGACTGGTTCGAATCAAGCGCCTTAGCTGGCTTCTCCACGAGCTACCTCACTGAGTTTCATATGAAATAAAGAGATACCGTGGATATAATATTTCTTACACTTTCTTAGATTTTTGGGGTAAAATATTCTGTGCTGCATTTTCTGATTTCTCCGATATGGTTTGAAGTATTCAATTGCAAGTACTCCAAGACCAATCAATTGATTTGATGTAATACTATTTGGTCACAGGTTGTAGACACATGTGCCATATTATTTATCCCGTCACGCTTAAACATTGTCTTTTTTGTGTCTAGTATCGAAGTTTTATCTATAATGAATAAAATTATATGAGCGAAAGAAAACTGTTTTATGAAGCTTTTTTTTTATTCCAGACGATGAATAACAATAGTAATGATGTCAAACAATTACTAGCTAAAGTTTCATTCCATTTGGCCAAAATAATTCCTCATGAGAAAATGTCATCAGACCTTCTGAAATTACTGCTACCTACACTAGTCAACGGCACGAAAGAAAAAAATATCTACGTTAAGGCTAATTCAGAAATAGCTCTGATTGCCATACTTCGTCTTAAGGATGGAGATGTGATGTATCAGGTGAGTATTTCTGAAATCATATTGATTATAGTTCGATCTGCAAAAATTAGCGTGATGAAATTTGCTATTGAACGGTTTTAAATTGGTTATAAGTTCTGTCAATAAAAGTAGCGCAAAATTTATCTCGCCGTTTTGAGAGAACTCGTCATGCTGCGTCTGAAATTATACAGAATAGGTCTGCACCGGGACTCTCATAAGTAGAAACGTATATTAGAATCGAAATGTGACGAATTTCCCAGACGTTGGCAAATTTTCTCGATAAGCAATTCTACATCGCAAAGCGATAGAAATGAATTGAAGCGATTCTAATACAGTAATTATATTCATCGGAGTCCCACTGTTGTAGTCGTAAGTCGTTCGATTTCGATATGGAATAGTCGTTCTTATCGACAATCTTCCTAAACAGCAACGTACACCTTGGCGAATGATCCTAGTGAGAATGCGAGGTATTCACACATTGGCTTGTGGAGAAGGGAGAGGCATTGAGAAATGTTTCTAATAATATTCATATTATTTTTTAATGGTAGTCGGTACAGGATATTGAGCAGAAGTTAGGCTTATGTTTTCTATATTTATAATAATAGTATTTATTGCAACACGATCATCAACGGACACAGCAAAAGTCAAAATTTCAAAAGGTCAATTTGAACAATGATTAAAATATTCATGATAAACTAGTTATAAAACAATTTTTTCTATACAAATTTCAATTTAGCCAGCAGTTGAATGAGTAGTAGCATTTATGTCGCAAGTAAGAACTGACAGAGCTCCTGAACCTCTTGTAGACTGGTATATTTTTCAGTTCGTCCGGTAGAGATCTATATGCTTTTATCGCCTGATAGTAAGGACCTCTCTCATAGTATGTAGAGTTATGGTTGGGGATAGTCAGTTCGTTGCAATGCCTGGTATTAATAGTCATATTTTGAGAATACTGACTGCTATATCTGGGAAACAGTTCAGGATATTTTTTCACAAAGCAGACAAGACCTAAGAAGTACAGCGAGGGCACCGTCAGGATTTCAAGTTTAGAAAAAAACTCCTTACAAGAGCTTCTGCGATCTAGGTTAGGATACATCTCAAGATATTTTTTTTGAGTAATGAATATTTTTTGTGAATGGACTGATGAACCCCAAAATATGATACCATATGAAATCAATGATTGCACATGGGCATGGTAATATGTTCTCAGACTACAAACAGAGACTTGATCTCTCAGATATCGTATTATTCCACAGGTAGAGCTCAATTTGTTATTTAAGGTAGATTCATGCAACGATCATTATAATTACATTTACATTAAATGTTGCCGTTCATGCAACACTCATTACATTATGAAACTGTTGTTTAAATCTTTATGTTTTTCATTTTAAGGATGTTCATATTGACGAACTAATTCTATTGAAGCACCTTGATCCGTTATATTGCTGAATACTAATAACATAAACACAAAAATAAACATAACATAACCTAAAACCGTCAAATGATACGTCACTGCACATGCGCAATTGCTGTTTTCACTAAGATCCGTAATGTAATGAAAATAAAGTTGAAAGTTGGCAACTTGTTGCGACTAATGTAATTGTAATGTACTGATGTGTTGCATGAACGCTTCCACTATTAAATGGGTGTTCAACTTTTCCTAATGATAATGTAATGTTAATGTAATTATAATGATTGTTGCATGAACCGGTCTTTAGTAAGTTTATATGGGTTTCCCAACTGAGTGTAGAGTCCATCCATGAAGGATAAGGATATATACAGGGTGTATTTTCGAGCTCACAATGACGTTCTTCGAGTACAGGGTTTCCCCTTTTGTGTAATCCTGAAGGTGAAACATTTCCTGGAGATCAATTACCCTAACACCAAACTGATATTTTTGCACTTGATGCGCGTTTCGCTAACAAGGTTGATACTGTATCAATTTTCTTCTGAAGATTAGTTAACGTTTATTGATCGAGAAACATGTAATGTTTATAGAGGAACAAAAAAAAAAATACATGAATAATATCATTAACATTATCAACAAATATGCCCAATGGTTAAATCAGAATATGATATGTATACACACATAAATATATATACAAAGATATAGATATATATACACACACATACACACATATAAACTATATATATATATATATATATATATATATATATATATATATATATATATATATATATATATATATATATATATATATATATAAATTGTTAGCGAGCGCGTCGGGTGCCAAAATATCAGTTTGGTATTAGGGTAATTATTGATCTCTAGGAAAAGTTTCAACTTTTACACCAAAGGCTCCAAAACTCATCGTTTAATCCTGAAGGTAGAAAATTGAAGAACAGCATTTGAACAAGACTTGTTTTGGAAAGAGGTTTATTTTCTTTTAATCGAGTGACAAATGCCACAACATAGTCGGCGAGCCACCCGTGTGCAGGATTATCATTCTTCACTTGAATCCACTTTATGAAACCGAAGTTTCCTGCCATTACTCTCGTGTGTTGTCACTTCTGTTGAAAACAAGCCCAGCAGATACTCTCGGAATTTTTATCCGGGATCCTCCGTGCAGAAGGTTTCATTTGGAACCACAAATCTGCAATCCAATGTACATCGCCAAAGGCTGAAAACTCCCAGCAGACGTCTTGGTATGGTCTAGATGTGGACCACAGTTTGCTCTATGGGGCTTATCCCTCCACGATTTAACGATGAGCGTGTTTTAACTTTCATAGGTTGGATAGCTGAGTTTACGATGAAATTATACTCAGAACATCTTTGACAAGTTTTTTTTTAATAACTCCAAGACAACTCAAAAAACAAAACGCAACATATAGAGTCAGTGATTAGTGAATATCAACACTCCTATTAGACACTGATTTAAATCTGATCATTCATAGTATACACATCTTTTGACAGTGGCTTTGTCAATAAATTAGCAGACTGGTTTTCATTTTCCAAAATACCAATTTCGTAAAGATCTCTGATGGAATGTGATTCTACATCTACATGTTTTGTACGATGACGAACTTCATGATTTTTGTTTAGACGTATTGCGCTCTGGTTATCAATGTGAAGGGGAACGGTAGAACTACTAAGACCGAGCTCCTCGAAGAACTGTGGTAATTATTTGGCTTTTTCAGCTCCTTCGCAAGAAGTTATATATTCGAACTCAGTCGTGGACAAAGCTATCACTGACTGACGATGACTCCTCCTGGTAATAGGACCTTCTCCTAACAAGAAAATGTAGCCAGTAGTTGATTTTCTTGTTTCACTATCTCGAGCAAATTAGCATCAGTGTATCCTTCTAAATTTTGCGTATCTGGTCCATACAAAATTCCTAAACTCTTCGTTCCCTGAATATTGGTTTAACCGCATTCACGTGACCTCTATTGGGATTATTCAAAAAAAAGCTAACTCCGCCCACTGCATATGCTATATCTGGCCTAAATATGATAGCAGCATACATAAGAGAACTAACAGCTTCACATCAGGGAAACTGAATTTCTGTTTCATTTTCTTGACCATTGCTCACGAGAAGAACATTAGGATCTGCAGGCGTTGAAATCGGTGTGCAGTCGAATATATTGATTGATTGAATTGATTGAAAATATGTCTATTGTTTCTAAGAAATAGTTTCTTTTTAACAAACACAATGTCCTTAAAAATAGTCAGGGATCAACTCAATGTATAGGGTTAAGTTGATTCCAGTCACATAATATAAAAATACACTCATCAAAATACAATTTAACATAAATAAATAAAATTCCATGACCGCAGGATCCAAAATTGTTGTATAATAAAACTAATACTTCAAAAAGTCGAGTACATTATTGAGGGGCAAAGGTTAATATGGCTGAGGAAATTGTATAATTTTGTCACAGCAAATTTGATTGATGAAGATTGTTCCTTCCATTCGATTTCTCTTGATTTCCAATCCAATATAATAATCTACAGCCACAGTCTTTATTTTGAAATTATCTGCTAGCATTTTCAGAAAGGTTCCTACAGATTTCTTGCTTGCACACAAAACTAGACCGTCACGTATTCATTTTGATTGATGAAGATTGTTCCTTCCACTCAATTTCTTGATTTCCAATCCAACATAATAATCTCCAGCCCCAGTCGTTATTTTGAAATTATCTGCTAGCATTTTCAGAAAAGTTTCTACAGATTTGTTGCTTGCAGACAAAACTATACCTTCATCAACATAAAAAGGAAAAAGTTCTCATTTTCTACAATCCCGTAAAATACGGATCTGACTTATGACTGTCAAAGTGACATTTCGCAGGGAAACTAGAAAATTGCCTGTTTTGAACCATAGAGGCACTTCTTCAATCCGCATACAACGTTTGATTCTATTACCTCAAGCCCTTTAGGTACTTCCATGTGAATTTCTTCAGTCAGTTCACCATTCAGAAAGGCAGCAGTTTTGATATCGAATTGTGCAATCTCCAAATTTTCCATAGCTGCAATTGATAACTAAGTCCGTACGCACAAATGGGTTTCCTTATAGTCGATGCCTTCTTTCTGTGAAGAGCCTTAGGCCAGCCTTTCATTTGCTGGATTTGATTTCATTTTGAAAACCCATTTACATCCAACAATGTTTCGATTTGTGGGGTTTTCTACTTTGTCCCGTGTATCATTTTCCTTGAGTGAAGCTAGTTCATCTTCGATTTCTTCCACCCATTCCTTTCTGAATTCGTATGTTACTGCTTCTTCATATGATGCTGGCTCAATGACGACTGCCGAATAAATAGTTTATATCGATTTGGAGGTTGTACACTTTTACGAAGATTGTATTGGTGATCAATTTTTGAACTGCTGGCTTGGGTCTCCACTTCGTGAATGTCGGCAATTTTTGGAATCACTTTCATTATCTGTTGGCTGTGGATTAGATGAACATTCTTCAAACGCTTCACTACTGATATTTTCGTTCTTTCGTGAATGTTTGACTTTCATAAAACACAAGTAACTATTATTTTCCTTTTCTCTATATCTACGAGATACATTTTTGTTGCTTTCGCATCCCATTTCGATCTTCCAAGTTGCTAAACAATATGAGCGTAGACAACACAACCAAAAACTCGAACATGGCTGAGGTCGGGTTTGTTTCCAAACCATTTTTCGTACGGCGTTTATGTTGGACATTTCGTAGTTGGAGATCTATTCAAGATATGAATAGCTGTTTTGACTGCTTCTGGCCACAAGTTTTCGTTCAGTCCGCTAGCAAGCAACATAGTCCTCGCACATTCTTGAACTGTTCGATTTTCTCTCTCTATCCTTCCATTTTGTTCTGGAGTGTAGGGAGCAGTTTTCTCATGTATGATTCCTTTTCTTGCCATGAAATTCTCGATTGACGATTTCTGATCCACTATCCGTTCTCACTGCTTTCAATCGTCTACCACGTATATTTGAAATGATTTCTATAAGAGAAGCAAATTTTTCGAAAACTTCTGACTTATTGGTAAGGATATATTATTTCTACATTCTTGTTCCCAGTGACCCAATTTCTTGCAGAAATCACATCTTGCAATTTTCTTCAGCTCGAATATGAATTTCTTCTCAGGTGGATTCATTTTTGGAGATTTCTGTTACATGTATCTGTAACTATTAGCAGTCAAGGAACTGATTTGGTAAGGTCGGTCTACTTCCAGTTGAAGTGCTGAAGATTCAGCCTAACTTCTTTTTTTTGTGGGCATTATGGATGTTCCTGTAACAATATCCTTGCCCCCCCTAGCATTTGAAACTTCCATAGCCTATAGTTCTGCCCATTCAGTCGATAAATAACTATGCTCTGCTGATCATTCATTTTCAGGTTCAGGTTTCAATAATTTTCTCAAATCTTCCTCAACACGAAAGTAATGGCGACGTAACCCGTTAAATTAATTATACTAGTGAATCGGACCTAATTATGGTTGAGGGAGAGTTCAGAAAATTACCCTAGTACTGATGGGCTCTAGACATCGAGGAATTAAGGGTTTCCAGGGGCCTGTTTCATAAAAGTACAAGTCTTGTAGCTACAAGAGAAAGACAATGCAGGTACAGGTAAAAAACGAGTAAAAAACAATTATTTATCATCGTGTTTCTTTGTGTTTCTCTAGTAGCTACAAGACTTGTATGTTTATGAAACAGGCCCCAGGTGGTGGAAAGTCGCTGTCCGTCACCACGTTTTAGGAAGGAAGGTAGATTCTGAATTTCGATGACCTTGCGAATTATCCCAGGTGTAGAGTTTTCAGTGCAGAGATGGTTATGGTATTTGCAAAGTCTATATTGTGTCTTGATGATGTTCAGACAGAGCTGAGGATGGGTCTGGCTTTCGGACAACAAGTTAATGTTCATGTACTCTACTGGTCACACTTCTGTTATATACCCTGGAAGTAATTGGCAATTTCGTTAATGGGAGAAGCAACAAGAAAATTTGATTGTTAGCTGTGAATATTGTGTTGATTACCTGAAGATGCAAAAAAATTTGAAGAAGCAAAGAAAAGCTTCGTTTGTTGTCTTTTGCATCTCTGGGACTGGATCGACTTTTTTGTCGACGAATATCTCTATAAATTTAATAGTGTAATCATTTTGAAGAAGAGCTGATTTCAGTTCGGCCAACTCCTGTGGTATCAACCTGTGGATTAGAGAATCCAAAACTGAATTTGTCTGTGCTGTGTGATGGGAGTTCGCGTTCCGATATCGGTTTGTGTGTGTTGATTGGAGTTATTTGATTTTGTAATGAGAACATCTAATAATGGAAGATCCGAATATAAAGTTCCCAATCGAAATCGAAACCAATAACTCCCTTCCATTCTTAGATATCCTCATCACTACCAAACCAACACACACAACATGGACGCAAACTACCATCATCTAGCATAGACTAATTCTGTTTGAATTCTCTCATCCACAGAACAATCCACCTTACAGACCCCCATGTCAAAGCATGAGAGCTGGCTCAATTCAGCCCTCCTTATAAATGGTTACACTGACTATCAAATTGTTAGATCTATCTGTCGACAACAAAGTCCTCGATCTAGTCCCAGAGAATCAGAAGACAATACCGTTTTTCCACAAAGCTTGTTTTTCCTATATTGAAGGTGTCACTGACAATATTAGAGAGAATTCTTTTCATGTGACAACACCTAAGGAGTAGGCAGATTGAGACCTCAGCGTGAAGTCACATTATCCACCATCAGCCTCAAACAAATGATTGGAGATATTTTAAATGAAATGAGTGAAGATATGGCTCAGCCAATAATGAAGAAGCGCTCTTGATACTAGTGCATGGTTGTACACCATTATTAATTGTGCCCTGTTGCCAATGTAGAAGTACAGTGTGAAAAGCATCTACACTGTAATATCGATATTTCTCGAGTCATGCGGATTTATTTTCACATGTATAGAATGACATAGAGCGATAAAAATAGATGATTTGAGATGCAACACAACACCAATATTGTATACATGCTGCATACTTCTCTTTGTTCATTTGACTGAAATTTTGACAAAAAACTAATTAAGTTTCAAAATAGTATTTCTGAATTTCTTGCTATCTTTTGGCACTTTGTATGAGTGATTGAGGAAATGTGCGACTAAAGCTACGACGTTCTTTAAAAAAATGCAAGAAAAGACATGACTAGGAAACGAGCTCCCTAATGCCATATATTCATCCCTTCAAATGACATTTCCGTATGGTTCATTAAATAACGTATAATAATATAATGCTTTTGCCCAATGTACAACTGTCAGGAGCACGTAAGTCAGAAATAAATATTCTAGATCCGATATAGAATTGATTTTACGACAAAATTCCAAAGGGAATTATGTAATAATTTATTTAATGTGCTTCTGCTGTCTCCAGGCTCAGTTTTGAGCCGTGGGTGAAATTGCTACGAACTCAAGGCAGCGTGAGTTTCTTACCATAAACATGATAATTGTGTTCAGCAAGTAAAGTAGATTTCAACAATTCAAAAATATAAACTACAAAAAATAATGATTTTCTTGGATAAAGCATAGATCCAACTGACTTAAATATCACCAGTTATAGGTATATTGATGGATTGAGAGATTTTCTGTCACTGAAATATTTGAAAATTATTTACTTCAGCTCGATTTATTCGAAACTACAGTATTTAATATTTGTTTGGGATACTGCATCAAAATCAGCAATGAAATCATTGAAATCTTTATCTTGTATTTACAAATGACCTTTCCCATAATCAAGAAGCAAATTATACTAACCGAGAAATCTTCCAGACATTGTTGTTTTGTTTTTGTTCGTACCGTTAACCAGCTGACGAACGTCAACCCTCAGAAGTCGAAACTTGTGCGAGCAATGGATCAACGAGGCCTTACCTTTTAACGTGAGATTACCCAGCACGGTGGCCCGGCGAGGATTCGAACCCCGGCCTTCCGCTTGATAGGCAGATATGCTAACCACTACACTACCGAGACCACAAGATTTACATTGATTCATTATTCAAATTTAAAAGAAATATTTTCATTCATTCAACCAAAAACGGACAAAAAAAACATTCCAATCTCTTCTATGTCATCATTTCTGTTAGTCATAATCATCTCACTAGACAACAGCATCATTTGAATAATTTACAATTCAAAATAAATATTGAAAAAGAAAATCGTTATACTCCACCGGAATCAAATTTTATAACAGTCTACCCGAAAACCTAAAAAATATCAATCAATCATATCGAAAAATTCAAAAGAGACTCAAAAAAATACCATATATCAATAAAAGATAAGTAATCTGATTCAACAGATTTTTTGCTCGTTTTCCTTTTTGTTGAACTGAAATTTGTTCCTTATAGTTTTATAGTTTGTATATAACAATTTGTTGTTCCAAATCCCTTTATAAACATTTGTTTTTTTGGGATCAATAAACTATTATATAGTGTTTAACCATAAACAAGAGAATTCTGTTAAGCAAGTAAATCTTAATTATTTCCTCTTTAGTTCCATTAAGGGCGGCTACTTTACGACCTGATTAACAGTCCGTTAAAATAATCGGTGTCGAGAATAGCCACCACATACTCTCAATTGGTACAGGAGTGAAGGCACAGCCTAAGCATCGATCATTTTGAATGATTGATTATCAGGTCGTAAAGTACCCGTTCTAATCCTAGCAAACGTTAACATTAATTATACGATTTAGTTCTGAAAATAGACAAGAAATAATTTTTACCGAATTTTGAGGTAAAATCTGTGTGCGGCGGATCTTGAGGGTACCCTCAGTATATTTATACAGAGCTACCCATGCACTTTGGTCTAGTATCTGCGATGATTTGGTAGGTTCCAGTTGGTTCGAATAATTCTGCAAAATTGTTCTAAAAAATTGTTCGTTTTCGTTAACCAGCTGACAGACGTCAACCCTCAGAAGTCGAAACTTGTGCGAGCAATGGATCAACGAGGCCTTACCTTTCAACGTGCGATTACCCAGCACGGTGACCCGGCGAGGATTCGAACCCCGGCCTTCCGCTTGATAGACAGATATTCTAACCACTACACTACCGAGACCACCATAAATATGATAATAGATGGTGTTCCAGAGTATGTTTTTTTCCTTGCTAGAGAATGGCAGAGAAGGTGGGCAAGTATGAATGAAGAAACAACTCGAAACTAGGAGATACTTCCAAATCTACACGATTGTTGAATGGGTTTACGATTATTGGATCACCAGCGCCACCTCTTCCACATTTTCTTTTTTTGACCAGCAACTTCTCAGGTCATTTTTATCCAAGGCATATGTCAGTATTAGTGTTCTTGCCTGCTGTTCTATCCTCAAGATATCCGTCGACAACAGCTACTTTCCGTTGAACTGATTGAAGATGCACCTGATATACCCCGCGACAATCGCCCTCACAGAGTCTTTGCGATTCCACCATATGCAGTGGATATCCATAGATACATGAAAACAGGTGGATGATACAAATGAGATTTCTCAAAGCTGCAAATTCAATCAGGCGGTAGCTAACGAGTGAATTTCGACACCGACGGTCTTATTCTGCACACTATGGCTGGTTCTCTCTCGCCGCAGCGATCAGTTTCTGATAAAAGTGGCGGTTTGGTATATGTTTTATCAATCTATGGCAACACTGATTGAGGGGAGAAATCGCCCAGTTGTCTAGACACCTAAACTTTCTCTAGACTTGCGATTTTTACTATAAGGGGATATAAGCTCATATATTTTTCTTATTCACTCAACACATTTCACGAATTAAACCTGTATTTTTGTCAGACGACCAAACGATCATTGAACTCAACATGAACTTTCCGAAATGCAGTTTTACCATTTTATATTTTTTTGAGCATTGTTAAGGAACAAGCAGCCATACAAACACCATTATACTCTTGAATGGAAGCAAGTTTGATATGGATTTCCTTCGTAATATTGGAATTTCCTAAAATTTGTCTGGGAAGTTGAGCAGAACTTGAACTTACTTTTTTGTCAAAAATTACCAATTTTCATATTGCTGCCCTCGTAAATTTTCTATTCAGAACGCCGTTACTAGTCTCAAAAGTGGCAAATTTAATTTTCTCAGAAAAAAGTCTTTATTGAACATGAATTATCAAAAAATGAATAGTTCAGGAGCTCTAAGGAGAAATTTGGAAAGAGTACGTGTGTTTTGCGGTTTTTCACCCCGGATCTGGCCTGCATTATTCAAATAAACTGCGACTCTGTAACATGACTATCCAATTTCATTGACTTTGTGTTAAAACTCAATCCCCAATTCGTACAAGTTTATTCATTTTAGCGTTGTTTGCAAAGACAACCCGTTAAAGAAAAATCAAAACATTGAAAATACATCGTTAGACTCCGAGCCACGACTCAAAAATGTTTGAATTTAAAATGAATTTTTGCAGAGATTATGAATTGTTTTTTTTTCAGAGATGTTTGGGCATATTAGATCTTGGAGCAAGAGAAGCTTTATCTGATGTAGTGAGCAAAGTTCTCAAAAAAATATTATCTCAGCCGGAAGGAAAAGAAGAAGAATTAGATGACACATTACTGACTTGATCAATACATTTTTTCATAACAGTGTTTCTAAAAGTCGCCAAATGCAAAATATTGTCTTTTATTATGAGTATTTATAAAAATATTCAAGTTGTTGTGAAGTATGTAAGAAATAAAGTGACGATGTTTATAGAAATTTGTCATTTCTTTACCCTTTAATTTGCTTATATCAAATAATCTTAACACTAATTTATCAATAGAATTACTGTTAGTGAAATTATCCCAATTGGAACTGATGCATAGAACTATTGGGGTCTTGATAAGTATAAATAACTGTTTCTGTTGCTCCACTGTCGGTGACATTGCCGCTTGAACCTAAAAAGTGCCTTATCAATTGGTAGTCTCATATTAAAGGAATCTACTCACCAAATGACTCTTCAGGTAATTCTTCAAACATGTTTTCACCGTTGATATTTTTATCAGTTTTAGCTGCCTGTGAACAAAACACATCTGAACTAATATATGTTCTACAAAATACATTTCAAAGAACTATATTTGTAAAAGTGGACGATCAAATTTACATTCATAGTGATAGTGAGTTTGGATGATTGGTAGGCAGACTGAGCTACTCCTTTGAGGTAGGAAATGAGCTGTTTGAAAACCTTGGTGCTGTGAATTTCGGTGAAAACTTGACAAATAATGATTGTTTGATTTCTGAAATAACGAATCCTGATTTAGTGCCAGATGGCACTGATATGAAATACGTTATATCATTGGCTAAAATGAATAGATAATAGGAATCTGCCTAGTGGATGCATGACGATGACCGTTCATATTTCCAGGTCAGTTCTGAACCCAAAACAATTTCTGATTATATTTGGCAGTTGAGTTACTACAATAATAACTTTCAATTAATTTCAGTAAAGGATTACTAGTTACTGTTGTGTGTGATAATTTTATTAAATGTGTGCCATCAAATTTAGAAAGGTGAAGTTTTTCTCATTTTCTAGCCGCTGGCATTGCAAAAATTCGACAACTAGAGGTCCATTACTTCTACGGAATCGTTTTCTTACTTAAAAAATCGGAAAGCTGACTGCGAATGCATGACAAATGACACTTCAACAATTTTTAGTTACCTAGGGTGCTGGATAAGTATTACTCAACACTAGAATAATCATTGATTGAAAGTTGTTATTGCCCAAGAAGAGGTTTTTCAATCTACTGTTGAAAAAGTTAGCTGTCAGTTAAGTCATCAACAGCCAATCGGAGTTCTTGGCCAAGACATTCTATCGGCTATTGGAGACTTAATTGGCAAGTAAGAAGATTGAAAACCAATCCTCACCCAATAAGAGCATATTCCAAGTAATTCTCCTTCTGGAGCGCTACAGTCTAAATAGACCTTTTATATTTGTTAGGATAAATCATAAGTATTTCAGTAAGGGGGTCAGAGGCGAACGCCTCGGGCATCTTAATTTGCTTACTCAAAGTGGAGAATTAGAATCACAGGTGGCTATTGAAGGAAAGTATGGTGTCTCCCAGAAACATCTGCTTTTGTAAAATTTCTGGTTGAAGGATTGTCCTATTAAATTTCTTTATTTCTAGTCATGTGTGTCGAAATAACCAATAAAAGCAACATTACACTGACAACAGCCCTCCGCCTTAAGCGTCAGGCCGTTGCAAAAAAGCGTGCTCTCTATAATCGGGGTAAGAGTCAGAAATGCTTGTGTATATACAATAATTACCACAACAATCTATCAACAATAATGATTGGTACTGACAACAAAAAAAAAGGATTGTTATAACTCTGTAGGAAGCCAAACACAATTGGAAAATAGTGAGCAAAGGAATCCAAAAAATCACTTACAAGAAATTTATTTTGAAAAATTCAGGAAGCCACGTATCATACGAAACTTCATTTGAGAATATATCACCTCAGCCCATTATGAAAATCCCAAGAAAAAATTATGAGAGTGCAAATAATACAGGAAACAGAACTTTATCCACCGAAAATGTGATAGAATTAAAAATCATACACCTCAAAACAATAATAGAGGTAGTGAAAATATTGTCGAACAAAATCCACGTTCCGAGGTTATCTAAAGACAAATTGGACGAGCTGAAAAATCTGGACGTAATAATTTTTGTGGTGTACAACTCAAAATCTGGTTATATTTATACAGAGTGGTTCCAAATGTAAGTGAAATCGATATAAAAAGTTACATGAGAGTTGAATATGACCAGAACATAATTGTTGAACTCAAAAGTAATAAATTCTATAAATTATTTATGATTGGAACTGAATTCAAGCATAGAGATAATTTGTATGATCTATATTTTTTGCCAAGTGGCGTAGCGTTTAGAAGATTTGATTTTCGAAAAAAAAAGAAAAATTGAAAACAATTCTGGTGTGGAAAATTCCTCAAAAAATGAATCCACAATTACAGAATATCAATTGAAAAATCAGGAAGCAAAGCAACTTTCACTATTTCATCAAAATAAGATTGCATTTCAAATAAAATTAATGTTATTGATATATTCTTGGATGAAGAATCTAATTATGATGTGTTAGCATTCACAGAGCTTTGGGTGCAGAATAGTGATATGATAAACTTGATGGAACTTTAGAAGTACTATATAGCATTAAAGAGAGGAGCGTTGAATTATTATTAGAATGTTCTACAGTGGAGATAAAATACGACAAATTTATAATAGTAAACATGTATCGACCTCCCTCCAGGCTCTTGCATCTTTCATTAATATTTTAGAAGATATACTTCACTCTATTGAACCAAAATTATCAAAATATAATTCAATCACTTGTGGAGACTCCAATATAAATTTAATGAACCAGTCTGATAAAAATTGCGAAATATTAGTAGACTTATTGGATTCCTTTAAGAAACCAATAATAATTGATGAGCCAACTTCAGCTACATGTCTAGATAATATATTTATCGATTCTCCAACATATGAATGTCAGCTGAGTAGAGACGAATCAAGAGATCATTTTGGAATTGAATTAGAATTTCTTGTAACTGGTTATCAAAAAAATGAGAACTAAAAAAACCGCAAAAAAATAATAAAAAAAAATGATCACATTCAGAGATGAAATGCAGAGCGTAAACTGGAATCATGCTGCAGCAGACTGATCCTCAAGTTGCCACCAAAGTCTTCATTATGAATTTTCAGGATGTTCTAAATAAAGTTTATCCCATAATAACTATTAATTGTAAAAGGAAAGCATGGACAAATGATATAAGAACTCGTAGTAAACTGAAAAGGCATTTATATGAAGAATCAGGGAAAGTCGTATTTCGTGTAAATAAATTTATTTAAAATCGCATTGCATTTTAAATAAATTTATTTATTTAATTCATCACACACGTATACCAACAAATCTCACATTTATATGAAGACCTCTTGAAAGGAAAACTAGATATTGAAGACTACAAAATATATTGCAGAGATTTCAACAATCTTGTAATGAGGCAAAGAAGAAATTCAATTCTGATATATCATCAACTCGAACAATGCAGTTAAGGCAACTTGGGAAATAGTAGGACAAATTACTGGAAGAAACCAGAAACCTAAATTCAATATAGATGATTTGAGTAAAAATTATGAAAGAAATGAAGAAGTGCTCGATACTTTCAATCAATATTACATAAATATTTGCCAAGATAACGGCATAATCTGTGATTTCGGAAAAGTTTACCGAAATGCTAATATCTTTGTATATAGACTATATAGTAGGATAATGCACGTGCATTCACCATTTGACACAAAGTCGAGCGCCAAACGGAATAATTCTTGAATAAACTGACCGTACAGATGCGCCCCCTAGAGAGTACATTTAAAATTGCAAAGTTGAAGCAGGCCTGGACTCCCATAATTTGATGTGAATAGGTGAAATATGGAATCCAAGCATTAATTTTGAACCATTAATTATTTTTTTGATATGTCGAGAGATTAATTGCTGGCAAATGTTCATGTCTATTGTAGGGATATACCTGAGAGAATTGAAGTTATAAAACCTCGTTTATGAAGAATAAAGTTTGTTTGTGGTAAAACGCTATTCAATGGGCGCATTCAGCAGAAAGAGCAAATAACGTTTACGCTATGTATCGGTAGCGGATTTTTTGCTACTTCTACTAGATGAACCAAACTTGTTGACAGGTAACAGTTCCGTTGTTGTTTAGTCTGGTGAATGCGGCCAGATTCCTATTGAAATGTCTGAATTGACAGTTTAATAATCCCAAACAGATCTTTCATTTCTAAAACACGTTGAAACTACTTTAATATCTTCGGATAATTATTTGATATATTTTGTAGTGTTGAGATGCCACTATTATTGATATAACGAGGTTCGGAAGTGAAACTTAGAATACGAGTGTGATAACCTTAGTGCATAAAAGGCGTTTTCTGAAATTCAACAATAACTTCCATCAGTTCCATTACTAATGCCTCTCGCTCTGTTTGTGATGAACCAGAAATAGAGATAGAGGCATCAGTGATAGAACTGATGGGAGTTACTGTTGAATTTCAGAACTCGCCTAAATTAAAGCACAGTCTTTCCAGCAAGTTATGGGAGTTACTTTATTGGGTGATGCAAGAAATTTCTTATCGAGTTCAGTCTTCGGGAAATTCAGTAATGCATTTCTTTAAAGCCCCCCCCCCTTTTATTTTTCTAAGGGGTCAACTGAAATAATTGAAACTTGATAATTAATGAAATTGATGCATGAATACTTTATTTTGAAGTAAAATTGACACATGAAAATTTCAAGATGGCGACCGGATACCATCTGGAAAAAAATTGAATGAAAAGAGTGTTCTTGTGATACATCATTTTGAAGCTCCTGACGAATACTTCACAACCCTAGAATATGAAGTCAATATCTTTACCTACTACAAAATGACGGAACATTTAATAATTGCCTGCACACATCGACGTTTGAATTCATAAGTTGAGGAAAACAGCTGAGTTCAGTTCAAAAGATGCTCGATATGGTTGCCTTAAACGTCTTGGAAATGAGATCCGATATTTCACGTTGAACATTTTCGAACACAGCAACGTCAATATTTCTACAAATATTTATTATTCTCTGCCGTTTATTCAATATTGAAGCAGATTGAGTTTCGAACACCTTCTGCTTCAATGAGCCCCATAAAAAAGCCTAAAGGTCTCAAATCGGGCAAGCGGATTGGCCATTCCGTAGTACCTCGATGGCCAATCCAACGACCATAGAAAGTATTACCCAAATAGTTTCTCACTTATCTGGAGTTATGTGTTGGTGCTCCATCCTGTTGGAATAATAATATCCCTACCGATTTCATTAGGATTCAATTCGACGATTTCGGTGATTAGAGGATCAACAGTAGTTGCCAGCATATTCAAATACAATTCCTTTGTTGAACTTTGTTCAATTGACCATTTTTCAAATAGTTTACGTGATAACTATCTATTTATAAAATCGGGAACTGTATGAAAATATGAGAACTGAACAATGATGTTCGTTGTACTGAATTTTTTTTTGAACAAAAAATAAACTTAAACTATTATTTCTGAGATTGCCATATGACAGAGACGAATATTTCTAGAAATATCGATATTAATGTATTTGTTTTCAGGTACTTAATTATTAAATGTTTCGGCATTTTGTAGTAGGTGAAGATATTGACTTCATATTCTAGGGTATTCGTAAGCAAAGTATTCGTCAGGAACTTGAAAATGATGTATCACAAGACTCACCTTTCCATTTTTTTTTTTTTCGATATGGCGCCCAGTCGTCATCTTGAAATTTTCATGTGTCAATTTTCATTATCCCAAGTTTCAATTTTCTGAGTTGATCCGTTCAAAATATTAAGGCGGGGGGGGGGGACATTAAAAAAATGCATTGTATAGCGAACGTTAAGGTGGTTAATGTTTTTACGAGGTTGTAATTTGGAATGTTGTGTATTTTGGCTTTTAAGCGAAGGAGTACAAAAAAATTTGGAAAAAAAAGTCACCGGACTTGCCTGGAAATTGCACGGGCGCACTTATAATTATGGACTTGCGTTGCATAAAAATCGCAGTGTATAACGCCCATTATGTACACTATTTATATTCCACCACTTATAATTTCCCTTTTTTTCAACACTTTCAGAGTTAACAAAAGTAACTAGAAAACCTATATAAGGTTGAAATTGATTACATTGTACTCAAAAATAAAAATTCCAGTAGTATTGTTTTTTACCCAGGAAGCATGGATCACTTATAATATTGCTTTTTATCAAAGTGTCATTTTGCTATAAAATAAAGCATGTTTCGAATTCTAGATGATATATATGAGGTGTGTTATAAACCCTACAAGGCCAATATGTAGCAAATAACAGATGAGGTTGAATATTGTCCGAAGCGCAGACAAAGATTATAACAACCAAATGCGTTATTTGCGTATCGGCCATGGGTCGTTCGAAACTGTTGAAAGATTACATTTTGATTCCAAGAAAAGAACAAACCATATGTCTCGTGATTCTACAGAAAAATCCCAACCTCGTGTTGTCATGGAGCAGTTCAACAATATGCACAAAAATGCTATAACGGCCTCCGGCCGTTGATGAATCTTAACGGACGGGGGACGTTATCAATAATCTTTCAATTGTCATCTGAATACCATTAAATCAGAATAACAGTATGGGATTACAAAAAATAATATATGCCTGTGTATTGGCATATGTTTTCAGGACTACTATTCGGACATTAATTTCTCACGTGGCTGCGGAAAAAATTTCTTTTCTCCACATTAAACATATTGAGATCGGTTACCGCATAATGAAAATAAATAAAAACTCAATCACTCAATACATTTTTAATCAACACATTCAATTCATAATGTCATGAGTGTATTAACACCAATATTCAGAAAATTATTATAGTACAGGTAATAACAACGCCAATATTGAATATGGAGTGTATAGTTTGAATACAAGAAAAAGCTCTCAAACTCATCGGAAAAATTACAATGGATTGTTCAACGAATTTTAACGTATCGTATAGAATTATAGATGAATACATAGGATGAAACGGTTAACTCAGAAAAACCATTTATTGATGTTGAGAAAAATATACTGAAATTTCTACCAACATTTAAAAAAATCATTTTTCAAATATTCAGAACGTGTAAGTGAGGCAAAATTTTTGAAGTTTCATCATAAAATAAATAAATATAGCCCAACGAAGTTCACTTGGTATCTCAAGGTTGAATGTGCTGTGGTACAATGATATTTTTCTAGCTCACTCATAGCATCGTTTCTGTTCTTTTATTGCGCATCTCTGAGTCAAAGTGAACTTCGTTGAATTGTATAGCCATGTACATACAACAATAAAAAAACAAAATGTTTTGCGCAATAGGTTTATATATATATATATATATATAAATCCATAATGTCTCATCTAAAATACACAGAATAGTCAAACACTTAATAAAATAAACAATGTGTCACATATATACATAAATATCCGTATACTCAGTAATGAACAAGTACTGATGAATCATATGAGAGTTGAAATGTGATTGATTGTAGGTGTGAAGAAAATCAATTGATTTTATAATTATTCACCAAGAAGGATTAGGGATTACTTTTCTCCAACAAATGTTTTTTCAGAGTAATTTTGAAAGAATTGAGAGAGTGTGCACTTTTAATTAATGTGTCATCAGCATACAAATGAATTTTACAATTTCCTGCTGCTTCGACTATATCATCAATGTATATCAAGAACAATAATAAAGGTCCAAGCACACTTCCCTGTGGAACCCCATAATCATTTTCTATTTCTCCAGAAAATATATTACCAAACCTTAGTTTTTGTTTTCTGTTATTCAAATAATTAGCAAACTATTGGATTTAGATGACCAGCCAATGACATAGTTATTTGTGATTATTCAACAAAACTTTCTAATTGACCTTTTTGTCTGTTGCTCATTCAAGTATGAATAGAAGACTAACTCAAGATAAAGAAGTCTTACATAATTTTTAGGTTTTAAATTTCTCTATATTGGGAGAGGAGAGAACTTAATTATTGCAATTGTTGCAATATGGATAATTTAACATTTTTCAAACCAACACGAGTTCTCATTGAGTTTGAAATATTTTTACAATATTTGTGTATCAAAGTTCTCAATAACAAATTCAACATATAATCTCTATGTTCACGACAACATTCACTCACTTGCATCCAACTGGGATATTTTTCTTTCAAACTATGACAAATAATAGATTTTGAATTTTGAATGACTTTCGTTGTTAAAAATTTGGTAATACTTTCACTAAAGATTGTCATACAAATCATAGCAAATTTTTGCACCAAATCTGTTGGTGTCTTGAGTGAATTTTCTTGTTCTGAATTATAATTTTTGTAAAAAATCAATAACTCGTCAACATTTTCAACGTCTTCAACTCCTTCAAGGCATTGTTGACAATACTGACAGTTAAATTTTTTAATACATTTTCTTACCAAGTACCCAGCAAAATATACTGTGGAGCAATTTTCTAAATTAAATTCTTCGATTAAAACAGGATATTGTTTAGATTGATTTCCACTTGAACTCTCACATAATGAATCATCCGCGTCTATTGTTTCAAGAGTATTTTCTTCAGATGCGGAACCAACAGAATCTATTAAGTCTTCATTATCAAGAATGTTTTGATCATGATCGATATTTGATCCAGAATTTGCACTTATTAAATTAGTCACAATGCTCATTTTGAATGCTGCCCGAAATGTTTTCACTGTGGGTTTCCTATTATAACCACCCTTTTGTCTAAAAATTGAAAATTGATTTTCGAGGGGATCCTGATTCAACCTGCCTGCGAACAAGAAAGTGAAACCTAAATGCTTTTGTTTTTCGAAAAACATTTTTACTGCACTGATGGTTTGTAAAAAACCATCAAAAGAAGGAGGCCTAGACATTTTATTTTTTTTATCGATTTTGTATAATATTTTCAATAAATCATAACCAGCATTGAGTGCTTCCATTACCTGAGGATTTTTCTCACACATAACACGATTATATGGATTAGCACTTTTAAAATGAGTACTATTTAGTGCATCGAACAAATTGTTGAGTGTATTTATGAAAAATGCTGTGTTTTCGGCGGTTGAGGAAACAAGTTCTCCACTTCTCACTGCAACTTTGATTGCAGCTGACACACTATGACTCAGAAGTTGAGCAGCTAATTCAACAAATATTCAAAAAATGAACAATTTGTTCAGGCCAGCCTCAACTCACCTACACTGTAGGTTGACGGACTAACACCTATTAGAAAACAACTACTCCTCTGGCTAATACCACGAAGGGCATTGGATTACATCCAACAGGTGTTAGTGTGGGATTCTTCACAGAAGAAATTCCACATATACTCTTGGCGATACACCACCAGAATTGATTTTCAATTATTGGGACGGGACACAATTGTTCATTTTTTGAATATTTGTTTTAAAGCCGGTCTTCAAGCATCCCCATGAATATTTGTTTTATTTTTTAGCTAATTTAACATTCATCTTTTCAAATGCATTTGGAGAAAAATGTTTATCAGTTAATTTCAAAAGACATCGGCCAGTTTTGCTACTTTTATCGATTTCGTAAACCTTCTTGACATCAGAAAATGTTATATGTTTATCATCAAAAATGATAATAATTATTCAAAAAATTATTTCTTGAGCACTTTAACAAATGTGGGGCATCATAAAATGCAAAATATGTTCTCTCCTCCTCTAAAAAATAAGGTTTTGTGTGTGATAGATTCAAATTTTCATAAAACTGTTGGTTTACTTTTGATAAATCACATACCAGCCCTATTGGATTTAGGTTTGCACATACTAGTTCCTTCAAGCAAGTTGAGATTATTGTTTGGAGTTCTATCGCACTCACTCCGTTATCAGTTACAAAATAGGCCAGAGGCATTTTCCAATTTGCATAAAGTCCACGAATCATAACTACTAAAGCGAGATTCGCCGGTACAGGTCTTCGTCCCACTTCATTTCCTAAATCTACTAGTCCTTCAATTATATCTGTTTTCTCATTATAATCTACTATTCTTTTCGAGCCATTTCATCAAAAATAAGCAAACACACTTTTTCTGACGGTTTCATAGTTTCAGGTTTCAAAGACAATTGTGTGAAAACTTTGTTGTTAAATCCTGGTTCACATCTGAAATTCCCCAACCATTTTTTTATTGTGGAAATTGCTGGAAGGATTATGCCTTTTTGTCTCATATAGTTATATGTTGAAGGGCTCTTATAATATAAGCATATAGATGCTTTTTTTCCAATAATGTCCAAGGTGTACGAAATTTATGTTTCAATTGCATATTCAATAAAGCATTGGAAAAATTTGTTGGAGCATCTTTGAATAAAACCTTAGCAGATAATTGAACTTTCACCAATCTTTTCTTCGATTCATTCAACTGGGTTTTCAAATCATTTATTTTTCTTCTTGATCTGGATAGCATTAACTTCAATTTGGCATTCTCGCTCTCAAGTGAATTTACGTTCATCGATGGGAAGATTTTGAAATCCTTGGAGATTATCACTGGTACTAGAGCTACTCTCAATCATTGTCTTCAAAAAGTCTTATACTAGTACCTACATAAGATTTTGAACACGAAGCCACTTGCAATGAAGGCGGGCTACTTTCCACGCTACTACTGTCTAAAACAAACTTTTCCGGAACAGCATCTACTGGCAAGGTCCTTGCAGCCACTTGATCAGCAGTAAAATGATTGCTGCATAAATTTTTTTTTCGCAAAGACTTCGGACTCAAATCTGCCAATCTGCCATTACCTGAAATAACAATTCAAAGGTGTTATTTAAAGGAAATTGTTGTTATGAAATAATATATAAATATAACAATGAAAGGTTTGATTGATCACAGAAAACGTTTTGCGACAAAAAATGAGATATCGAATGAGAAATAACAGAGTCAACGAATTGAATAAACATCTTATCTAACTTATCAGTTGAGAACTCAACTTCATCCATTGCGTTACTACAAAATGAGTAGAACTACAAATTGGATACAAGATATTCAACTTCAATGGATTGTGCATTGAATTTCACTAAATTATGCTTATTTTTTCCGAACCAGCTCTTATAATAATAAAATGTGACAAGTAATGACACTTCGAAATTGAAGTTACTCATGTCACACCCTGTAGCAGCTATAATAACTTACCAGAATGAAGTATCCGTTGTTTGCACCTTTCGGAATCGTTCACTGGAAATCTATAGAACCTCAAAGATCCATCAGTCCTGGCGGATTGACCATATTTATAAAATTGACACTTCTTTCCAGCCATCTGAAAACACAACAATAATTGTTGAAATTGCAAACTTCAAATGAAAAAGAACACTCAACTCTTTTCTTAATGAGATGCTTCTACAATTTTTTGGGTAGTATTCCAACTTATGTACTTGAAATCGCTGAACACAAATCCGAAGTCAAAACGCAGCTTCAAAACTTCAAAGGGCATATTTGCACCTAAAAACTGTCAAGAACACAAGTTTATATTCGTTCTGGTACCCGGTACACATCAGTCCACCTCCTTCATAACTTTCTACCGTTCGTCAATAAAAAACTCGAGAAATAATTCCTGACACGATTTTCAGATTAACCGAACCTAACTTTAATCAATATCGAGGAATTTGTCCTTCTAAACTTCGAAGGGCTTTAACTTCGGAAAGGGGAAACCGTCTCGTTTTGACTCTGATTCATTTTAAGCGACTCGAAATACACAAAAGTAGGCACTGATATTTCTTCAAAACTTGATGTCGGCGGAATAAACAGAATTTTACCTAAATTTACCTTCTTTTTTTCAAATAAGTTAGACTTTCATTGAAATGGGTAGACTACTTACCGTTTATGGATGTATCCAAAATACAAAGGGGTTGAGCGTCTCCAAAAAAATTCACACTACACAATCGAAATGTTGATAGCAAACGTCACTATTTTAAGGTTCTCAACTCAGTTTGATTATAATTCACTTCCAGCACATCATCTATCTATATATAGTTAATCTCCAGTCTTATGGCACATCCAACGACCGATATTCCATCCCAATAATCTACCTGATACACAAGATAAATAGGAAACTCATTATGCAAGTGAATTATAATTATTCGAATCTACCCACCACTAACTCATAAACAACGACACTCGACCCTAATGCGGGTCTGTCCGATAAACCCAAACCTTTCTCAGGTCAAATTCTTCAAGGCAAGCGATTTTCGTCTCTATTGGTGGCGGGGATATGATATTCAAAAGCGAGTCTCCATTTTCACCTACGCCATCTAGTGACAGTCTCCACTCCTGTCAAATACAATTTCCATAAGGTTATCCTACTATATAGTCAATATACAAAGCTAATATGTTTATGAATGAAACGACGTCAACGGAAATATTCAACATCATGCAATCATTGAAAAATACAGCTGCAGTAGGTGCTGAAATTCCAAGTTATTAAAATATTGTGCCAGTGAGTTATGTGAACCCTTATCATATGTTATCAATCTGTGTTTCAAAAATGGTTCATTCCCAGATAAATTAAAACTCACAATTATTAAACCAATGCATAAAAAAGGTCTCAAAACTGATATTTTGAACTATAGACCCATAGCTTTTATATCAACAATATCAAAAATTTTTGAAAAAATTCTGCTCATCAGAATTTTGGCTTATTTGAAAATATTCGACATTATATGAAAATGCAAAGTTCCTCTATAAAAGGAAGATCTAGCGTATTAAGTATATTCATAGCACTGAATGGCATACTAGAAGCACTCAATGAAAACGAAAAAGTGATGGGAATATTCATGGATCTATCAAAGGCCTTTGATAGTGTGGATCATGACATTTTATTGACCAAATTGAAAATAATGGGCTCTAGGCTTTACAAGCAATATTTATAATTTCTTTACATCGTATTTACTAGAAAGACAGCAGTGTGTTGCAGCCATTGAAGGAGGACAAGAGTAGAAATCCAGTTGGGCTCCAGTTAAAAGTGGTATACCACAAGGATCTATATTGGTACCAATTTTGTTCCTTTTGTATACGAACGATTTGCCACAAATAGTATCACAAGTATCACTACTTTTGTTCGGATTTGAAGAGCGTGTTTTTTTGGAATTTCTTCCTGACGTTTCGCTGGCGCGGGTGGCTAGCTTCTTGAGAGGCTCAGACATCTTGAGTTTGACTCCGATGACTGGGTGTTACGAATTCGTAAAGCATATTTATATGGATTCAGGTAGTTTGGAGTGCTAATTGCTTTTTCTGGATTCGGAGAATTTTCATTAATATTAATTGCCATAATTACTATATCTGGATTCGGAGAAATATCATTAGTATTGATTGCCGCACTACCTGCCGTCATGATATTTGTTATTTTTATCGCATACCTGCACCCGTGGGAAGGTATACATCGGTACCACCAAGACATCTATAGGAACTAGGATAAAAGAGCATGAAAGAAACTGGAGATTGGAACAAACTGACAAGTCAGCTAGTGCGAAATACGCACTCAGTGAGGGAAACCACAGGGTTCTGTTTTGAAAACGCGAAACTGAAAGTCCCCAACCAGGAATACCATAGTCGACTGATTAGTGAGGCAATAGAGATCCACAAACATACGGATAATTTCAACAGAAAATAAGAAGCTGTGGACTGTGGTGTCCTCACCTAAAATGTCAATGTAAACTAGGCTTAAGAGACACTTGGCATATGACATTGTGACACGTTAGATTCAACCAATGATTGATGGGTGTACTTTGTGTGTTCAATTAGAGAATAAACTAATTACTGCTTCGTTACTAGTTCATTATTAATTATTATGCAAGTGCAAGACATAACATATTGGCGACGAGTAATAGCGGAGTCAAGTGGAGCAAAAGCCAAGAACCCAGTCGAGTCGAATGAAAGTCAGTAGAGTAGTAGAGGTTAGGTGTAAGCTCAACCACGTGTAAAAGAGGACTAAAATATCTAGACCTAAGGCAATATGGCCCTATTAATTGGGAGTATAGAACATTTCAAACCCGGCGTCACTGATATTGATTCTTATGTAGAACGCATAGATTTCTACTTCTTTTGTAATGAGGTCCCCCTGGAGAAGAAAGTTACACTGTTTCTCACGTTGATCGGACCTGAGGCGTATGAAACCGTAAAGGATCTTGTGTCTCCGGAAAAACGGACAGCCAGACATACGACGAGTTGAAAACTATCTTGATGAAATATTTTTGCCCAGCAAGAATAGTTATCGCAGAACGTTTTAGATTCCATCAATGTCATCAAAAAATGGAGGAATCTTTGAATGATTTTATAGTAAGGTTGAAAAAACTCTCGAAAACTTGCGAATTCGGAGACTCTTGAAGAAGCTCTAAGAGACAGATTTGTGTGTGGTCTTGCATCGGAGAAAATCCAAAACAAACTTTTGTCTGAAGAAAAATTAACCTTCTCAAGAGCGTGTACTATAGCTCTGAGTATGGAGCTGACTAAGGAACAAAGTAAGGTTTTACAGCCTGAGGTAGTTCAAAAGATGGTCAAAAACCGAAGTCAGATATCCTATACTCAAGGCCAAAGTAAAGGAAGTTATCAAAGTCAATCGAGTAGTAGTCCAAGTCGTAGTAATACAAGTAGTTATAGTCATAGAAGTTCAAGTGGTCCTCCTGAAACTTGTTATCGCTGCGGTAGGCACCACAGGTCGGAGACCTGTCCCGCCATTAACTGGGAATGTTTCAATTGTAAAAGGAAGAGTCATACCTCACGAATGTGTAGGAGTAAGAGAAAGGTCAATCTCTTAGAAGAAGGTGTTGAGGAACATACCGACAAGAAGAGATACAAGAAAATTGTCACTTCATAAAACACATGTCCGATTGTGTGGTTAGTCCCAAGTCGAAGTCACAGGGCCAGTTGAGGTTAGAAGAAAGCAGAAGTCATGAAGTTCAAGGTCTATTTATGTATGGTAACAGTCTGAACCCTACAAGTTCAAGGTTAGATAATTATTGTCAATTAAATGTAAATGCTATTAACTCATCAGCACAGTGTCAAATTTGTGTTGAAAATAGAAATTTGCTTATGGAAATCGACACTGGTGCTTCTGTAAGTTTGATTTCTAGATTTGATTATAACAGACATTTTCAGAATATCCCTATTAATAAGTCTCATATTAAAATCAAAACTGTGTCAGGTCAAAGTTTACCAGTAATAGAAAAAATTTCAGTGAATGTACAGTTACCACTTCTGAGAGAAAACAGTTATTATCATTGTTGATTCAGCTACAGATAAGTTTACGCCTTTATTAGGAAGGAACTGGCTTGATGTCTTAATCCCTAATTGGCGAGAAAAACTTAATTGTAAGTCGGAACCCGATACTACCTTTAGAAAAATGAGCTTAGTAGATTATGAACATCCTGTGGAATATTTAAGATCCTTGTACCCAAATGCTTTTAGTACAGATAGATCAAGTCCAATTAGAGAGTTTAAGGCGAGATTAGTTCTAAAGGAAAACGCTTCTAAAGTATTTCATGCTCCATATCCAGTGCCATATAAAATTAGGGATGAGGTGGAAAAAGAATTAAATAAATTGATAAAGGACGGAATCCTTGTTAAGGTCCAACACGCAGAAATGTGTAGTCCAATTGTGCCTGTTCAGAAAAAGACAGGAGGAATTAGAATTTGTGTTGACTTCAAAAAGACTTTGAATCCTGCTTTACGCACTGATTACTATCCATTACCAAGTTTGGATGATGTTTTACAGAATGTTATTGATGATACAATTTTTGCAATTATAGATTTGTCTAGTGCCTATTTACAACTTGAAATAGAAAAAGATAACCAAGACCTACTAACAATTAATACTCATTTAGGTCTCATGAAATATACTATGGAGTATCATCAGCAGTTGCTATTTTTCAGTCCATGATGGAAAAAGCCCTTAAGGGTCTCAAAGTAGGAATTTACTTAGACGACTTATTGATATCAGGAAAGGACTTTCAAGATTGTTTGAGAAATGTCAAAAGGGTCTTAGATAGATTAGAATACTATAATATCAAAATAAATGAGTCAAAGTGTCGATTTCTTGTTAAAGAAGTAGATTTCTTGGGTTATTCCTTATCGGAGCACGGTATAAAACCTTTGAAGACTAAAGTAGAAGCAATAAGAAACTGCCCGAAACCTGAAAATATCAGTCAATTGAAATCTTACCTAGGTATGCTAAACTTCTATGCGAAATTCATTCCTATGTTGTCCAGTGAAGTGGCACCATTATATAATTTATTGAAGAAAAATCAACCATATTTTTGGAGTAAGGATTGCGAACATTCCTTTATAAAAAGTAAGAAACTCTTATCTGAAGGTGCGACATTGAGTGTATATAACCCCAAAAATGAAATTGTAGTTACTGCAGATTCCTCAGCTTACGGTATAGGAGCTGTATTGAGTCAGATAATAAATGGAGAGTTGAAACCTGTTCTATTTGCATCATGTACCTTGAATCAAGCGGAGCGAAATTATGCTCAAGTAGAAAGAGAAGCACTTGCCCTAATTTTTGCAGTAAAAAAGTTTCATAAATTCATTTTTGGGCATAAGTTCACTCTTATAACCGATCATTTACCATTAAGAACAATATTTGGTTGAAAAAATAGTATTCCCACTATGGCACATTCCAGACCTCAAAGATGGGCGATTATTCTCTCAGCATACGATTATAAAATCATATATAAAAAGGGCACGGATATCTCGAATGCAGATTGTCTTAGTCAATTACCCCTACCTTATGTAAAAAGTGAAGTTGAAGAAGTCAAGTCCTTCACTTCCTTTCAAGATTTGCCTTTAACTGCAGAAGACATTTTGAATGAAACCCAAAGAGATAAAATTTTAACGAAAGTCCTTGAATATACAAGATTAGGATGGCCTGACCACATTGAATATGACAATTTGAAGCCTTATTTCAGTAAACGTCATGAAATCTCTTTAGAAGCGGTTGTCTCACTTGGGGTTGTAAAGTTATTATTCCCGCTAGTCTTAGGAATATAGTTTTGGATCTTCTACATGATCAACACCCTGGTATAGTTCGTATGAAAATAAAAGCTAGAAGTGATGTGTGGTGGCCTGGAATAAATGATCAAATAGAGACATTGGTGCACAACTGTGAAGCTTGTCAAACATTTGCCCCTAACCAGAAAGAAACTGCGTTACTCCCGTGGCCGTCTAGCTCAAAAAATTGGAATAGGGTACATGCTGATTTTCTAAAAACAGAAAATGTTGATATTTTGATGCTAGTCGACTCTACAACGAAATGGTTAGACGCTTATATAATGAAAAATGGTACAAATGCTCAAAAAACAATTGAAAATTTTCGCCATTCTTTTGCAATTTTTGGTCTTCCAGAAACACTAGTAACGGATAATGGGCCCCCCTTTTCAAGTGAAGAATTTCAAGTATTTTGTAGGTTCAATGGTATAAAATTAATGCATTCACCGCCCTATCATCCCAGATCGAATGGCCTAGCGGAGAAAAATGTAAACACCGTGAAACTAAATTTAAAGAAACAATTATTTGAAAATAATGAATTAAATTATAACATGTCCCTGCAGCACCGGTTGGATAATTTTCTGTTCAATTATAGAAATACACCAAACGTATCTACCTTCAGAAGTCCTTCTGACCTTATGTTTAGGCAATCACCTAGAACCAAAATCACAATGTTGAAGCCTTGCAACTTAGAAAGAAAAAGGGAACTACAACAGAAGGAAAAAATAGTAGATAAGAGGAAATGAAAATAGAAAGAAAATAAGATTTTTTTTTTCTTGCCTAGCTCAGATCAAACTGATTATTTGTTATCAACTCCTCGCAGTATTGAAAAAACTCAAGATAATTCGCCCATACCCTTAAGACGATCTACTAGAACTACCAGACCTCCAATTAGACTTGATCTATGACTTAGTTGTATTCTTATTTAAGAAAAGAGTTATGTGGTGTCCTCACCTGAAAGGTCAATGTAAACTAGGCTTAAGAGACACTTGGCATATGACATTGTGACACGTTAGATTTAACCAATGGTTGATGGGTGTACTTTGTGTGTTCAATTAGAGAATAAACTAATTACTGCTTCGTTAGTAGTTCATTATTAATTATTATACAAGAACAAGACATAACATATTGGACCTCAACCGAATATGGAATCCTACTTTAAGAAGATCAAAAATAACAAATATCATGACGGCAGGTAGTGCGGCATTTAATACTTCTCCCAATCCAGATAACGAAATTACGGCAATTAATGTTAATGAAAATTCTCTGAATCCAGAAAAAGTAATTAGCACTCCAAACTACCCAAATCCATATAAATATGCTTCATGAAGTCGTAACAGCCAGAGTCAAACTCGATATGTATGAGCCTTTGAAGAAGCTAGCCACTCGCGCCAGCGAAACGTCAGGAAGAAATTCCAAAAAACGACGGCCTTCAGACCCGAACAAAAGTAGTGATACTGAAAACATCGGCCGCGAAAGCCTTAACCATTTTGTCAGTATCACAGGTGACGATTATGTTTGCCGACGACAATTCACTTATAGTCAGAGAACCAATCACCTTTGATTTGTTGAATATGATTTCTCAATCTTAAAAAAAATTAGAGAATTGGTATAGTGAAAAAAGTTTCAAAGTGAATATTCAAAAATCAAATATTATCAAGTTTAGCTTCTGAAAAGAATCAAACTTGAAGATGAGCCATGAAAATGAGACTATTGAACAGTGCGACCATATGTAGCAGAATTGGCAGAATTGGGCTCTACTTTTAGCCTCTGGCATGATCAGTTCACGTTCAAATCTGGCAGGATTGGGTTATCAAAAAAAATTTTCATTATGGCTTGTGGAATGAAGTAATTTTCTCCTAATCCTAGTGATATGTCGGTATCACATTCAATTGACATGATGAATACATTAATACTTTGTGTACAATGTATAAGGTAGGTAGTAATGGTATAATGGTGATAGTTATCAAGTATGTAAGTAAATATGGGTTTATGGTTGATGTTGAATCAGTCTCAGGTTGAATGTAGAATTGCCATAGATATATGTCCTTGTGGATATATATATATATATATATATATATATATATATATACGGGGTCAAAAGCGTTTGTGGTGCAAAAAAGAGAGCAAGATATTCTCTTTCTTCGAACATTGAAGGACCATAACTTTTAAAGGTAGGGTGCCACGTTATGATTCATGTTCTACACTTTAAACTACATAAGTAAACTAGACATTTTTTCAAAAGGCTTCGGTGGCAGGATTACAGACTTTACGAAATTATACTGTTGACTTACTTCTCTATATTTTTGCAAATATATTTTCAAAGGCTCAACGTAGTTGTCAAATCCTAATGTGCTCATGGCAACCAAGATGTCTTCACCATTGATAGTTTTTCTCTTTTCCGTATAACAGCGATCACTTGCCTCACTTGTTATGAAACTAATGAATTCCGACACACATTCTTGTACACACTCCCGAGCATCTTTGGCAATCTAAAATAAGACTTGTGAAAAATGTGTAGAATGAAGAAATATGTCATAAAAGCAGGAAGAAGTAAAGGTATGCGTACTTTGTTCGTTACCTTTCCGGTTTCAGGAATGGCTTTTTTCATGATTTTGGCAACATTTGCTATAGGAAGAAATCGGTCTTGTTCACGTAAAGGTGCTCCAATCTTCTCCCCATCATGATTTGAATCATCAGTGTTCTCAGCAGTCAGCTGATCATGTTCATCTGAAATATCACTTCGGGAATTAACCTTCCAATAACAGAAAAGAAAAGATTACCATCCATGTCTTCAACATGAACCATATATTGATCAGTCAAAGGTGTAAGAGCATAGGAATGCGTCATATCTTCTACTTTATCCATTATTTGCCGTTTAAAAACATGCAGACACCAGTATTACTATTAAATATTAGAGCTGAATATTTATTTTCATTCGTTCTATAGACATCTTAGTTCTATACTAAACAAAACCAAAAACCACAAAACATCAAATATTAAATTACGAATTTACGAAACGAAGTAAGGACACAGAATAATAATAATAATTAAACTACTATACAGAAGCGAAGCCAATGACATATTCGGTAAAAGCCAAGCCTTTCCACAGTGCACCAATGAGAGCAAACCTGAATATTCTATCGCTTTCGTTTCAGTGAGTCTGTGAGTCAGATGAAGACAGCTGAATAATTTGACGTATGTCACTTGAATTTTGTTGGGATTTCAAGCTAAGCGATACGTTATCTGGTGGCAGTTGACGAACTAAAGTTGTCTATTGACAGTTGTCTGTCAAGGTCAAATATTGACGTAATATATGTCAATGATATCAAATGTTTCTTGTTTGTTTATGTTGACGACTTTTACTTAGATGTAATCAAATATTCATCTTTGAATTCGTAAATTCACATCTTATTCAAAAATATCCACATGTGGTGCAGGACATTTATTTATACTGATAGAAATACTTTATTAGATCCGTGCGCATTCAAATTTTTAGAAAAACAAACTGCCCCTACTCATTCTCCCAACATGCCTAGAGATATGTCTACCAAGAAACCTTCCTGAAAGCGATACATCCAAGATACATCATTATAAAAATAGCAGTCAGGCACTTCAATATTCACTTTGACGCTGCTCGCCGATCCTAGCTTAACAAGAAAATATAAGAAGAACTTAGCTTTTGACACTGAAATATGTCTTCAATCGCAAGAAATTTCAAGTTCACATCTAAGAATGTATCAAATAACATAGTGCATACTTAAAACATGATGGATATATGGTAAAAACTATTGACATGTGCCGAGAGATGCAGCTCCCTAATGATCCTAGAATATAATATAATGTATTGCTGCTCTGACAGTGACAACCACATATATATGTAATTGATTGAAACAATCATGAACCGATACTCTCAAATTATGTTATCATCGAAGCCTTTCACGTCGCCATTGGTTCCACATAACTAGTGTAATATCAGCTTACTAGGCTGTCACCATTTTGATAATACGTGGTTAGACGCTATTATAGCCTGTTTCGACAATGAAAGTTTGTCGCTGCATCTCCAGAGAATTGCATGTGACCATGCAAGTTTTTCGAGTTGCATGAATCTTTCTTGGTGCGATAAGTTGCAGCGACTTAGTTATTTCTATGGTGAATTTGTTGCCGCAAACCACAAATATGTGGTGGCATCATTGTGAAGAATATTGATTTTGATCATTTCAATTATTTTTCGAGACTTGAGGAATCAAGTTGAGTAATAAGGTGATTTAATCACAATATCAATTATTAAAAATGAATGAAATTATATATCAGTTGTGATAATGTAGACGTTCATCTTGGTAACATTCAGTGCTACTTTTTAATATTGGCAATGCAAACTGACAGCTAGATGACATATCTCGCAGCGACAAGTCGCCGCGAGAAATAGACGAGTTCCTCACAAGTTGCCAACTTATAAAATTCGTCGAAAAGGTCTGCCTCTCCAATTTTCATTATTTTAAGATAGTTGTGTAGAGAATCAAAAATTATATACGCTGGATCGTTTACTTTGAGTCAGAAAGCCTTTATAAAGTTTTTATATCACTTATGTCAATCATAGATTTTTTGTCTAAAAATAGGAACTGTTGGTAACGCAATTCCATGACAAAAACATTGATGGTGCCTGTAACATAACCTGATATTTTTGTTTATTTTTTTTCACAATATTAAGTAATTTGTGCTTGAATGTTTACGAATTTTCCCTGATTATCCACATTCGTCATGCATATTGTTTATATGATGCTCTTGTTGAATGAGAATGTAGGTAGGTAGATTGAATTATTGTTTTCTTTACAATACCTAATGTGTTTTTAGGTATGAGACGAGGTTGTTTTAAGATATGAGTATTTTAACATTCAGACACGACAAGGCATTCCATATTCACCAATAAAGAACATATCAAAATTGCTAAATCTTTGGAATTAATACACTGCATTGTTTGGTGAACCTTCTTGTGCAAGAGCTAGAGAAATTTTGATGGATGCTGTTCATGTAACCACTTGAAAAAAATCCTTTTGTATAATGAACGTGATTCCTGTAGGACGAGAAGAAAAACTATGAAACAGTAAACATATCCCCACCTAATACCAATTTTTAATGGCCTTAAATTAAGGTGTTCGAAATGATAAACAGGGGAAGTTTATCTGCAACAATTCAAATTTTTTATGATGCAGAGATTGGAGTGGTACATACTCTTAGAAAGGCAGAAAGAAAATTTCACCTCAAGATATAGGTGAAAGAAGATTATGAAGTTACTATGCCAACTATTTAATTAAGACAAAGTGTATTCACATTCATCTTAATGATTAAGATGTGTGAGATTTGTATTATAAGACTACTGTACACAGAAATAGCCATGACCACTGGGAGATCTGTGTACTGCACACCAAGGGTCTGCGTTAGAGAGAAAAAGCAGTGTTCTAAATGTAATATATAAAAAAAACATGTTTTTTATACTAGCAGGTGACATGTTATAATCAAAAATGTAGTTAGTAAATAGGTAGGTACATTGGCAAAAATTAATAGAAAAATATTATTTAATTTATATTTATTTATATATGATTGTTTTCTGTCAAAGGACATGAATTAGCAAGAATAAATATCTGAATACAGAAATAAAAAATTCATGTACAGGACACTTCTGGATTTAATATGAGTGATTTTTTTTCTTCTCCAAGATGATGTCTTAAGTATACTAAAGTAACATAAGATAATTAGCAAACTTCTGGGCAGATATCAATCAAAAAGAAATAGTAAGCATGATAATTTGAAAATAATGGTAACATTCTTCATTCAGAAAACAAAAAAAGCTTAGCCGAATATTCTCTTCTATGTACTAATAGAATAAGGACAATCCAAAATGATAATGTTGTGACTATTAATAATCGTCAATATTTATAAACTGCAGTTATCAAATTTTCTAGCTATCATAAGGGATATTGAAGACAAACAGAAGTATACTTGAGGCTTGGCTAACCCTGGGTTTGTAGAGATTTATTGAGTATATTACATACGTTATGCATTTTTATATATCTGTCAACTTTTCATTTTGAAGATTTTTCACCTCCTTCATTTCAAAAGTCTTGTTAAGGGTATTTTTTGTCTACACGTTACAAGATAATAATTGTTTTTTGATAAATTCATTTCAAATTAGGTAAAAGTGCTGATGATGTAAATGGCTCATCTTCTGATATCTGATTTTTTATTGTATGTTTCCAAAACCTTTGTCAAATTTTTTGTCACTGAGTATAGGTAGGTAATATAATTTTTGTGTGATCCAGGCATTTGAAGATATTCGATAACATAATTGGAAAAATTTGTAATTCAGTAGATCACTCTTCTTATTCAGCATCCTAAAGATCAATAGCCATAGCTTATATTTTCAACAATGTCTTCTGAGAAGAACTTTGTTGAGACACGAACATGAAAAATCGCTTATTTCCATTCTCTATTTTCATCGATACATATCTAACACTCTTGAGGTCTGAACTCCCATTTTATAGTTCATAATTCCTGAAATAAGACGAATCATTATTATGATTGATCTTGAAGCCTCCATCTACTTAGGTTTTATTGTGGTTTCATTCGGTTTTTACACCAAGATGATTGTGATTGACATTATTGACAAACTACCTAGATTTATTGTTCAGTCCATACATTCTTCTAAACAGGATACTAGTAGTATCGATCGTCAGTATGAATTTCACGTGTAAAAAAATTGGGGAAAAAGTTTCGATCCCCATATAACAATAATAAATAACCTCACTTTCTAGTTCAATCTCAAATTTATTTTGAATCATTCGCCAGCGCCAGTTACGGAAAATGAAAATGTTTTTTCATGGACTTGCGTTACCAACAGTTCCTATTTTTAGACAAAAAAATATATGATTGACATAAGTGATATAAAAACTTTATAAAGGCTTTCTGACTCAAAGTAAACCATCCAGCGTATATAATTTTTGATTCTCTACACAACTATCTTAAAATAATGAAAATTGGAGAGGCAGACCTTTTCGACGAATTTTGTAAGTTGGCAACTTGTGAGGAACTCGTCTATTGCAGCGACAAAATTGCATCGTCGAAACGGGATGTCCAAGCTGGATTTATAAACATGCAGTTCGTCGTTGGCTTTGGCGTTCGCGCTGGCGTCCGTCGTCAGCAATTCTTGGCAACGAAATTCACCATTTATAAACTTGTCGTTGGCCGTTACGAAAATTATCATAACCTCAATATAATGTGTCATGTGAATTGACAGTGAGTTGTCACTGCGCGTTTTGTTTGTTTACACCTCTTTATGGATTTTTTATTTCTAGTGAAGGTGGTCTGTAATCCCGAAAAGACGAGCAGCACCTTTTGTTTTAAAGCTTTCTAGAAAATTTTACATATGACGTGAACCACTTGACAGCTGAAAGTCGTTTTGATTGGCTCTTCAGACTTGCTACGAACTGTGCTACGAGCCACCGACGGCAAAAGTTAAAGTTTATCCAAGTCGAACGACAGCCCAACAGCGAACGGCAACACCGACGGTAGATATAAATGATCTTACGGGTTTCTGTGCTTTTAATTGGGAACGCTAACGCGAACGCCAAAGCCAACGACGAACTGCAAGTTTATAAATCCAGCTTTTTTTTTATTCTCTTGCTGTCACCAGACATGGGGTTAAAATCAGGTCGAATTTTGAATGTTTAGGCTATTTCCGAAAGTGGCATGAATACGGCCCTTTACACGAAGAAAGGGTCTCAAGTAAAATTCAAATCAGATCTTGAGGACTCGCAGCTCTTTTTTAGGAGGTTACGAAATTGGAGTTCTTTGAAAGAAAAACAAACAAAATGTAATACGATGGAATGATGAAACAATAAAAACAATATCGAAAGAGAACCAACTTTATGATTAATGAGACAATTAAACGAAATAAAACTCCAACACCGTGTACTGAAGGTACAAATGTTTCCTACTACCTAACAACAACATCTAATTTGCGTGCCTTCGCCCACTATGATAGTGTATACGGAGAGTGATTGTAATACTCAGCTCGACCAACATATGCCATTTAATACTGGCGTAAAATTCAAAAGAATCAAAACAAGCGAAACATTTGATCCACTCTGTATACTACTCTTTGGCTAACTCCTCCCCCAGAAATTCACATAGAGGTTATTCAGACAAATCCATAAATCTCACCAACGTATAAATTCCTACTTCGCCTCGGCTAATCCAAAGGTTTGCGTTCCCCAGCTATTCGTAGTAAACCTTTACTCAATGTCGTGGATAACTTCACTTCACGAATAAAAATAACTCGTTTTACCGGCCACGGTAGACAAAATTAATTGTCAGAATTTCTCACTAAAAACCGCTAGATATACGCTCAAACTAAACACTTATTTATTCCCCTAAAAAAACATTAAAATCGCGCTATTTCTCCAATCTTCAAAATAATTATCGCTCAAATAATATACTTACACCGCGCGTTGTTTCCGTTTCTAATTCGCCCGATTCGCGGCGTCGCGACTTTTCTCCAAAGTCTGTTCGCTTCCTTTCGCGACGACTTCCCCGCCGACGACTGACTTTTCTAAGACGTGCTTCCCTGTCCAAAATTTTCTGTCACCTCCCTTGATCAATCGCGGGAGGCTATCTTTCCTTCGTGGTCAACTTCAATTTGCCGAACTCATGATTGATCACGCCCTTTTCAAAATGGACTCCAAACTCAAATTTCAATTCTCACGGCTCAGACTTCCCACGTATTTTCTTACGCTGCAAACCTTCGAGATTTTCATTTAGTCTATATCGACCTGGGTACAAGCTGCATAATTTAATTCTTTTTTTTAAACGATAACTCCGTCTGGAACCTCTTGTTCGAAGCAACAATGTATTTTCCACTTAAGACCCAAGTGCTCTTTCATAAACACTTGTTTCAACGGCTAACCAATAACTATTTCCTATTTTTTCCCGTGACTGAATTTCATTGGTTCTAAGCGATGAACTCTTATGAGCTTTGTCGTTTCATGGATTTACGCACTAATTTCTATCTTCTGAAAACCTAGCTAGATACCTGGCTATGCTAGGTATTAAATCAATCCCTCCTTCGAAAAAGTTCTAGGCATATCCAGTGCCATAACTTTTCCACTAAACGAATTCTAGATAATCATACATGTTGTAACATACAGGTTGCAACATACAAGAATCAAGCAAATAGTAAAATTTAGTCAGTGCTACTGACTTCATTCAAATAGAACAAGGATACAAAATTTATAATGAAAAATATTATCAGTTCTGTAAAGGTTCCATACTTATGGCTACCCCTGTACAAAACTTTTAAATCGTCGCGTACATATGAGTCGCTCCCTTTCTCGCACTGGGGCTGCGTTTAGATACCCAGAGCGAACGCCCGGGCGAGAGCGTCGATTTCTATGACGTCACACCCAAAGTACACTTTGACTTTATGAACGATACAGATCGTGGTGTGTTACGTCACATACGTCAAGGGTTTGGCGGGTTTGAAACAGTGTGGTTGTGATAAACTGTTTTCAAATATTTTGCTTGCTGGCTTACTGGTGATATTAGATATTATATATAAAACAAAAATGTCGCTTACGTTGAATCCAAATATTCATCGATTGGTACGATCAGGAGATGGTGGATGTGTTGAAAATGATAAGGGAGAATGGCTTATCGTGGAATCGGTAACTGATAATGTATTCTTTGTAACTCCTACACGAGCAATTGCTTTCTAGCTTCAATATTAGGTCTACAAAGTTACTCTCTTTATCGGGTTGAAGAGTTCGAAGGAGCCATTCAAGAGTCTGAGTTGAAACTCTGAAGTGACTCTGAAACTCTACATTTGTATTATTCATTACACATCTTTCAAAGTATCCTGCCACTCTCGTTGGGGTTCTGCGTTCTAAACTCACTCTTCTAGAAGCACGTGAAATTAGCAATTCTATAGTTCCTTCTTCCTGGTCTTCTTCCTCATCATCATCAGCCTCAGAATTAAAAAATACCTGATGAAAGACCTTCATAGCTTCGCATATAATATAAAGAGGCGTCATCTCGAAACAATATTCTCGGTCAAAACACGTTTTTTCGTCTTTTGATTATCACTATCATCGTTATAATTTCATTTTGAAAAATATATTTGGCCTGTTTATTATGTTCAAATTCAAATTTCAAAACAATATACGTGCTTAGTGCTCATGACACGCCCAAACGCCCCGCTTTTAGAAAGGATGAAAAGTTGTCGCCCGGACGATATTTCTGAACGGCTACAACCAACATTCTAGGGTGTGACGTCATGTTTCGCCCAGCATTCTCGAACGATTTTCAAACGCCCGGATGCGCCGTGTGTAGTTTCTAAACGCAACCCGCACTCGCGATCACACGTATGGTTTCGCGCACTCTCCGTGGGGCTAACCAGGTGTTCGGTGGCTGTTGGCTGCTGCGGGAGAAACCTAGTTTGATAGCCTGGGAAACTCCAGGACTTCTAAGGTCTGGTGACGCTGCTATTACTGTCGGGGCTACTAATAGTTCCGGGTTGCTTGCGTTCGGTTTGTACTATCGTTCGTTTTCGAGATCCGCGCACAACTCCGAGAAGTGGAGTTTTTGGTTCTCAGACTGTTCACAGGAAATAGAATAGAATTGTTTTTGGGTGAGGTGAAAGTTCCATGAGGACTCCGTGGCGAGAGTTCCTCGTCACTTTGTTGATTCGACTTTCGGTACATTTACCCGTTACTTTTTCGTTTCGGGGCACACGGTAATGTCTTTTGCGGGGGCCGAGGGATTACTGACCGTAGGTTTTTCGGTCCAATGGGCGAAACTGCTCATCCGGCGGTATATGGTGAAAATGGGCGTCTGTTCCAGTTCGAAGTCCTCCTCGGGCACCTCAGGGTCGGCTTGATTTGCCGCCTTGGCTGCCTGGCTTCGGTGAAAGACCCACATCGTTAGAGTATTCCAAAAGCTGGCTAGTATCATTATGCCACATCCTAGCGTCTGATACAAATGGAAGCCATTTAACATTACTCCTAGGGTATACTTTATCACACGGAATATCACGTAAAATCCCATCAATCCGCTCATAAATATTCCTATCTCGGTGAATCAACCCCAAATCTGGTGTAGGGTATTGTGCGCTAGTTTCTCCATTTCCTCCACGTTGAAAAGGTTCACGGTGGAGAATCCTTGACCTGCCGTTTCTAGGCCGGCAACTCATCGTTCTCTAATGTTTTCAACTACTTTCCGCTCGTTTCCAAATGATTCTTTGGGTACTCTTGATTTCTTCCCGAGTATATATTCCTAGTGCTCCGACTGGTTGGATTGGGCTAAATATTAGTATAGTTTCGGCTTCGAGTGACAATTTTTCGGGTGCATGTTTTTCGATTGGATATGGCCTCAGGCTTATCCATCGATTATCTATAAAGTATAAAGGAGGTAGTAGTCCATTGCAATCCACTTCTTCTGCAAAATCCTAGATAATCCTCGTGACTGGGGCCATGAACTTGGCCTCATTATTTACTTCTATGGGGTGTTCGTTGTAGCATTTATCTGCCCTTAAGATTTCGACGGACTTGGGTATGCATCGCATGATGTTAAGAACTTCATCGAGTACGCGTCTTACATACCCTCCGCTTTCCTTTACTAGTTGGCTTAGCGTAGTGGGTGCTAGCGGGGCGACAATTAGTCCAGCCTTCAGTATTTCTCGTTGGGCGCGACATCTCCTGTGGACTGTGTCCGTATACAACTGGTCCAATTTCCTGTTGTACGCTTGTTCAACATATAAAAATTTGCTATTCACGTAGGCCATCAGGTCTGCGTTATGCGGTAATATGCTAACCTTTGGGTTCAACGTCATGTCTTGTGTGAACCCTTTCAAAACCATTATTCGTGTTCGGTCTGCCAGACTTCTAATTGAAATACATTGATTTTCTTCACCAACGTTACGGCAAAGACTTTCGCCTTATTTTCGACTACTATCAATTGCTCAGTAGTGATCTTATTCGTTATTTTTTCTGCAGGACCTACGTGAAGCAAGCTGAACTTCTCTTCACACAATCGTTCTGCATTTGTGTCCCAAGTGTCTTCGCCGATGCTAGGATCAAACCAGTACCCCTTTAGATATGGGCATTCCACATTTTTTGTAAGAACTAGTTCATTATCGTCTAGTTTCACCTTTGCCTCGAAATCCCTCATAGTTATCTTCACGGTGGCTATTATAACTACCACGTTCCATGTCTGCCCATTTTCGTGATAAGTTGTTCCTTGATAGGTTCCATCCGGTTGTACGATTCCTTCCAATGTTAGCGAAGCGATGGTTGTTCCGTTCATTGTTAGGTCCCCAATTTTCTGGTGATGGATATTGATAGATCGATATCGGTGTGCACCTTGACATTCTTCTGCGCCTAGTCGGTTCACCTAACTTAAGATTCCCCCGGCTACAATGGAACTATGGCTGTGCATTTCGCAGTGCATATTGACTCCCGTGGTCTCGATCAGACATCTCCACGCGTGTTGCATTTCAACTTCGTCTTTCTGGATAATTTTCACGTTACTCGTTTCACTTTGATAGGTTGTCTGTGGTTCCGAACACTCTGCGACGTCGCGAAGACATATCGCTGATATCTCTGCTGCTTTGTCATCACAATCGAATGCGATTAACGGCTTCACCTGGGTGATGAAACAAGGCATTAGTAAAGTTACTCCCAGGATGATGGTGTTGACCTTGGAAGTGGCCATCTTGCCGTTGTCCCCTTCTCCGTCGGTGTAGATTCTTGGCCTTACCAGTTAAGGCTCCGTCTGGGACTGTTTCTATCCCTTGAAAGAAGAATGATGCAAGTTAGCTGAATCATGGTAGAGTTATCTCTGCTAAAAATAAAAATACTGCAACCCAAAAAAAATTGTAGATTATACGTGCTTAATTTCTATTTTATGTCGCTCATAGACAATGTAGCCTAGTATCCTTACATTTTTTATATTTCTTTACTATTCTAATAAAATGATTATTTTCATTGAAGCGTTTCCATTTCCCTTTATATTCCTTATTCTATCAATTGAATTATGGAGAACCAGCTATATGAAATCCTTTATAATACACAGTTTGATACATTGAAAATAAGGTAACGTTCCCTGAACCTTTGTGTTCGAAACAGTTATTCCTTAAACATACATTCATTTCTATACATGAGTACGAATATTTACCCCCGTGGGATGAGCCCTCATATTGTGGTGATAGTTTGACCCAAAACTTGCTTGATCAAAATAAAAACAAACAAAAAATGATATTTCGCTTCTGGATCTGAATTCATTCCAATAAAAAAAAAATGTCGAAATTTGCAATCTAGAGTAAACCCATTTTGCTTTCCAGTGGCACGCATACGTGACCACGTAAACTCTTCATTTTCAAAAAAAAACTTTGCCGACCCTAACGGTGCGGTTTCCTTCTTTTTCCAGCTCAGGACCTTCACATAAGCCCTTTTTCCTTCGGGGGCCAGCCCGATACTATTTACGTCGTCAGTGGGGAAAATTGTCCCATTTGACTGACCCGGTCATCAAAATGACGTCCTGTGACCTACCTACGGCTGGGTGCGTCGGCGCAGCTAGTCGCTAATAAGATACCGAGTGACTTCGAAATATGTGGGGAGTTCTTGTATTCGTAATATCCCCTATTTTTCATACTCCAGTACCTATTGCGGCCGGTACTAGCCCCTTATACCATTTACTACTTTAGATGCTACCTTCTAGGTATTTTATTTAATAAGACGTATAAAAGAAATGGAAATAGTATAAACAAAAACTGTTACACTTGACCTAAAAAACAAGGAAATCAGATCTCTTGTCGCAAAACGAATTATGTATACATTTTTTATTTATTCCTATACCACGAATCAATTTGCGTAACGAGTAAAGGAATGGGGAGAAAGAAATATAAAAATTGAGATAAAAAAATGAAAGGAAAGGGGAGAAGCAGGCCAGTCGCTGAGAGTTGCGGCTAATTACATCAGACTACACTTAGAGAAAGAGTGTGGGGTCTTCGAATATGAAATCAGGTCCAATCCAGTGGTGGATGCGAAAAAATCGGCGAATCCTAGCGGTGAACTCCGAGTCTAACGTAACTTATGCTGGGAGAGTTATTAAGTAGGACTTGGGGTTACGCCCATTATTGTGGAACGATGAGGAAAGTTAACTGAATGTTCATCAGTAACAAATGGTATAATTGAAAGAAAATCGAGGGGAAATTCTATATAAATATATAAAAAAATGGTCACACCCACGATTTGAGGAGGAAAAAAGAAAAACTATAATTGATGTAAAAGTAAGAAAACAATCCATCATTATATTGTCTCCCCCGAAAACCGTCTAACGTGTCTCTAGGTAACCGATGTTTGATCGTTCACCCCGGTAAAGGGATTGGTAGGCGTGGTGTGAACCCAATTTCGATCACCCTTGACGAGACACTTCCCCGCCTTTATATAAAAAAAATGGAATTTTGGCCGGAAAGGGGGCTCTTAACCCTCCCCGGACGATAATTTGACCAGGCGGAGTATTCTACGCCCCCCCGCAGGGCGAGTTGATTTCCTGATTCTTTCAGGGAGTATATCAGCCTTGTTGACGTCTGGGTCTGATGGACCGACGTAAAACCGGTGCTTCCTCCACCTCGTCTTCCTCTGACTCCTCTCTTTCTGTGTTCTCCTCCAATTCATCTTCACTTCCCGTACCACTATTTCCTTCGGGTTCTGAATTTTCTCTGAGGTGCTTCTGTTTATTCTTCTCAGCTTGTTGCTTTCGGTCTTTATCTTCTTCTTTCTTCAGTCTCGGAACGTATTTCTTCATCCTGTTCACTTGTACTACCTGTTCCTCTTTTCCTTTACATTTTCTCAATCTGCCCGTGACTGGCGTGACCATTTCCAAAATTCTATACGGGCCTAACCATTTTTCTGCCAATTTCTTCGATAGGCCCCGTTTAACTGTCATTGCCTGTATTAATACTTCGTCTCCAAACTTGAAATCTTAAATCTATTAAATCTTTCATTCCTGGCCTCTTTCGCTTTTTCCGTATTAGCGTAGACTGTTTATAGATTTGTCGCATCCTTTCCACCAATTCCGACGCATAGTTCTCGTCATAATTGTCTCATTCGCCCTGAGTTTATGAAACTGTCAATAGGCAAGGATTGTTCCCTTTCGTACAGCAAAAAGAATGGGGTGTATCCAGTGGTGCTGTGTGGTAGTCCTCTATAATCAAGCCATCAAGACAAAGGGGACCCAGTCGTCCCGATCTCTCTGGTCTCTCTTCAAATAATATGATAGCATATCCTTCAGCACCCTACGCATCCGTTCGATCTGTCCGTTGGTTGTCGGTGCGTAGCTAGCTGTACTTGGTGAAATAGTCTTGGAACGTTAGTAAGTAGCGGTTTCCTAAATTGGATGTTACCATTGGGCCTACTATATCCATAGATGTTAACTCCCATGGTTCCGAAGTTGGTGTGAAATGTTGCAGGGGGACCTTTTTCCGTGGCGTAGACTTTTCTCCTATTGCACGAGTCACAACTGGTACAGTAAATGTTTACGTCTGTCCTCATGTTCGGCCAGTAAAATCTTCTTTGGATGTTCAGTGGCGTTTTCTGTTGTCCTGAGTGTGCTGCTAATGGTGAATCATGAAAGTCTCCAATACATTCCTTACAAATTTTCTCGGTATGATTAGCTTGTCCACAACCCCTTCAATTCGGAAGATCAATCCGTCCGATGTAACGTAGTACGAGTTTTTTCCCTCCTCCAGTGCGTGTTGTTTCAATGCCTCCTGACAGTACTCATTGCTATCTTGATTTAACGCTTCTCGGTCCCATTCCAGTTCCAATTGTTCTTCGTCGTTCTTCACAACGTTTATAGTGGCCGCTTGTTCCGTTTGCTCGTATGTGGTTACTTCGACCTTAGTGTTATGAAACAAAAATTCTATCATCTCCCGAACTTTTGTCCAGTCCAGCCTATCTAGTCCGCATCCTATCTTTGGCATAGCTAAATATTCGTCATTATTCTTCTCGCAGCACTCCTTCAGTTGTCGAAAGGCATTCCATAATTTTCGGTATGAGGGTTTTTCCCAATATTCATCCTTAGTTACAAAGTAATAGAGATTTTGCTCAGGGAGTCTCAGCTCTGCTATTTCTCCAACTTCTTTTCCTTGTTGAGTCAATACGTCGAGAGCTCCGTAGATTTCCTCGAACTGTCGTGCGATTCCAGCTCCCATGGCCAAATCTTTTGATACGCAATGAGCCAAAGCCCACTCTTCAGGTGCTGAAAACAAATTTCCTTTTCGAAGAGTTAACTTCTTCATTGTCGGCAACTGATGTATTTTCCGGTACTCCTCGTATTCTTCAATGTCAATTTCGATATATTGGTCTCCTTTATCGTACATTCGACTCAATGCATCCGCATTTCCACGTAGTCTCCCCTTTAGATGAACTATAGTGAAGTCGTATTCACTTAAAGTGAGAGCCCATCTGGCCAATCTAGAACCAGGGTCCTTTAATGTAAGTAGCCATTTGAGTAGCCTGTGGTCGATTATAATAGTAAATTAATTTCCGTACAAGTAACATCTGAATGTTTGAATCCCAGTTATCACTCCTAAAAGTTCTTTTTCCGTTGTGGAATAATGTAGTTCCGTTTTCTTAAAATTTTCACTAGTATATGCTACGGGTTCCTCATATCCCTCTCGCATTTGACTAAGAACCGTTCCGACTCCTGATCCTGATGCATCTGCTGCAACTATAAATGGTTTGGAGAAGTCTGGAAATATCAATATCATTTCCGATGTAAGCTCTTCCTTAAGTTTCTCCATGGCTTGTAGTACTTCGGTGGTGATTTCAAATTTGTTTCCTTCTTCGTAACGGGGCCATGAGTTCTGCCGCATTAGGTATAAATCTTCTATACCAGTTTATCAATCCTAGGAATGATCTTACTCCCTTCACGTTTTTCGGTACTGGGAATTTACGAATTGCCTCGATTTTCTCGGGGTCGGGTAGTACTCCTGTTTGGGTAATAATGTTTCCCAAATACTTCACTTCCTTGAGTAAGAAGTTGCACTTTTTCGGCTTCAAATTCACGCCTGCTTCTCGCAGTCTTTCGAAAACCTTCCCAAGCCTAGATATATGATCTTCATCCTCATTTGCGTTGAAAATAATTATGTCATCCAAATAAACCATGCATAATTCTCCTGTAAGTCCTGCCAAGGTGATATTCATAAATCTCTGAAAAGTTGATGGCGCATTCACCAATCCAAAGGGCATCTTTAAGTACTCGTAATGTCCTTGGAATGTACTGAATCCAGTGAGTAGTATATATTTTTCTTCCATATCAATTTGGTGATATGTATCGGCTACATCTAACACTGAGAGCATGGCATCTTCCCCCGCTGTGTATCCTTGGATCAAATCGGACATATTAGGTAGGGGTAATACTCCTTCTTCGTGACGCTGTTTAGTCCTCTATAGTCGATACACATTCTGACTTTTTCTACTCCATTTGGTAGTTTTTTCGTTACCAATACTACTGGGGCTGACCAAGGGCTGAAAGACGGTCGAATCACGCACGCGTCTAACAATCGGCCAATTTTCGCTTCTAATACTTCCCGCTGTCGGTGGGGTATTCGGTACGGAGCCTTGAAAATAGGTTGGAATCTAGGTTCTACAGTTATCCCATGCTCAACTTCAGTCGTGCTAGTGAGAGCATCACTCTCTCCCAGGAAAAAATCTTGATATTCCTTCAGCAAGTCGAGTAGCTCGTTTCTGATTGTTGGGTCTAGATGTTCTAGCTCAAAACCTTTTTCACTCCAATCGCTCCCTTGTGAATTTATTCCTCCTATAGTTGATTCAATCGACGTTGTTTCCCCTAGTACCTTTTCGCATGCGACGGCTCTAGCTATTTTCAGTTTCTTATTCAGGGTGACTTATTCCTTCATGGATGTATTGACTACCCTGATCCACAATCGTTCTGCGTTATCCAATATCGCGTTAGCAATGTGAACTCCTCCTATTCCGAGGTCCACTGCTTCACTGATGATGAACTGTCCCTCCACTCGTTTGACCGTGGTGGCTGGTACCATGGCTTCGTATCGGCCTAGTAATACAATTCGCTGTTCCATTACATTGTCTGTATCCCATCTTGGCTGTGAAGTCTTGTTGTCTGATCTCGAGGTCTCCTGGTGGGGTGTGTCCCTAAACCGGCCTAACTCATCTACTTTCTCGAACTGGCTTGACCCATCTACTGATTTTTCTGTGTCACTTTTTTCTCGGTTCTTTCTTCCTTAGTTTCAATAGGGGTGACTACTTTCTCCCCTACTTTAGTGGTACTTATTTTCATTTCTTTTGACAAGCCAATTTGGTTCTCCCTGTTTTTTTTTTCTTCTGGGATGTTTTTCTTCTTCGGGTCTTCCTCATTACTAGAGATAGCATCCCAATACCCCTCTTCCTCCATAGCTTTGCTAATCTGCGATAAGTCTTCAATTTTCTTCTCTTCTGGAAATTCCGATTCCTTTTCCAGTTGGTCTTTTTCTGGCTTTGAAGTCCTATCTACTTTTTATTGACTTCCCCTGGCTCGCCGACTATTTCTATCCTCTTCGTGAAATTTCTTCACTTCGGCAACCCACTTTTCCATTCTGTTCTTCCTGTTTTCGGCTGTCTCTCGTATTTTTCTGACGATCTGTACCCTCTTTCATTATAAGCCTTGTGTTTCCTCGGTGAGTTTCTCTTTATATTCCTGTAGCCGTGTCTTGTTGTCGGTATTGTGCCTCGGATCTTTCCATAGTAAATACCTCCAGTGTTGTAGCGATATTCTCGTTCTTGCTCCTCTCTGGTGAAAAGTATAAACCCATGTGTTTTCCACAATCTATACATGCCCAGCTCCCTCGTAGAAAATCTCTTCCTAAAAGCATTTCCTAAAATTTCATCGTCGCACACTATAGCGATCCATTGTTTACTCCAACTTCTGACCATAGTTTCAATAGATACTTTCGTGGAACCTCAAGTTCGTAAATAGTGCCCTGTCACACTCGTTAGTTGATAATTATCCGCTCCTCTTTTATTTATTTCATGTTCCTCAACAAAACCACGCTGTATTAATGTTACAGCGGCTCCTGTGTCCACATGACATTTACACCATTTTCCGTTTACCAGTAATTTTATGAAATGTGGACTTTATCCACTCGTTTCCGATGCTACGTCTGGTATAACCATGACTAGTCGCCCAAATTCCCTTGTTTCGTTGCTCGGTCTATAATTTTTCCTAATATTATCCTGTGTCTCAATCTGCCATTTTTTTAGTTCGGCCTCTGTCCTGACAGATTGGCCTTATTCGTTTAAATTTCTCCAGTCAATGTTCTCTGGTGGTGAGCGACCGTATGACTTCGATGGCTGTCTATTTTTCTCTCAGATCAATGAAACCTGCCGCCAATTTTACTCAGTTTATTATTCTCTTATCTATCTAGCATTTACATCAGCATTTTTCCTAAAACCCTTAATGGAATTAAGTTTTTGGTTTATCGTTCCGATATCAATACCGATAAAACACATTGTATTCGAGAGAGGAGTGACATGAGTTTCGATTGTTTTTCACAAGCAATAATGTTCTATTGTTTAATCCCTATCAGTAATCTCTTTTTTTTTGAAATAGTTATTCAATAACATCATTTATCTTCACCTTTTTTATTCTCATTTCGTGTTCGATGATTTTAAATATTTCAACGACGGCCATTAATGATTTCAGCAGATTTGAGCATTCACTGGTCCTATCAGTCCTACTTATCACACATGTTTATCTGACGACTCTTTTTCACACAGAAGGTATTAATTAATACAACATCACCACAAAAAAACTACAGGTAATCGTGTTCAGCGAAACAGAAATCAATGCATTTTTGTGATACTAATTGCTCGAATATTGAAAAACGCTTTCCCTCACGCACAAAAACGATCGCTACAACAATCACAATATTGTGAGGGTTGCATGCAGCGAAAAATACTTGAATAATCCCAACATCAGAGAAGCCACTTGAAATGAGGAGTAGGCACACGTTCGTCTCATATTCATTTGATTTCATCCATTTATCCTGAATACAAGTGTAGATAAAATTACGTCTATGCATTTGTTTTGATCAGAATCTGAGGGGTGATAATAATTATCAGACGAACATATTTAAGACCGCTTCTTCATGAACATTGATGTTTCTTGGGGTCACATATATTGAACTTGGTTCTACAGCTTGATATATTTCATGTGAATGTTATAAACTGACCTTCTTCTACCAAACTTCACAATTTCGTGAACATTGGTTGAAGAAGAACATAGGTGTATGTCAAGGTTATATCTCGCAGAGCTACTATCATGAGAGTCCTCTATTAAAGAATGTGTTGTAGTTCTTCCATCTGGTACGCTAAATGATTTTTTGCTGCAAATTCAACTTCTTCATCTGCGTTATCGATGAGCTTTTTTGTTACTGATTGCAATTTACTACTAGAATTGTTCCTATCACGTTGGTCAATATATGGTCTTAACATAGTTCCTATCTCCTTTACTCTATCTGTGGGACTAGCATGCGAACTATAAGCCTCACTGTGTATATCACAAGATCGTTACTGTATCAGAGTGCATTCCTGGCTAATAATATCCCATGACTCGTTTCAAATTTTGGGAATCCTCATCTTGCCTGCGAGATGGTGTCATGTCATTCTCTGAAAATCTTGGTGCATAATGTCTTCCTTTCAATCCTTCATCTTATTCCTAAGAACAAAAATGACAAATCGAAATATTCTATTGTCATGAGTTCTACATTTTGGTTATATATCTAATATATAAAGAAGTCCACTCTGGGTGTATTCATAAACATAGAAGAGACCTTCGGGAGGACCACGTTAACAAAAATAATGCACTCTTCTGCTAAAAATATAATATACCTAGTACAGTAAGCAAATGGGTACTGAGTATGCTTTCCAAACGTGCAATACATACCATCGATTGCTTGGATGTGGTTGACAATGTTCCTTGCTGGGTGGTAATGGTTCGGACTTCCATTGTCTATATTATTACCTCAATTGTAACCTGTTGCTGAGATCGAAAGGATAAAGATACAAATCAAATAAGGTAATCAAATCCAAACAGAGGATTGAGATGGATTATTTCAGTCAAAAATTAAATTAAAGGTTTGATTGATAAAAGAAAATAATGTTGTGACAAAAAAAATGAGATATTGAAATTGGGATTCTCTTTCATCGAACCGAAGTCGGTCCATGCCTTGGATAAGCGGCCTCCACACATTCCGGATCTCCACGCTGGAGTGACTGAATGCGTCGTGGTTGAGAATTTAGGCGTCTTCCTTGAATTTTTCCTGGAACCAGTGCTCCTTGTATATAACCTTGGCCTTAGACCATTTAATGCTGTGGTGGTTTGTATTCTATACGACTATCATAAGACCATAAGAATGACCATGCTGCTCCTGAGATATGGCGTAGGGGGGTCTGGGGTTTGTAAATCATAAAAAATTAACAATATGTGAAAAATCAACAAAATTCTGAAAAATTCCAAAAGCTCAATAAATACTTCGAGAAAACAACTAATCCTAACCAAAAATATATCCCAAATACGCTTTCAATTAGATTTTGTGTGTTCTTGGACAATTAATACTCAAATGATTTCATTCAGGTGAGTTGTCAATTTTTCAAACAAATTATTGTGATTTGTGAATTTGTCCAAATCTGGCTCTGTAAACTCCTTGAAATAAAACAGTTGAGAGAATATTGCAATTGTTTTTTATTTAAATCAAAATTCTCAAAGGAAATAACTGAATATTTTCACAATAGTTGTGGTGTTCTCGACTGCTACATTCAATTTCACAAAACTGTAGGAGCCACCTGGTGTATAAAGAACGGAACACCCTTCGGCAACGCTCCATCCCCCATCAATAGGATGTCTCAACTGAAATAAATTGGAAAAACTTTGAACGCGCTTTTGGGTGTTGTTGGGATAAAGATTCCAAGACTCCAGGTAATTTGCTACTGCATCGAGTTCGTAGTTATCATTTGGCACATGGCTACTATTGATGGTGACCTGAAAATAAAAATATGACAGCTCATTCGCAAATGAATCTTGGTGAGAAGATATTGAATAATCATGGATTGCAGCCATATATAGAGATACCTATATACATAGTTGTACATCCTGGCAACAGCCTTTGCCCATTTTATTGTGCAGAGAGAGTATAGACCCTGACCAAAGCAAAAATACTTCAGACTTGATAGAATATATACAGCAGGTAATTTCCATCATCGCTGCACGCATACTCTATTATTTCTTTGACAAGGTGTATAGTACAAAATATCAAGCAAGACTCAGAACAGAAATACGCGTTTGACTGATCACTATATTCACACTAGATGATAGACGAGAGAAAAGTTTTTATCGATGCAACATTATTCGACCTACACTGTATCAGCTCAACTCGAAACCTCTAGTACCTCAATCCTTTCATGTGTGATACGGGGTATATGCATTTTTATTTATTTTGATTTTTCCTATTGATACAATCTGATACTGAGCCTAAGACGTTTAAGCCAAATGAAAATAGATGTTATGGTAAATTATATGAGTATGAACGGAACGCCGAAGTAAAAAATCTAATCCAAGCTTTCTGTGGCAGTTATCTATTTCGCAGTATATTTTCACTAAAATAGGTTATTTGTTTCTGATATGAACTGCTAGATCTGAACATTCACAAATATACTGGGTGTTCCAATCGAAATTCCAAAGTTCATATATTTTTTCTTTAAACTAAAAATGTTACAGACCTGATTCTTGAGCCAATCCAAATTGTGATATCATATACAAGACACCAGAATTTCATATTGTTACCAGTAGAGGCAAAAAGTTATAGAGGCGACCTTGTATCGGTATATTCTATCAGTTATTTATCAATAATTGAAAGTTCAATAATCACAATATTGAGAGTCTACTTACAACTGGCGTCTCGACAGCACTGGATTGATCTACTGAAACGAAGAGTATCGCGATAGCTAAAGTCAATAGATTTCTCATGTTGAAGGTAAGGTAAAAATATTCCCGATATTTGAAAAGGCTTCCAAAACCACTTATTTATGAAGAAGTTTGAACAAATTATTCGCTCACACTGGAACTTATAAGCAGGCGGCACTTTTAATACCATCTCCAGTTGATTGATTCTGTCAAGTACATGATAAAATCATTAAGATATCCCATCTTCATTTTCGAGTAAGGAAACTGAAAATTAGAGGTGAGTATCTCATCTGAAGATTAGATCACAAGTGTTTAGGGTAAACAAAGATAGCACGAATTGCTTTCTCTGAATGTGAAGTGAAATAACCTTGGTTTATTAGATATTTTCTGTTTTTCATTTTTCTACCCTGAGTAATGTTACATCACCCATTATATATATCCCACGAAAAGGGGTATCCCATAATGTTCAGAGAACATCGTGAGAACCAAGGGAAAGAAGGTAGGAGTTGGTGTTCTTCTTGAATTTCTGAAGGTTGTATGCCTCGGGGAACACCTCCCTAGGCAATGAGCTCCAAAGCCTCGCCGTTCGTTCGATGAACGAGTCTTTGAAAAGAGATGTTCTGCAGGTCTCCAAGGTGACCACAAAGGGGTATGAAGACTGAACCTGACGGGTCAATGTCGAAGAGACTGCCAAAGGAGGAAGGATTGTCGACATTTCACGAGAGCATCGCCCATGAAAATATCTATAAAATAGAGACAGATCGCCAACCCTTCTACGGTGTTCCAGAGAAGTGAGCGAGTTCGTTAGCGAGGCATCACCGACGAGACGGATTGCCCTTTTCTGTACAGAGTCCAATAGTTTCAGGATATGTTTAGCTGCCGCACTCCAAACATGGGAACAGTACTCCAGGACAGGTCGAATCTGCGCCTTATAGATCATAAGCATCTGACTAGAAGTGAAATAGCTCCTGCCGCGAAATAGAAAACCAAGTTTTTGGGATACACTCTTGGCAATGGATCTCACATGATCCTCCCAACAAAGGTTATTGCTGATAGTAATGCCAAGCATGGAAATGGATGGCTTCAATGCTATGGTCACCCCTGACAAGACTATGTTGGGCACAGTGGAATCAGCCTTTCTAGAGAAAAGAGATGCTTGTGTCTTGTTTGGATTGAATTCTACCAAGTTATTAGATCCCCATTCGAGAACTGTTGCCAAGTCCATATTCATGTTGTTAACATTTTTTCCTCGTTCATTTCTGGTCTCACGGGCCGATATGGGAGCCCTGGAAGAGAAAGCGGTATGGAGGGTACTATCACCCGCGAAGCTGTGTATTGGGCATGAAGTTGCCTCCAACATATCGTTGATGTGAAGTAGAAATAGTGTTGGTGTTGGATTGACCCCTGCGGAACACCAGCATTTATGGGTAGAGTCTCAGATGAAACTCCATCGACCACTACATGGAGAGACCTGTTTGAGAGAAAACTGGCTAGCAGAGAACACAGCTGAGGGGGCAAACCATAAGACGGAAGCTTGGCGTGGAGTCCCTTGTGCCAAACTCGATCGAATGCCTTGGAGATATCTAGCGCCACGGCTAAAGTTTCTCCATATTTTTCAATAGATCGTTGCCATATATGTGAGACGTAAGCGAGCAGGTTACCAGCTGATCTCTGATGGCGGAAGCCATATTGTCTATCGTTGATAATTCCTGAGTGTTCCAGATATTTCATGAGCTCGATGTTGATGGCTTTTTCCATGACCTTTGAAATAATAGATAGCAGTGCGATTGGTCTGTAGTTGCCAGGTAGGTTCTTTTTAGGGACTGGTTGTACTCTTGCAATTTTCCAGTTTGACGGAAATACCCCCAAACTGTAAGCGTGGTTGAACAACTTGCAAAGAACAGGTGTTAGTTCGGGGGCACATTTCCTGAGAACAATTGGTGGGATTCCGTCAGATCCACAGGCTTTGCTGGTATTGAGACCCAGTAAAATCTTTCTGATTGTACGTTGGCGAAAGGCGATCTCGGGCATGTGACTGTCAACAGGTGTAATGTTCGGGGGTTGCTTTCCCGATGAGTCCAGAGTGGAATTTCCAGCAAATAGGTGCGCAAAGATATTGGCTTTTTCCTGGGCAGTCGTAGCTAGTGTTCCATCTGCTTTGGTTAGAGGAGGAAATGAGCTGGAAGTGAAGTGTCTTTCCACAGCCTTGGCGAAATACCAAAATGAACGGGATCCGTTAGGACATTCAAGAAGTTTTCATCTTATTTTGGCACTGTGAGCATCTTTTGAGGACTCTATTGTCCTTTTGCATATGCCTCTAGCCTCGACATATGCTGCTCTAGTCTCTGGGTTCGGATGTTTTTGCCATCGATGGTATGCTGCCTGTTTGGAAGCGACAGCTCTAGAGCAGTCTCTGCTAAACCAGGTCTTATCGGATGATGTTCTTCTTGCGGTGTTCGGTATGTAAGTTTGCATTCCCAACATGATGATTTCAGAAATTGTCTCGGCACATCGTGTTGGATCTGCTGAAGAGAAACAGACTCTCTTCCATGGAAACGCTGAGAAAATCACACGAAGACCCTCCCAGTCGGCCGAATTGTAATGCCACATGATACGGGCGGTATTGCGCTGCTCGATGGTAAATGGAAGGAGCAGATTGTGGAGATGAGGGTGTGATCAGAGTTCCAAGTAGGGCACAAACTTCTATTTTATACGGATCAGGATTCGTGATGAGGAACAGGTCTAGTGTATTGGCAGACTGTTGGTTAACATCAGGGATGCGGGTTGGTCGCTCGACCAGTTGTTCGAGACCGTGCGTGGTGGTGAAGGCCTCAGCTTGACGACCCGCATCATCTGTTTTGTTTGAGAATTTGAGCCAGGCAGCGTTATGTACATTAAAGTCTCCCATGATTATGTTTTCAGCTGTTGGATGGTTCTCCTGGATGTAGTCAAGTTTGAGTGATAAAAACTCAAAGAGATTGTTATATAAAGGTTCGTTAGGTGATAGGTAGAGGCAGCATAGGAACTTGGTCAGTTTGGTATCGGATAGCTTGAATCACATCACATCAAAGTCTTTCGGTTCCACACTCTCCTCACGCTGGCATGAAAGGTTAGCCTTAGCGTAAAGGCAAACTCCACCTTTGAACCTGAATCGAGGATGAAGTTCGTAACCAGGACAAAGCATGTGGACCTTGTTGGTGGACAAGTTCACTTGGGTTTCTGTTAGGGCAAGAATATCCGGTTTTTTCGTCTGTAGGTGATGGTGGACGTCATTAATGCTCTTGTTGAGTCCGCGGATGTTGCAAAAATGCATCTTTAATGGTGAGATCCCTCGAGTACCTCTCGCCCGGAAATCCGAATGGAGAGGTATTTTGCTTCTGGAGTATTTTACTCTAGGGGACTTCATCATCATCATTACTTTTAGGATGCACCTGAAAATAAAGTGGGGAAAAGGAAAGGCTTGTTGCGCTTTGCTTTCATATACTTTATGACACCCATTCCAACAACCTCGTCCCCTGCAAGTGTGTGCAGGTTGATTACTGGGTGTTTGTCACATTCTTCTGAATCCAAAATTGGTGTTCCATATATTTGTTGCCTTTTGTGATCCAGGGCCTCACATTCGCAAAGTACGTGCCGAGCTAACTCTGTCCCTTCGTTACATTTTCTGCAGCTAAGGGCACCGTTGGACAGCCCTATTTTATACTTCTGAATGCTGAGATTTATAGAGAAGAATTCATGAAATATAAGTCAAAATGCGAATTTCTCTTAGTAGAATCAACAAATCATGATATTCCTGGAGATGTCAGTATAAGTGGAGAAAGTTCAAGTGCCAAAAATGTCAAACGAAGATTCCATCTACCAAAACTCGAACTCAAAAAGTTCAATGGTGATGTTAAAAACTGGTTGGGATTTTGGGGTCAGTTTCGTAAAATTCACGAAGATGATAGCATCGACGTCGACGATAAGTTTCAGTATTTGCTACAATCTATGGAACCCGGATCACCGGCAGAGGCATTAGTTGAAAGTTTCCCGCCATATGGAGCCAATTATAAAAACGCCATCGATCAACTTAAGACCAGATTTGCTAGAGATGAGTTTCTGATTGAAGTTTATGTGAGGGAGTATTGAAGCAGGCTACTTCCAACAAATCAGGTATGACATTATCTTCCTTATATGATAAACTTGAGACTCAATTGAGAGCTCTCGATTCTTTGGGAGTAACTAGTAATAAATATGCATCCATGCTGTACCCACTAGTTGAATCTGCCCTTCCTGAGTAAACATTGAAAGTGTGGGAGAGGCAGAGGAGCAGTCTCAGATCCAGTATACACCTGAAAAGTAACGAATCTGAATATTCGGACATCTCTTCTAATCATTTGAAAATGTTATTAGGTTTCCTGCGAAATGAAGTGGAGGGGGAAGAAAGGATCAATTTGGCCAAATCCAGTTTTGTGTCAGGAAAAGAGACAGGAATTATTAAAGCCCAAAGATATGACAAGGTATGGAATAAATCAACACAACAGAACAGGGATTCAGAATTATACACAGCGGCCACGATTATTTCTACAGGATAACGAGGTAACAAAAAAGCATTCAATTGTTTATTCTGTGATAGTAAATCACATACAAGTAAAGACTGCTTCAAGGTGCATTCGATCACTTTTGAAGAGAGAAAAAACATTTTGATGAGAAAAAATGCATACGTTGCTTGTCTGAAGCCTAATCATAATATCAAAAATTGTAAGTCTTTTGTAAAATGTATAGTGTGTGGTAAAAAACACTCTCCTTTACTTTGTCCCAATTTGAATGAGAAAAATTCAGATAATTTTAAGGAAAATTCCACTTCAAAAGTTGATAATTCACGGGAAAATACCCTAATCAGTCACAATGAAAGTGGTACATATTTACAAACTATTGCTGTTAGAATTTATGGTAGTACTGGTTCGAAAGTTATTAGAGCTCTATTAGATTCCGCATCACAACGCTCCTATATTCGAAAAGATTGCGCTGAATATTTAGGTCTCAACAAAATCGGATCGGAAAACATTATACAGAGTGTTTTCGGAGGGGCACAATCAAATGTCAAAGTTCTTACACTCTATGATTTTGAAATACGGAATTTGGATAATTCTTTTGGTTGTTATGTGAGAGCCCTTGAACAAGGTAAAATTTGTAATTATTCTTTACGTTTCAACGATGAAAAAATAATTGATGAACTGAAGAAAAAGAACATTCTGATTTCTGATACCCCAATAGAGTCAACTGAGATAGATTTACTTCTGGGTGCCGATATCTATGGAAAATTGATTACAGGGCGGATTGAGAATCTGGATAATGATTTAGTTGCCATAGAAACATCTTTAGGTTGGACCATCATGGGTAAATGTCTCGAAAATAAATCTGTATTTGAGACACTCTGTTCTTTCAATGACATGAACATATCTGATCTGTGGGGTTCAGATATCCTAGGAATTAAAGATCCAATTTCAGTTAAAAGTAAAGATGTGATCAATGCTGAAGCTGTAGAAAATTTCAACAAATCCATTTCTCGCAATCCGTTAAATAGGTATGAAGTAGGATTACCTTGGGTAGAAAATTGTCAAAAGCTCTCAAATAACAGAGATTTAGCAGAGAAAAGATTATTTTTAACAACAAAGAAATTGAATAGCCTCAATAGATTTACAGAATATGATGCAATTTTTAAAGAATGGAAAGTTCAAGGTATCATAGAAATAATTTCAGAAATTGTTGATAACGAAAATATGGAATATTTTTTGCCCCATCACCCTGTATTCAAGAGTTCCAGTAACACTACCAAAATAAGGCCTGTCTTTGATGCATCTGCGCAAGATAAAAATGGAGTCTCGTTGAATAGTTACTTAGAAATAGGACCTAATTTCATTGAATTGATACCTAATATTATACTCAAATTCAGAATAGGAACAATAGGAATAGTTTCCGACATCAAAAAGACATTCCTTCAAATCAGTATAGTACCTGAAGATAGAGATGTTCTGAGATTTTTATGGTGGAAGGACAATTTTCAAAGGGAAATTATTACTTATCGACATAAACGTGTGGTATTTGGTATTTCATCTAGCCCATTTTTACTAGCAGCAGCCATAGCATATCATTTGAATCATGTTCCAGATCACTTGAGAAAAACAGCAGAGAAACTTAAACAATCATTTTATGTAGACAATTGCGTAACTAGTGTCAATAGTAGGGAAGAATTAGAAAATTTCATCGAAGAATCCAAACATATTATGAGTTCTGCTCAGTTTGATTTGAGAGGTTGGATATATAACTCTTCAAAAATTTCTGAAGAAAGTATTGATGAAATGCCTACAGAAAATAATGTTTCTTCTGTTTTGGGTTTACGCTGGAATTTCGAACAGGATACCTTATTTTGCGATGTAAGTGGTTTCGAAAAGCTCGATCATATATTACTAACTAAGCGAGGTTTGCTATCAGCTGCTCAGAAGGTCTTTGATCCTATCGGTTACACTTGTCCGGTAACACTTTTACCTAAAATTTTATTACAAAAAACATGGAAAATGAAAATTAGTTGGGATAGTGAATTACCCGAGGAAATCAAAAAAAGTTTTATGACTTGGTTGGGTCAGATTCAGCTTTTGGAACACTGTCGAATCCCAAGAAGTATATGCAAAGAAACAATTTTTGAACAGTCCGAGCATATTTCCTAACATATTTTCTCAGATGCTAGCAAACTATCTTTTTCTTCGTGCATTTTTATAAGAATCCAACAGAATGGCAAAGTCACCTCACATTTACTACAGGCCAAGTCGCGAATTGCACCATTGAAAGTCGTAACCATTCCGCGGTTAGAATTATTAGCGGCCGTTTTGGGATGTAGAATTTACCAGTCAATAAAGAAACTTGACGATTTTAAAGACATTGAACCTTATTTTTGGTGTGATTCCAAAGTAGTTTTAACTTGGATCAAAACAAAATCCAATTGGAAAACATTCGTTTCAAACAGAATTGCGGAAATTCGTTCAACAACCGATATCAATAAGTGGAATTTTGTGCCAGGCAATTTGAATATCGCAGACCTTCCTTCACGGGGCTGTAGTGCAAAATATCTTCTTGAAACTCAGTGGTGGAAAGGTCCCAGTTGGTTGAATTTGAGTATAGATTCTTGGCCTTCTATGTCGAACGATTTTAACGAAGAGGAAGCCTTGACTGAGTTGAGGGTGACTGAAAATTTTGTGGCGGTAGTGAATGAAGAGAATGTTAGTTCTTTGGACTTTATTCGATATTTCAGTAAATATTCCAAGATGGTTAGAATGATTGGATGGATAGTACGATTTTATGCAAGAGTTTCCCGTAAGATAGTAAAAACAGATGTTCTTCTATCACATGAGGAATATGAAGCCGCTGAGATCAGATTACTGAGGCTAGTTCAGAGTAAAAGTTTCAAAGAGAGAAAGGATTTTGTGAACTTAGAAATTTTCATAGATGATCATGGTTTACTTAGAGTGAAAACGAAACTAGTGTATGCAGAAGAGAATGATAGTTTCAAGTTTCCTATTCTGATGCCTTATAAGCATGAAGTGGTGAGAAGACTAATCATAGAACAGCATGAACTTCATCTACATGCAGGTGTGCAAACTCTTTTGACAAAAATACGAGAGAGATTTTGGATAGTGAAAGGACGAAAGATGATTAAGGATATTGTATCCAAATGTATTATTTGTAAACGTCACAAATCAAAATCATTAGAAACACCTTTCGCTCCTCTTCCTAGGAATAGAATAAAAACTGTAGCAGCTTTTGAGATTACTGGCGTTGATCTTGCAGGGCCTTTATTTCTGGAAAACGGACAAAAGGCATGGATAGTCGTTTTTACGTGCGCAGTTTACAGGGCATGCCATTTTGAAGTTGTGAAATCTCTCTCAACAGAGGATTTTCTTTTCGCATTGAGAAGATTTATTGCCCGCAGGGGGAGGATCTCTGTTATCTATTCCGATAACGGAACCAATTTTAAGGGGGCCAAAAATCTTCTGGAAAATATTGAGTGGAGGAAGATATTGGAATTTTCCACTGTTAGAAAAATACAATGGCAGTTCAATCCACCCACTGCAGCCTGGTGGGGAGGATGGTGGGAGAGGATCATACGGATTATGAAGGAGTTACTACGAAGAAATTTGGGAAAATCGTGTGTCACTTTCGATGAACTAGTAACGGTAGTTTGCGATTGTGAAGCAGTTATCAACTCTCGACCACTTACTTATATATATGACAATCCCCAGGAGCTTATTCCTATAACCCCATTGGCTTTCATTCAGGATATTCAGAGAACTGAGACCACGGAATTATTCTCGAACACTATCCTATTTATTTGATGAGGAAGCGGTCGGACAGTATATATCAATTGGTTCTAGTGGTTCTCGGTAGTTAAGAGGTCAGCACATTCGCCTTTCAAGCGGAAGACCGGGGTTCGATTCCCCGCCGGACCATCGTGCTAGGTAATCGCACGTAGGATATAGGATGTAGGTAGGAGGTAGGTATACGAGTATACCAGCAAACACCAAAGATACGGGGCCTCATATAGCTGAGGTTGGATATCCTTGTGAAAAACTCATAATTTCCATCTTTATGTATATATTCACATACAGAGAACCGATTGAGCTGTAACAAGAGTTAATATTCAGGTAACTTTCTTTTTCAGTGAGCTTTCAAGGTAGGTAACACATAGTCAGGCCAACTGTTCAGGAACTTTGAAATTATAATATTAACCTGGTGGCTGCCAAAAAATTGTAAATTCCTCGTGGGGGTATCAAGGGATAAAATTACCTTCAGAAAGTCTTGAAATTTGTTTGCTGTACCATTTTCTCCTGGTGACATTGATGCCATCTGAACTGAAGAGTTCTTACCTTAGTATAAGATGAATTTTGGATCAGCATTGCCTATGTAATTCTCCTGATTCCTGTTTGGAAAATAAAAAAACTGTTTCTGCTGAATATGGTTCATTTCCAGAATAAGTTTCCACCAACAAGGATAACCTTCTCGTATTGGACAGTATATATGTCCTGAGAAGTAGAGCAATAAAGTATTCTTGGCTCCTGATTCAACAGGACTTTTCATCGACAAGTTTGGTATAATCACTATTCCATCTGCTGTTGAACTCTATAGACTCAAGCGATCTGAAAATCAAATAGAGAAAATGCATAAAACCAATAACTTGTTCACCTCATCTAGCTTTCGGGCCTGAAATCAGAATGTCAGGATAAGTACATACATGAAATTGTAATTCTCTGATACTCCTCGAAAATATAAGAGGCAAACGATTATATTTGTACAATGCAGATGATTGGATATCTTCAACCTAAAATGAGTAGCCACTAGAAAGTAATCGACTGTTATAGTTAAGTTCGAATTGTACGCACCAGAAATAGTTCTTTCTCTATACTCTGTAGACTGAGCCTTATTTGAAAATCAATTAGTGGAAAAAGTTGAACAAAAATTGATCCTCCTCATGGCTACATCCTATCAACTTTCAATTTACGAATCCACTAACACAGGAAGCCATTTTATGTATTATGTTGTTAGTAACAAGGCCCACCTGCTAAAGGACTTCCATTCATTCCATTACACGATCCTTGCTCATTTAGAGCCATAAAATTCTGTTGGTTATACCTCGCAGCTTACCAAGAGTAATGGTAGATAATTTTCTGTTGGAGTGGCTAATAAGCCTTGGTTTTTCTACATGTGAAACTCTCCTGCAGGACAAGTATTTCCTGGTTACATCTAACGCAAAATCAGTTCCCAACAGAAATTTCTCGAATTTATTAATACCCACCATCATCTTTCTGTGCTGCCATTGAGATTAATACCATTAATGAATTCATCCATACAAAGAGTTATTAGGATCTGTAAGTAGTCTTCAGACTGTTCGCCAGGGCTGCCATGGCACGACTATTCACTTGGTAATTGTTAGAGAATTGCGATTGTAGCTTGTTGTATGCACTCAGCTGATACTGACTCATTCTTGAAATTTGTCTTCAATCAGAGGTATCCTGCTTACTAGGCTTCTCAGATAGGTTCTTCTCTTAAGTGGTCTGAATACTCGAAACCTTTGTCATCAAGAAGATCCTATAGTAATAATAATAATAATAATGTTCACTGCAATATAATATGAAATATTTGTGAGAAATGGTACATAGTAGTGCATCACATATTTTCATATTGGCAATTATGCGCATATATTGTCGGGAAGGAAGGTAGGAATTTGGTTCTTCCTTGGGGTTAAAGTAGCTCAGATGGTCTTTTGTGATAACCAGGTATGAAATCATCCCGGCTCTGACCCTTTACATACAACATCATGGATTCTGTTAGATCATATCAGGTGGTCTATATAGATTTGAACTACAGGCTGGCCTCTCCTCTGTTCTCGGGTGGAAGCATCTCTTTGGATATGAGGGACATTTAACATGAAAAGAAAAACTGATGGCAGTAAAAGGTAATGAAATTCACTCATTGGGTCAATAACTATCTATTCATTCATTTTCAGTCACGACTACGCAGAAACAAATTAGTCGGCGATCATACCAGTAATATCAATAATCTACATATTTTCAAAACAACGACTCGAACTCTGTAGTGCGATCACCTTCTCCAGTATAAATAATAAATTGATTACTTTGAAATGTGTCACAACCAAGACCTTGAAAATATTTTTATGAAGTCGATGGGTTAATACTTTTTTGTGAACCAATGTAAAATATTTTTCGATTCGGATCGTTGAACTAATTTTATTTATGCTTTGTTGAAAAGTCAGGAAACACCCTTGATATAAGCACGAAGAAACGAGTGGTGATCATCTATTTTCTGTGTCAGACATAAGTTATTTTGAATCGAAAAATAATCAACAGTCATCAAAAAAATATGAGCTTAATAATCATTTCCAAATTAATGAAGAACATTTCTTCTAGTTAGAAATCGATAGTTCTCTTCAAAAAAGATATTTTCAATTTCTAGTATGTTCAATGACCCAATGATGAGGTAACACATTTACATTACTACAATTTTTTATCATTTGACGAATCTGAATGTTTCAACTATCGAAATAATAGAAAAAACACTGCATTCTTATGCAGTTTTCAACTTTTTTTTCACACTTTTTTCTGTCGTTCAATTGATCAATATCTTTTTTCATCACCTCGAGTTGAAACAAAATACTATTAAAATATACTCATTATACCATATACGTCTCAACTTATTTACCCAACATAACAACATAATCTTCATAAACTTCAGGATAAGCTTTCATGTCAACCCGTAACACTTCTTCCAAGCCCTCGTCAATGACTATGTCCTTTTATACGAGACACAAACAACAATAACTAATTCTTTTTCCATAAACTTCAAGGCAAGCTTTCATGTTGAACGGTGACACATCTACCAAGCTCTCCTAGGCATCAATTTCTTGAGACAACAACAAAAATACTGTTTTCTCTCGCATCAGCTCAAAGTAATTGAATTCACCATGATCGACACATGACCATAGGGCGAATTTTCACGATAATTTATCTACACAATTAGATTTTTTTTTTCATTATGCAGAATAATCCTTATTGCTTATGTTAAAATTTGCAACAGTTATGAATTCATGAATGACTTTCGGAGAGATCTCTGGTTGCAAATCATTGATCCCAAGGTTTTTTTTTCGAAATTATTAATAGATATAAAAGAATATTTGAGAAACCAGTTGAACATGATTACGTATCCTCACTCGAAAATACTTTTTCATATAGGTATCATCTAAACAACTATCACTCATTGAAATGTTCACACGAACATCAATACACATTACATATACACCTTTTCTTCACCTCTGTGAAGCATCAAGAAAAATATTCAACTTATTTCAGTCATCTTCCATATTCTTCTCAGAAACTTTCAACACTTTGGGTAAGGTCATCTTTCAGCGCTAACACACGCAATTCTTCCAAGAGTACCTCCCCATATTCGACAGTTCAGACACAAACTTCCTTCAGTATTTTCAACTATTTTTGTGACACTCAACATTTTTCATTATATCAACTCAAACTTATATCAGACTACCAATAACGAACTGATATGCAATTAAATTTCGCAATAAAATTTGAAACTCTTGAGGAAATGGGAACTAATAAATATATATGAAATTATTGTTGTGAACCACTACTTTAATTTCGTATGCACACCGTCAAAGATTTTATTTTTTAGCTCCTCACGATATATATGCCTTTCCGAGAGAGCTGTTGCAAATAGATGTATCTCCATTGGTGGCTAGGCAGTGCTTTCAAGACATATTTCGTAATTTTTCGAGTATGATTCATAAAATAACGTTATTTTTCCAAAATAATAACCAATCCATAAGCAATAAGGCATACTACATATACATCTTATCGATTCGTCAAATTATATTTATTTGGATACAATTTGAAACAAACAAATTATCATCTTCATCGATCCACATTATTAACGTTACTCATTGAACATACTGTAATCATTTGATTTACTGTAATCATTTGATTTACTGTAACTGAATGCAAAAGAATATCTCATAATTATCTGTAGTTAATTTTCATTTCATCGATTCTTGGACTAAACACTTTTCGTAATGTTTTTGCAACTTCATTAAAATTCGATTATGCCCCAACATATATTTTTTCAAAAAAATGATATTCAAAAATCACACAAACTCATATATACCAAGCCGTTCTCGCCACGTGAAGCCATTCAAGATGAGTCAAATCATTCAGGATATCAAATAATTACCACTCAAGAATTTAAAAAAAAAAACTATAATTTTCAGCCCATAATGACATATTGATAGATGAATGAAATGAATTGTTAGTAAAAATGTTAACTTTCACAAAGATCTCAAAAAACTACCAGATGAAGAACAACACATACATTTTACTCGAAGAAAATATCAATCACACAAATCATACTGAAAATGACCTAAATGAGAAATTAAGATCGCATATTTCACACACACACACATTCTCAAAACAACTGTTCATGCGGTTATCTCAAAATTTCATGAAAAAACTTTATATAACGAAATTTCACGAGGGTACTTCATTAAGATTCATTATGAAGAATGAATCTTCGAAATCGAGGGGAGGCGACCTCCATCAAGTCGGGAAGTAAGGTAGGAATTTGGTCCTTCCTTGGGGTTAAAGTAGCTCAGATGGTCTTTTGTGCCAACCAGGTATGAAATCAGTTGTTCAAAAAGACAAATACAAACTTTATTGATTTACACATTCACCCAAAACGACAATCATTCATTATAAACCTATACTTACAAAATAAACACTCAACATCACTGAATATACATGCCCGGGGGCAGAACGGCTTTACTGACTACATTTTTGTTTATCTCATCTTAATCGTTCGAACACCTATTTACTGATCCCCCATCAGAGCCACGACACTTATTATATAACACATCCGATTTGCTGCATATGATGTTTGCCAAAACAATTGAACGTGCATCAACCCACAATGTATGTGTATATGTATGTCAATGTTGCGACCTTATCAAGAAGAAGGTTCTTCATTACGGCCTTCCACACGACATGTTCATATAAGTTTCTGTTGTCGAACATCTCGAGTTCAGACTCATTGATTTCCTAAGTCATAGTACATAATATAAATGAAAATCAATATTTTATACTATACCCACCTATTGTCGATCAACTCTCATTGCGACTTATAAAAGTCATTGTTCATGAAATATACTTTAATTATCATTTAGCTATATGTTGTCGAAACACCCCGTATTGCGACTGATAGATTATCTGGGGTATCAAATTTCCTATTGGCCTAACACTGAACGTCACGCATTGCAACTGATAAACTTCTAGGAAATCATTGTTTATATCCATTTCCGAACACCCCACATCACGACTAATCGATTCACAACCATGGGCAGCTTGTCTTTCAGACCCAGAATCACAATAACGAACTCACCTCTAATAGTTTCATTTTTCTCATCTTTTTTACCTGAAAATAAAGCTGAACAGAGGATAATATTTTGCAATTGGTAAATTCACATGTGTTAGTCTATGGTCAGAATATCACGTATTTCGACTGAAACGGTTAACGAATTTTACTATCGCTGAATGTCGCGCATTGTAACTGATAGATTCCTAGGAAATGATTGTTAACTATAGCCGAATGTCACGCATTGCAACTAAGAATCTGAATAACGAGCTAATCTCTAATTAGATTAGATTATATATTAGGGACTTTCGTGCTACGAGCCTTTACACCGCGACCTTTACAGATCTATTGTGTTTGTCCTCGAGATCATTTAGAGTTCTTTGTCTAACCCTGTCTTCTTTACGAGACTCCACAGGCTAGTTCTTAGAACTCCCATGAATTTGGGAGCTCTTGGTTTTTCTTCTCCCAGCGTTAGAAACCTTTGTCTTGACAAGCCCTCGCAGTGGCATAGTATGTGTACTGATGTTTCCTCTTCTTCCTGACAGAACCTGCATAGCATTTCTTCTGCCAGGCCTATTGTACTCATATGTTTATTGAGCCTACAGTGCCCTGTGAGAAGTCCTACTACTATTCTAGTAGTGTTCCTCTTCTGGCCTAGTAGATAGTCTGTGAATGTTGGCAGCGGTTGTTTGATAAGCTCTTTGGCCTGTCTCATTCCTGGTGCATTGTTCCACCAATCTTGAGACTTCTGCTGAATCCATGATTTAGTGTTTGTTTTTAGTACAGCTTTTGCTATACCGCAATACGGTTCTGGGCCATTCAGGGCCTTACTTGCTCCTTCTCGGGCTAGTGTATCGGCCTCTTCATTGCCTCTATAACCTGTATGTGCTGGTACCCAGGCTAAGGTCAGTCTGTTCTGACTGCCCAGCTCTTTTAGGGCGTCTATGCAGTCCCAAACAAGTTTTGAGGTAACTTGCATTGAGTTGACTGCTTTTATAGCAGCCTGGCTATCTGAGTATATGACAATGTTTTTTTCTGAAAAATCATGCCTTATTAGCTCTTGTGCACAATGGTGTATTGCAACGATTTCCGCTTGAAATATCGTCGCATATTTGCCCAAGCTCAATGAGATTTTCATCTTCGGCTTGGTTCCGTAAATGCCGGCTCCTGCACCTTCATTCGTTTTGGAGCCATCGGTGTAGACAGCGATTTCCGCATTGATGGAAGGCCCCCGCTTCCACGCATCCCTGTCCGTTATACTTGTCTTGAAAGTTTTGTCAAAGCTATATCTAGTAAGTATGCCATCTGATGGCATTCTTGTAACCGGGTCGTTTTCCAACTCCTCATATAGCTTGTTGTAGTCTCTCCCGTGCATGTTGCTTATGGGAGCTTGTCCTCTAAGCAACCTGCTCGTGACAGACCTGGCTTCGGCTTGGATGTATTTGTGTAGTGGGGGCAGGTTGAGCAAGACCTCTAAAGCGGCTGTTGGGGTGGTTCTCATGGCCCCGGTGGCATTCAGACATGCTTGTCTTTGCAGTCCTCCGAGCCGTCGAACCACTCCTACCTGCTTGGTCTTTGGCCACCATACCACCGATCCATACGTTATCATGGGTCTGATAACTCTGGCATAGAGCCATGTAGTCATTATTGGTTGTAGCCCCCAATTTTTTCCGCACATTCTTCTGCACAGATTGAAGGCTACAGTACCTTTTTCTATGGTTTTTTGTAGGTGTTGATTCCAGGTCAACTTATGGTCGAAGATAACTCCTAAGTATTTTGCCTCTTGGGCAAATGGAATTTCTATCCCGTTCAGTACAGGTGACCTATGTCCTTCCAGTACTTTTTTTCGTGTGAATGTGACTATTGTGGTTTTGTGAGGGTTTACTGTCAGCTCCTCCTCTTTACACCACCTGTCGAATATATCTAGTACTGACTGTGTAAGCTCCGATACTGTCCTTGCAAATTTGCCTTTTGCAATAATTGCAAGGTCATCGGCATATCCTAGGCAATGAAAGCCTCTGGAAACTAGCTTTTCGATTAATTCATCAATTAGGATGGCCCAAAGTAGGGGCGATAGCACCCCTCCCTGCGGACATCCCCTGTTTGCTCTAGCTGTTAGTGTTATTCCGCCAATTTCTGATACAATGACCCTGTTCTTCAAGCTGGCGTTTATCCACTGGCACAGTAGGGGATGTACCCCTTTTTTCCTTAGAGCGTTTGCTATAGACTCGGTGGATGCATTATTGAAGGCACCCTCGATGTCTATAAATGTTGTTATGGCTATCTCTTTGTCTTCCATTAGTAGCTTGTTGAGGTCGTCCAGTGCTAAGTCCGTTGACTTGCCTGGTTGATACGCATATTGGCGTTCATTGAGTGGGTTTGTTTGTAATACCTCGTCTCTTATGTATCTATCTATCAGCCTTTCTCTATTTCTTCTATCTCTAATAGTTTTGTTCTTCTCATTTTTCCCACCTGGAAATAAAGCCGAAAAATGTATAATATTTAGTAATCAGTAAATTTACATATGGTGGTCTATCGACAGAATATCAAGTAGTGAGACTAGGAACTTTCTGGGTTATCGAGTTTCCCCTCCATCTATTGCTGATTGTCGCGCATTGCAACGGATAGTTTTCTAGGAAATAATTGTTAACTATAGCCGAATGTCGCGTATTGCGACTAATATATTCACAATCATGGGCAGATCGTGTTTCAGACACAGATTATCAACATCGAGCTAATCTCTGATATTTCTGTTCTTCTGAGAAGTAATCAATAATTTCACACACGGTCTCCATCAAAGCAATAATGACAGATATTTGATGACACACGCGCGAGACCGTGCTTCCGGAAGTCAAGAGGAAACTCAGATAGTCATTCATTAGCAATACGGAATGTTTCGCCAACAGATATGTATATAATACAGAGTTGAAGTCATTGCAATACGTAGACCTCAACGTAGACGTTAACGTTATGAAATATAACGCTTACGGGTTTTCATGAAATTGAATTGAAGTCGCTACCATACACGATGTTACTGTTAGCCGTTAACCAATGCTGCCGTTTTGTGAGTTATAACCACTGATTACTCCATTTGTGAGCATTTTCATCGCTGCGGAATAACCGTACTCGGATTCTGAGATTTAGAGCGTATTGACTCCTGAACAAAAATTTTATTCGAAACAGAAAGTCTGAGATGAGTACCTTTATTAGGATCAGGATGTTTTTATTTTTTATTGTTGTGTTATGGATAAAATGAATTTTATATAATTTTATTTAAATTAAAAGGTGGTACCTTCCAAGCTTCACGGTACTATAAAAACATTGCTCTGGATTGAATAGCGATATAGCCTAGTTATGAGATAGAACTCCACTGAGATGAAGAATTCAGGTAATTCAATCCATTTGAATTATGCGAATTTTCCATATCATTATATTCAGGTCTATTCTGGTGAATTTCGAATAACTTTCAATATTGAATATTGCAATGGTTATTGAAAATAATCGATAACGGTTATAGAAAGATATAAATATACACCATAAAGATTTCTGAAATATCTGCGAGAAATAGCTATTGTCTATTGAAAAATTTTGATTTGCACCCTGATTGCATTATTGGTCTTATTATTGTATATTTTTCAATAATCTAATGATATTCAAGAATCAATAGGCCACCGCACAATAGACCTGATTGGGAATCTACAATCGGCTCTCAGCCAAACAATGTAATTGGGTTTTTGTATAGTTTCTGGAAATCATAATCAAATACCAATGAATATTTTACTATTCATATTGAATTTCTCTTTCAAGATAATGAAAGTTGATTCCTACTGATGGAAACGGTAGGTACTTGAATCTGAAATATTCAAGAAACTGCCTTCTCAATCACAAATAATTCAGCCTAAGCTGAATGTTTCCTCACCAAATTTCAAATCATCTCTTCGAGAGTTCTAATGCTGACACTTATTCCTGTAATTTGGATCATGTTGATCTGAATGAGAGTCCATCTCTTCGGATCGTGATAGGGATAATGGCCATAATATACCTCCCTCGCCAAATGGAGTTTCAAAATTCGGTCATTCGAAAATCATCGGTGTGATTCGTATGTTCTTCGGATAACCTACTTTGATCTTTAACGTATCCGTTGGAGCCCGCAAGATGCTTTGATTTACGTTCGACCGTCATTAGAATAATCGGATAGTAAGTAAAGTAGATTTTTGACAACAGCGCTATACCTGGTCCATTAACAGAACTAAATTCCCATATGAGTTATTGTTCTGGTTAGGTGCTTTGTGGTTTTGATTTGACAGGCCCCTTTCTGTGCATAGAAATTAAGTAATGGACTGGCCCTAAGAGAGAAAGAACTGCAGAGTGGGCAAGATAGATTACATCAAGTCTAACCTCTAAGAGAATTCCTGTAATTGGGAAGTTCATCATCCACTTGCCTGGTTGATACGCATATTGGCGTTCATTGAGTGGGTTTGTTTGTAATACCTCGTCTCTTATGTATCTATCTATCAGCCTTTCTCTATTTCTTCTATCTCTAATAGTTTTGTTCTTCTCATTTTTCCCACCTGGAAATAAAGCCGAAAAATGTATAATATTTAGTAATCAGTAAATTCACATATGGTGGTCTATCGACAGAATATCAAGTAGTGAGACTAGGAACTTTCTGGGTTATCGAGTTTCCCCTCCATCTATTGCTGATTGTCGCGCATTGCAACGGATAGTTTTCTAGGAAATAATTGTTAACTATAGCCGAATGTCGCGTATTGCGACTAATATATTCACAATCATGGGCAGATCGTGTTTCAGACACAGATTATCAACATCGAGCTAATCTCTGATATTTCTGTTCTTCTGAGAAGTAATCAATAATTTCACACACGGTCTCCATCAAAGCAATAATGACAGATATTTGATGACACACGCGCGAGACCGTGCTTCCGGAAGTCAAGAGGAAACTCAGATAGTCATTCATTAGCAATACGGAATGTTTCGCCAACAGATATGTATATAATACAGAGTTGAAGTCATTGCAATACGTAGACCTCAACGTAGACGTTAACGTTATGAAATATAACGCTTACGGGTTTTCATGAAATTGAATTGAAGTCGCTACCATACACGATGTTACTGTTAGCCGTTAACCAATGCTGCCGTTTTGTGAGTTATAACCACTGATTACTCCATTTGTGAGCATTTTCATCGCTGCGGAATAACCGTACTCGGATTCTGAGATTTAGAGCGTATTGACTCCTGAACAAAAATTTTATTCGAAACAGAAAGTCTGAGATGAGTACCTTTATTAGGATCAGGATGTTTTTATTTTTTATTGTTGTGTTATGGATAAAATGAATTTTATATAATTTTATTTAAATTAAAAGGTGGTACCTTCCAAGCTTCACGGTACTATAAAAACATTGCTCTGGATTGAATAGCGATATAGCCTAGTTATGAGATAGAACTCCACTGAGATGAAGAATTCAGGTAATTCAATCCATTTGAATTATGCGAATTTTCCATATCATTATATTCAGGTCTATTCTGGTGAATTTCGAATAACTTTCAATATTGAATATTGCAATGGTTATTGAAAATAATCGATAACGGTTATAGAAAGATATAAATATACACCATAAAGATTTCTGAAATATCTTCGAGAAATAGCTATTGTCTATTGAAAAATTTTGATTTGCACCCTGATTGCATTATTGGTCTTATTATTGTATATTTTTCAATAATCTAATGATATTCAAGAATCAATAGGCCACCGCACAATAGACCTGATTGGGAATCTACAATCGGCTCTCAGCCAAACAATGTAATTGGGTTTTTGTATAGTTTCTGGAAATCATAATCAAATACCAATGAATATTTTACTATTCATATTGAATTTCTCTTTCAAGATAATGAAAGTTGATTCCTACTGATGGAAACGGTAGGTACTTGAATCTGAAATATTCAAGAAACTGCCTTCTCAATCACAAATAATTCAGCCTAAGCTGAATGTTTCCTCACCAAATTTCAAATCATCTCTTCGAGAGTTCTAATGCTGACACTTATTCCTGTAATTTGGATCATGTTGATCTGAATGAGAGTCCATCTCTTCGGATCGTGATAGGGATAATGGCCATAATATACCTCCCTCGCCAAATGGAGTTTCAAAATTCGGTCATTCGAAAATCATCGGTGTGATTCGTATGTTCTTCGGATAACCTACGTTGATCTTTAACGTATCCGTTGGAGCCCGCAAGATGCTTTGATTTACGTTCGACCGTCATTAGAATAATCGGAGTAAGTAAAGTAGATTTTTGACAACAGCGCTATACCTGGTCCATTAACAGAACTAAATTCCCATATGAGTTATTGTTCTGGTTAGGTGCTTTGTGGTTTTGATTTGACAGGCCCCTTTCTGTGCATAGAAATTAAGTAATGGACTGGCCCTAAGAGAGAAAGAACTGCAGAGTGGGCAAGATAGATTACATCAAGTCTAACCTCTAAGAGAATTCCTGTAATTGGGAAGTTCATCATCCAGATACGCCTCTATCGGAAAATATTTGAACTATTTCAACACGTGAAACAAAAACAAACTTCTGAATGTGAAATTATGGTACATTTCTCTAACACATTCACACATTGATTAGTCTACACATTTGATTCACACAGAACTTTGCCAAAATTCGAAAAACACAAAGAACAATAGTAAACATATGTTTTTGACAGATTACGATCAGCTGATTACGGTTTGTTGCCGACATTTTTTAACAGACATCAGCGCCCTCATCGGTATAAATTCTTCCCAATAATGGTTTGGTCACAGCATATATAACAATCAGCACGGACACTCCCTTTAGCGGGAAAAGTACGCGCATGTACTTCGCGTCGCTATGTCGGCCATGTTGGAAAGCAGTGGACCTGTCATATTGTCATTCCTTTATTGCTGCTTTCGATTAGACAGTTTCCTGCTCTAGGACTCTCGAGCTTCACTATTGGTGGAATTTGCCACTTGTCATTTTCCAGCCAATGGTAAAGCTGAAATTAGAAGCCCTGGAGCAAGGCAACTATAAAACGAAAGCTGCAATTTGTATTTGTTGTGAAGTTCCACGCTGTTCGATCAAGTTTTATTTTTTCAATTTTTTCAAATTGTGTTTTGCTTTATTTCGTGAGTTTTTTATTATTATTTCAATGGATAAACAGTAAAAAGGTGGTAATGTTTGTGCTGTAGTGAACTGTGAAAGCAGCAGGTTAAAGACTAGACCGGAAAGATGCTACTTTCTCAAAAAAAGCGTCCGGGAAGTGGGTAAGGTTGCCGAAAAAATTGTGTACGCAACATGACCGAAAACAGTTTTTTTCGGTCTTGTTACTTAAATTATTATTCCGTTAAGTGATCCTCACAACTTGTGCCAGTCAAATTTCATTCTGAATAGGTACTTAGCTATCCCTTCTTATATTATTTAAAAGAATTACAAATAGTATCGTATCATAATATTATTCATTATGGTGAACAAAATAGCAACAATCAAATGACGAACCCTTTTTTTATTAGTTGAAGTCATTTGAAAACAAGTTCAATTTCATGAGCTATGACAAGATAAAATTTCTAGTACGCCTCTGTTATCGACACCATGTTGCAAGTCTGGCCCTGAGTAATCCGCTTTTCAAGATGGCGTCTTTATACTTTTTGAGATCAAAGGTGGCATCCCAGAGTGTCCGTGCTGATTGTTAGGTATGCTGTGGTTTGGTCATGAAATATGAAATTCTGTAGTGGTGGGGACCACAGGATTAGTGGCTGTGTAGCTTCTTGTTTGTTATACCATATTACCATATTATATATGCGTTATACGTAAATATTCTTTGGCTCAATCTCAATATAGCAGATAAAGAGAGGTTAAGAAAGATAAAGTCTAGAATTATCGTTCTGTTCTTACACAATATCACTTCAGTGCATACTCTTTCTCTCTCTCTTGTATTTTGCATCGTGTTATATAGAAAACTGTCAGTACATTTGTTATATATGTCAATGTTTGTTTCTGTGCTGCCTATGCCAGGTTAGGTGTGTGATTAGGTTAGGTTTGCGGCTTGATTAAATGAATTAGTTTTACCCAGAAAATTTAACATATTTACCAAAATGGCCAACGGACCAATTGCTGAAAGGAATAGAGGTAAGATTCAAATATTGCACCAATTTCCGTATCTGAAATTCTGTTAATATTTCAGATGCCACCATATATGTTGGAGGCCTGGACGATAAAGTATCTGAATCTCTTTTATGGGAACTATTTGTTCAAGCTGGACCTTTGGGTGAGTACAAAACATGTCTTTTATATACTTATAAATAAATTTTGATAATTCCAGTCAATGTTCATATGCCGAAAGATCGAGTAACTATGATGCACCAGGGTTATGGATTTGTGGAATTCATGGGCGAAGAAGATGCTGATTATGCTATCAAGATCATGAATATGATAAAATTATATGGAAAACCTATTCGAGTGAATAAAGCTTCAGCTCATCAAAAAAATTTGGATGTTGGAGCTAATATATTTATAGGGAATTTGGACCCTGAAGTTGATGAAAAACTGTTATATGATACATTCTCTGCATTTGGAGTGATTTTGCAAACACCAAAGGTATGATTAAAGTTCCTCGGTCCACAATTTTTGATTGAAAATGAAAAAGATGATGACCTAAAACTTAAGGCCTGTAGCACTTTCAATATTCTCATTCAGAATAATTTATCAACTTGATGGATGTGCTGAGCTGTTGCAATAATATGTAAGAAATAATTTTTATTCATTTACCTTCAAGCCAATCCACAATAAGCATGAACAGTTTGAGGAAGTTATTCTCGTTTGCTAGCCTGAGTATCCTAGTAATGGATTCATTTATACCATAACTTGTGGTATAACGAGGAACCTCAAATAACTCCGAAACTCTAGTTCAAGTCCTAGAATTTGAATCAATAAATTGAGTTACATCTGTATAACTCATATGAGTGTTTATCATTTCATGAAGAATTCTCAAGTCAACTTGAGCTCAGCGATGCTCCAAAGTAGATGAATTCAAAAGTAACAGACTATGAGTACTAGTAGTCAGACTTCCAATATGTCACCTGCGCTATCTGCCTCACAACGTGAACAATTCATTTCCAAATTGTCTTTAATTAGGTCCTGTTTCTGAATTCCAAAGACTTAATTCATTTACCAGTTTTTGTCGAGAGTTGGTTGGTGTCCAGAAAATGAAGCATTTTGACTCGCAATTTTTTTGTCCAGCATGAAACCTGAAATATTCACAGAAGGTAGGGAAAAGCTCTGGGATAATTTTCTGTATAATGCGGCTGTACGCTAGAACCTTGGGTGGTTGCCACCCCATCTCGGAGGTGGAAATTTTTTATTTCATTTCAATGTAGGAATCGACGAAAAAAGTAATTCTGAGAAAAAAATGTTCTATACGTTTTTTTCGTAAAAGTAATATTTTTTGAGTTATTCGAAGTTGAAAGTAACAGTTTTTTGACGAAAAAATCGACTTTTTTGAATGTTTTTTTTTTGTTGCTAATAACTCTAAAAAAATATGCATTTTATCACAAAAAGTGTAGAGAGCCAAATTGTAGCTTTTGAAACCGAAACAATGCTTTTTTTTCTACTACAAATACGAATTGAGATACAGCAAATTAATGCTTAGCTTTTTTCGTCAAATGTATAAATTGGAAAATTTAAAGCAAAATAAAGAGAAAAATTTGCATTTTTTGAAGAAAGCTCATAGAATCTTTCTCAAAGTATTCAATTGGAGCTCTCAAACAAAACAAAAATGTCTCCCTAGCATGAAAATTGACCGACTTATGACCAAAATAAGATCGGCACCCGCTTTTTTTCTACGGAAAAATCTGTGAAAACAACCCCCAAAGTGCCCCCTAACTAAAATTGATCGCCACCCTTCTGTGATTATCTTTATATATATGTACTATTAATGCACCCACGAAGTTTGACAAATTTAAAATGCCTAATTTTAAAAAATTGGAGTTTGAAGAGAAAACGATTTTTTTCAATTTCGTGTTTTTAACCTTATTCTTTAAAATATATCCCAAAATACTTAAGACACGATTCGGCGAGATATAGCCGTTTAACACCTACATTTACGATCGAACATCACCTTATTCAAGCGCTTTAAACTCTCCTCATTTAAAAATTGAGGGATCTTAACTGATTTGATTCACATAGTCTTATAGCTCTTGAAAAGCTCTACAAAATGGTTTCTGAAAAAATTTCTCTATCACCTAAAATTTGGCCGTTGTACGTTATATGTTCCACTTTTTTCATTCATATTGGAAGACAAAGAAAAAGAAACATCTGCTCGCATGTGTGAGTGTACATTTCGTTGATTTTTCACCAATGTATTCTAAAGTTCGAAGACATAAAAATTTCAATGTTTTCAAGGGTAGGTTGAAAGATTATGAAATTGTTTCCTAAAGCATGAAACAATCATTATTTATCTATTTTCACCCATATTTAGGTTTTTAATGTTATTTTATAATGTTTGACAATAAGGGGTAGTTTTCACCCCTAAGAAACAGAAAGCGTACAACTGCACTGGACGAAAAAATTGCGAGTTTTTATTATTTTTTTAGTTTCATTTTCTGGACTATGTTTGATTTCTTCAAAGGGTATATTTTTAGTTGTAGTTCCACAAAAAATTGCTTACAACTCTGTAGTACCCTGGTGCAAACTTATGTCATTCACAAGATCATTCAATTTGTAGAAATTTGGTATAAATTTGAGTTCGTACACTTGATGAATAGATGATAGATGAAAAAGAGAAAAAGAAAAATTCACTTGGTAATATGGTTCAATTATCTGGTGACACTGTATTGAAAAAATCTAGTGTGTTGTCAAATATCCTTATTAATTATGATTATCATCATTACTACTCTGTTTCAGATCATGAGGGATCCAGAAACAGGAAACTCAAAAGGATTTGCATTCATAAATTTCGCTAGTTTCGAGGCTTCCGATGCATCCATTGAAGCAATGAATGGCCAATATCTCTGCAACCGACCGATCTCAGTATCATATGCTTTCAAAAAGGATTCCAAAGGAGAAAGGCACGGATCTGCTGCAGAACGTCTACTTGCAGCTCAGAATCCTTTGTCACAAGCAGACAGACCTCACCAATTGTTCGCAGATGCTCCTCCAATTGGCATGATGCCTATGACAATAGCACCACCGCCACCGCCTGTCATCTTGACAGGGATGATGCCCCCTACGCCTGCAAGTATACATCCCCCACCCCCTCCTCCAGTTCCCCCTCCAAGTGGATTTCCTTCGGGAATACCTCCTCCTCCACTACCACCATCTCAACCACCATTGCCTCCTGGAGCTCCGCCACCACCACCAATTTCTACTACTACCACTGGGTCAACACCTAGACCTCCACTTCCTCCTGTCCCAACTTCTGCTCCAGGTGGACCTCCACCTCCTCCTCGTCTGATTCCGCCACCATGGCCTGGGACAGGAACAGGTGTTATCCCACCTCCACCACCAGGACCTCCTGGATCATCATCTACGGGAACTCCATTTGCAGGAATGTTTCCCCCACCTCCACCACCTGGGGGAAGACCACCTCCCCCAAACTGGAGACCTCCACCACCCCCCAGTTTTCCTGGAGGAAGGCCACCGTTTCCCCCTAGAGGACCACCACCACCACCTCCAACTTTTGAAAGTTGAGAGTTAATTATCATTGTATGATATAAACTTGCAAAATGTGAAAGATTCAAAATTTGTATAAAATAATATTGCACTTGAAAACTTGTCAGGTTGATTTTTTTATTGGTATCGAAATTTCAATATCTATGTTGAAATAGTATTTATTTCATTCAATAACAGGTTTTGATTTTAATTAATGTTATAATTGTTTCTCAAAGTTTAATTTTATATACCTATTGATTTCAAAAAGCCCTTATCACACTGGTTGTAATTTTACTGTCAGTAAATAGCACATCATCGAAGTGAAAAATATTTATCGGTATTGTTGATTTATTATTATTCAACAAATTGATATTAATATCATTTTGTTGAAGTTACAGCAGAGGCCATTGAAGGAATACCCAAAATAAAAATATTCCAAACGAGTGAGAGATGAACCTTTTGAGAAAATGATGGATCAAAAACTTCAATTTTAATATAAAAACTTAAACTTTTGAATTCAACCGACAACGCTTCCGAAAATATGGCTAACCATATTCATGGGTGTTCAAGCTGTTATGAAATTGAAGCTCTTATTTCATTTCATTTTATTCCAACGGAAATAAGTCCTTATTCTACACCTAGCAATTAGATCATCAATAATAACTTTCACTCAAAACAAAATACAGTATTGAGTTGAAAAAATCCAATTCACTGTGACATGAGCCCTCAAAGTTGAATCTATGAGTAAGCTTGTCATGGTAACCTCAAAATCTTTTGAAGTCCATAAGGCGTGCCGAAAGTATAGAGATTGAACTCTCTTCATCTAACTGATTCTGATAAATACCGCTATTAGCATGTAATATACTGTACCTTCTAATTCTCTAATTATTTCTTTGGGTCAGGATCTCACAGTACTCTTGTTTTCATTGATTCGCTGAGGTATTTTGGATTCAAACAAACTCTCAATGAACCATCAGGTTTTTTAACAATAACTAAAGCATTAGCCAATTACTGTGTCCATATGCTCCATAGCTATAATTTTCTGTTCCTCTAGAGTTTGAACAAGTTCTCATTTTAGATAATATATTTATATATATAATATAAAATCTCCGAGGTATCGTTTGAATTTGACAGGATCTTTAATTTTTTTCGAATTAGGAGATGAATGTTAAATATAACACCATTATTGTTGGATATTGGCCTCGATTCTTTATTAACTTTCAGGAAATAAACTTTTCGTGACAAATCAATCAATTTTTATTATGACATATATACATAAACAAACTCTTTTTTTTTATCAGTATAACTTCACAATTATTAAAACAAAATCAATAAAAGAATACAAAAGAAAATCTTCCGCAGGAACAATTATGAAGAAGGGATTCATTCGCAAATTCTGTTTTGACTTTGATCAAGATTAGCTCATTAGTTTGTCTAGTAGAGTAGTTATTAATATCAGAATCAACTGTAAATTTCAGAATAGAATGTTTGATATTTTTCTAGTCAAAATTAAAGGCCTCGATACGGATTTGTTCGCTATTCCCCGAGTCGAAATTAAATATTTCAGTTTTGAATGTATCAATCCATAATGAATCTGTTTCAAATATGTTTCAGCGCTAAATAGTTTCTTATTCGATACAATACACCAATGATTTGTGAACATTGTTACCTCAAATGACCAATATGAGTTGTCCCTGAAAGTGTAGAATCTAAATGTAAACCGAAAATTTCGATAGTTTGGATAATTTATCTCATATTTATTGAACTCTTTTCTTGATAATCTAGTATTGAGTCGTTTGAAACAAACACGACAGAAGATTTCTGAATACTCAACGTTAACTTTCAATTTTTGACTTAATATCATGAACATTTTCAGAAAAATATACAATTGTCATATCATCTGCAAATAATAATTTAATGTGGCCACATAGATCTAGTTTGGATATTGAGTTTATGTATGAGAAAAAATGTTGGTCCAAGGACTGATCCTTGTGGTACACATTCAATTTTTTTTGTTGAACCAAAATCCCCCATATAGACAAACTGCTTTCTCTTATCTGAATAACTTAGAACCATCCAGGATTATTACCTCTCAAACCCACTTTGAACATTATATTGAGAAGAATTGGGTGATCAATCATATCAAAAGCTTTACACAATCCAGAGACAAAAGTTCACACTTTTGATTACAATCCAGCTTAACCTGTATATCTGTGTAATCAAATGCAATATAGCAAACTCTGTATCACTGAACTTGTGGAAACCCTACTGCTCTTTATACAAAAATTTATCTTTTTTCAAAAAATAGTTCAACAATCTGGTATTCATAACCTTTTCTATCATTTTGAAAGAATTGTTAAAATATATATTCATGTCATCTTTGAGGTTTCGAGTCCTTTTTTATTTTCATGGTTTCTTCATATATGAATGTCTGTTGAATACAATCTCATTGTATAAATTATCAGGATCATTGAAAACTAATGTTTGTAGATGAATAAGATCTTCCTTAATCTTATTAATATCATATTTCTCTATAGTCCTTTGAAGAGTTTTCTTAGAATGACTTGGTTAATTAGTGTTGATGGCTGTAACTATGAATTTATGATCACTTAAAGAGGAATTGAATAATAATAAGTTTGTAAGTTTAGTACTATTGGTTAATACATGATCAACTGAACTTGAAAAGTTTTTGGAGACTAGTTGGAATATTTTCATTACATACACAAAACTCTTTATAAATTGGAATTCACACAATATTTCATAATGTCTATCTCCAAAAGAATAGTATACATTTTTCTCATCGTTGTCAGTTTGTAAATCTTTGTCTATTTCAATCAATGAAGTCTTTAATTCTTTGTTTAGGAGAATATATTCCAGATAAAATAATATTCAACTTTTTGAGCTCGATTGATATAAAAGAAATGTATTCATCTTGTTGTTGGATTATGTTATATTCAATGCCACAGTTCAGAAAAATACAGAGTCCACCACCTCTTTTTGTCTTCTACAAGGAATCACTGACTCAAAATTTTCGAAACGATAATATTGTACTTCTTTTTTAATCCATGCCTCTGTGATGACATTTCATTCATAATAACTTCCAATTCTTCAAATTTGTTCTTAATAGACCTTGCATTCATATAAAATTGCAAAACACTTGAGTATTCAGTGGCATCACAATTAATTTGACAATAATCATCCTTGGAAGAAAATGGTTTTGGTAGGATTTCAAGATGGGGCAATTCCTATCAAAAGCTAGGTGATCTAATGAGTGAGTGTTTTATATGTACAGTTTGAAAATGTACAATTTGTACACTTCAACTCATTCACTTTGCAATTCTTGACGTTTGTCTCTACAACGAGAGCAGTTCCAATCATTTCTTCAGTATTTGGTAGAACAATTGAACCGGAGACACTGTGTTATATGGTTATTTGCAAAAATATTAAAATTCTGCCAATTCACAAATAATTTTCTATTATTTTGTTCGAATATTTTTTTCATTAGTGGCCCGTTTACTTCATCAAGGATGGTGTAACACTTCTTTGAAGTTATATACAAAGTTGATCTTGAATTTATCAGTTTCCTCAATAAAAATGTTCTGATGTCTTATTGTCTCCTGTGAAATTTCTTTATCAGAATTTTCCTCCATTTTAAAACCCGCTATTTTGATTCTAGGTTTCAACGTTTTCTGAACTTCAATTTTATGATTTTTGTCTAACTTATCTTCTATTTATTTCTTCAGTTTACAATAATCTTCTTTTTATTACTCACTATTTCTAATCCACCATTTTTCATTGATTTGAGACCAGATACATCAATTTTGGGTTTTTCAATATCAATATTGTCTTTCAAATCAACTTTAGTTTTATGCATGTCTTGATTCGATTTCGGTTTTATCAAAAGATAACCCATACAAGGTTTCCGTTTCATTTCTGTTGGTTTGCTTGCTATTATTCCAGAGTATGATAAATTTTCTTTTTTTCCTCACTTCCTCTTGCTTATTGATAATTTTATCAAGAGCATCCATGACATTGGGTCTTTTTCAACTATGCTACTCGTGATAAAATCATAATCATTTTTCAGTTTTTGATTTTCTTTTTTCAATTGTTTAATGAAATTTTCCTTTTCTATCAACAATTTTTTTTCTTTCAATAGCTTCCAGACATTACGATCTTCTACTTTCGAAAGTTAACAGATTGTTTGTTTTGATCGCAATATCTATCCACATATGTACTATATATAAATTTAGTGACTGGTGATGATATGTGCTTATATTAGTGGGGTTGCAGTCAAATAAGTGGGCAACTAACTTAACCGAATAATATATTGTCTTTGACAAATACCACAGATCCATAAATATAGATACCTATTAGTGTTGTTTTTTCTACTCTATGAATATTTTTTCACAGCGTTCTCTCAGAAAGGTTGAATACCGTTTTTGCTATACAAATATTTTTGATTTATGTGCATACATTCCCCAGAACATAATGCCATATCTAATGTGACTCTGAATATAACCATTATACGCTCACATCCCAGCCTCAGTGGATATATTTTGTCCAATTATTTTCAGGGCACAGCAGTACCTTGACATTTCTGTTGCCATCTTCTATGCAGCTCTTTCAGTCCAGCCTGAGTCAATTATAATTCTAAGAAAGGCATGTTGGGTCACTGGTTCTCAAGTAGTTACACCATCACTTAAAGTATTGTTAGTGCTGTTTTGGGTAAAAGATATGATTTGTGTCTTGTTTTTTGTGTTTGAGGTACTCCTCCAGAATATTTAGCTTGCAAGATATGAACTTCCCGAATTGCATCATGGTGAACTTTAGATGCTGAGATCCAATATCTATTATTGGCCAATTGCAAATATCTACAATTCATTAGTTGTCCTTCCCTCTAGTCTAGAGTCTCTCACTGCTTTAAAAAGAAATTGAATATCTCCGGTTATAAGTAATATTCTATCTGATAGGAGTCCATAATATGCTAGAACTCAATTTAATAGACACCTAAACCATTATTATTATTATTATCACAGCCGACATTGGTTAACACGGGATAATTTTTCAGAGGCCAATTGCAGAAATCGAATGCAATTGTATAGATAGTTTGCCCAGGAATATGATAAAAACTATAACTAAATGGAAAAAAACACATATTCAATCGGCATCACTATCTTTCATCATTTACTTTATTTATAGATTTGTTTTTACTCCCTGTTGAATTGGTGGAGTTACTTGGGCCATTTTCTTGTTTTGTTCTTGGTGCTTTTTTGAATTTCCTGTCATTTGTCTTCCTATTTCTCATTGAGCTGTTTTGTTCTGCTTGGTACGGTATGTAATAACCAGGAGCTTGGTATCTGGAAATTAAGATAATTTCATTATATATGGCTAACTACAACAAACCTTCCAAATAGGTCAACTGGTAATTTAGGAAATTAATTCCTAGGCAAAATTTTTTTTCTCAATCACGCCAAATAATGATTTTAAGCTAAACCAGTAAATTTTCCACCATGTTCCTACCATTTCCTAGCTATTATTTCAGATTTAGGAAAGTTTTACTTGTTTATTTCTGGATATTTGAACTAGATCTGACTCACCCCAATTCTTCAGCACTGATTAACTTCTCAGACAGATATATATGTATCATTGGTAATTTTCTTTTAACAACTAATTGGTCCAGCTCTGGAAGTAAGGGGTCCCAGTATTCTTCAACACTAAAAACACCATTACAATGCATAACACATATAACATATATGAAATCACACCTCCTGTAGCAGAGCTTTGTGATCTGATGCAAAGAGTTTTTACATTCCCGCTTCATGATTTCAGCACATGTGATACATTTTCCAACTGATGGTCCAAATCCAGTCCAAACAATATGTTTAATTTCAGAAAATTCATTGAGAGCATGGGTAAGAAGGTTCCTAATTTTACTACCACCTCGTACCTGTGAATTTATTATTATATCATAGAAAACATTATTTTGATTTTCCTGCTGTACCTGCATCCACAGAAAATTTTCTGGAAGATTTGCTATAGGAATTTTACCACGTTCCAACGATTCCTCAATGTTTTTTCCTTTGCGATAGTTCTCCATTTCTTTTCAATGGGTTACTTTACTACTACCTACTACTGTTATTAATTAAATATTCCTAAAAATTGTATTCACTTGTATCAATGAGGTTATGGCATTAGTTACTGGCTGCGTGCTGCGTCGCTGCGTCTAATAGAAGATAGATATAATAGGGCCAGTGCTGCTCCAGGGCAAAAAAAGATTGTACGAAAATGACAGATGAAAATGTATGCTTTTTACTAGAATTGTATAGCATCAATGGTTGCCAAAACTGTCATCAGAATAATTGACAAGTGACAGCTTCCCGCATGATGCAAAGATGGAATGAAGCGTTTTACGCATGCGCAGACACGACATCGTATGTGAAATGTGAATATTTGAAGTGGTTATTACAAATATATTGACTGAATTACCAATTGCATTGATATTAATGGTGAATTGAAATTGGTAATTCAAAAGCATGATAACTGGTTGCATACCCGTCCATTCATTTCAGGCTTCAAACAGTTTAAACCACCAACTACAATTCATAAATATTCATTTAAAATTCGTCTTTTCTCACTGGATTTATTTTTCTTTTAGTGTCTGTGGTTTTCGACAGATTTGACATTTGACTGATCTGAAAATATAGTGCTTTGTGCTCTATGATCGTGATCTATGAATTCTATCACGCCTATCATAATGAGACGGAAGACAGAGATAGACAGATTATTCGAATACCGAAGTGGAAATTTGTCAATATGTGATCGTTGCCTCGTTCGAATCAATGGCGTAATGCAAAACCAAATGAAGTCAAAATGTATGCTTTTCGTCAATGTGGTATGCATGTACAAAAAAATATTGAATTGTATAGCAATTCGTACAATTGTATAGCCAGGAGCAGCCCTGAATAGGGCATTTTCCAGTATACACCGGTGAATGCCACGGTGTCAACCGGTTGCACACCGAAGCGTTCCAAAATTAACCGTTCCTGACTTTGTGAGTGTTTCTAAATTCACCGGTAACTCTACCGGTCAAGCACCGCAACTACCAGGTTTTTGGGTTGGAATTTCGGTGTTTTTTCTAACCTTTAATACAATTTGAGGTTTTGTGTCAGATTGGCATTTTTAGTATATAAATATTTCTATAAAAAATGGAAAATTGGAAACCGGTATTAATTTGATGAGAATGGGAAAGTAATGTTGAACGGAAATAATATTGTCCTTCAAAATATAAATAGTAAGTAAAATAATTACTAAAATTCATCTAAATCGAATTTAATATTATTTCAATTTATTTTGGTCTGTTTTATTGGCTAATAAAATCATAATGATAAACAATCTAAAGATTAACCACTAAACAAACAAATTGAAATGTCAAAACACCGGTCATCTACCAAAGCGTTTCAATATTCCACAGAAACCATAGAGAACTTGACATTGACCATAAAAAAACCGGTTTATTCGACCGGTTTATTTACGGTGAATATTGGAAAATGCCCATAGACTACAGCGGCTTCAATACACCGCGGGCATGTGACGTCACAAGACAACTGTCAATCAGCCTGCTGGACAAACAAACCCTACTTCCATGAGCAACAATGGTAATTTAATGAGATTATGATCGTAATTATGAAGAAATTATGGGTTTACCCTTAGTGTACCCGACATAAATAAATGTCTATATATTGCAATCTATATTCATTATTCTTCCTCCTTGCAAGGAAATTGTATGTGAAATGGCTGATAAAAGTGATTATTTCAACACCTTGTCTATGGATATCCAGAAGAGATATTTAGAGAAACTGAAGGAAAGTAATGGATGTGACCCTTATTTATTGAAATTTGGGGATTGTCGTAATGCTGTGAAATACTTTCCTAAAGTTTCATGGCATGTTGTATGACATTATGAACTATTTTGTATATGAAGTGCATACACAAGACTTCAAGAGTATAAAAGTTTGGATTCATACAATGTTTATATCTAAATGGATTAGAAGGATTGGGGTGAAGCTTGTGAAAAAAATACTGAAAATGTACTTTAATAAATAATAATTTTGAAAGAACAGATTTAGGATATGTTATATAAGGCTCTACAAAATTATAAACCACAACCATCTTCTCATATGGTGATCCTGTATAAAAAGGCATTTAGATGAGTTATGCTTTAAACTTCCCAATGGGAATGATTAAGTCTGCAAAGTTTCCCGGAGATGATGGATTTCACGATAACAATTCTGCAACTCGAAATCAATATCGGGACATAGGTGTTCACCAGAGTTTTGGGCATGTTCCACTTCTTCAACTGGTAAATTTATATCATTCAGAGTTTGATTTTGCTCATCAATAATATTCAAGTTTTGAACAGCTGGATGATTCACACAAATAGAATCATCATCAATTCTATCCATATTAACTTGAATATTTGCGATCTCATTTTCACCACGCTGCTCCCTGCGATACAATCTCTGAATGCTTTGAACTGCATTGATATTTGTTTTGTAGCCAAGTAATTGATTCGGTACCCAGTCTATATTGTCAACATCTTTGGCTTGTCTGAAATGAAAAAAAAAAATAAAATTATGTTGCCTATGTTTCCTAGATTCTTCGAAAATATCTCCTACAAAATGTTTTGAACACACCGTTGCCCATTGCAACTTATAAGAAGTTAAATCTGCTCTTCTAGTTGCCTGAATCCACAATTCAGATCTCTTTAAAGCAAGAGGATTTATCTTTTTTCTACTGTCGAATATAGAAGGGAATCGATGGAATGTCTGCCGCTATTACTTCCACATTTCACAATCGCACAAAATTGAGCCTTTATTGAGAAAAAAGATTTTAAAATATGACATAAACACACACTCAGCATAGGTAAATCAGGTTTGTTTGTCCAGCAGGCTGGATTGACAACTGTCATTTACTGTCGACTGTCAGATATGCCCGCGGTGTTGAACTATTTCATCACGTAAAACAAAAAAAACTTCTGAATGTGAAATTATGGTACATTTCTCTAACACATTCACACACTGATTAGTCTACACATTTGTTTTACACTGAACTTTGCCAAAATTCGAAAAACACAAGGTACAGCACAAAATACAACGTAAACAATAGTAAACATATGTTTTTGACAGATTACGATCAGCTGATTACGGTTTGTTGCCGACATTTTTGAACAGACATCAGCGCCCTCATCGGTAGAAATTCTTCCCAAATGAAGCCTCTTCACAAAATTTGACATTTCACCATGGAAAACTGTCTACGTTCGTGTGAAGCCCGATCGAGCGATCTGCAGAGGGATTCTTATTCCTCGATTCGATCGTCGAGTAGCTTAGACTGTGGTTGTACCATACGCTGTGCCGATAATATACGCATATTCTAAGCCACTCGACAATCGAATCGAGGAATAAGAATCCCTGTGCAAGTCATTCAGTGCATTAAAATGGCTGCCATTGAATATAACAGAACAGGACCCAGATTCTATTTCACGAATTCGATTGTCGAGTAGCTTATACTGTGACTGTAGATGCGCTGTGCCGAAAATATACGCATATTCTAAACAATTCGATAATCAAATTCGTGAAATAGAATCTGGGCTCAACTCGCCCGAGTTTCAAAAGAAATGCGATAAGGTTATTGAGTGCGTGCCTGGGTCGTCAACACGAAAACAGCTTGGATCTAGTAAGCTTCGCTTACACGGGTACTGGCTTTTGAGGAAATTGTTGTAAATTGGCCAATCCCAGAAAATACACCCGAAAATCGGCCAATCGTAATGCAGAAAAATTTGTTGAATTCGGAGAATAGAGGTGGTAAAACCGGCCCAGAAGTTAAAATTGACCTGACATATGGCGAGTTCTTTGATAGAACTGGTGCGGACCCAGTGTAATACCCTATAGTGTAATCACGTTAAAGATAGAGTACTCGTAAACATGATCAGTCGAAAGAGATAAGACTTGGAACAACTGAAAAGAGGTGTTTCTATAGAATGCCTTTTCTTTATTCCTCTTCGAGGAGGACTATTAGCATTTAATACGACATTGTATCAAATTTATTCGTATCTGTACTGGACATATTAACTCAAATAACACGTGCACTCCAAAAGATATGTATTAATACTATACACTAGTAGTAGACTGTGAAAGCCTAATACAACTGTGTCCTCGAAACGCGAGGATTGACTGTCTACGTGCTCATCACGCGCTGATCTCGCTAGATGCATTGTTTACGTGTACTCAACCTTTAACGTGAATGCACAATAGTGCCGTGAGGGCTACCAACCCTATAAGGTATATGTTGAAAGACCACAAACTGCAAAAGACGCGCAACTCAGACGTCTATTTAACCGATAAAGGTACCGAGGAGAAGAGGAAAGGAGATATTCGCCAAATGGTTTCGACAAAAGACACTATAGTTGGATATACAGCAGTTTTCACAGAGCGAATACACTATTTCCGTAAAGAGTGCATAGGTAGTTATCGTAACACATTTTAATTTGATGGACCAGGAATGCTGTTGGCACACGCTTATTCTCCTGATTCTCGGAATACTTGTAGGAAAATTCATCTAGATAAGTCGGAAAACTGAATAATGGATGGCGAGAACAGTGAAGAGGTGTCAGTCTTCTCGGATCCCTTCCAAGAATTCGGTGACACGCTTGGACTACAACATAGTTCTGTGGGTTATGTTTCCCTGGTATAAACCTAAACATCCCAATGGAAGTGAAGACGATAAGCTGGCAATGGAGTTTCTATATGGCAGAAGTCCAACAACTAACAAACTCAGTACGAATGCCCCCATCACTGAACAGTTTGTAACTGAAGCACCCCAATTTTCGAATCATAGACTGTACATTGGTACTGGGTAAAATGTAAGTGGCTTTGTACGTGCCCCACCAAGGCCAGTTGGGCAGGCGGTAGAAATACCGCGATTGGTGGAGGAGAGGGTGCGCCTGGAAGCACTGAGAACCCATAACATATCGGGACCCGGAGGATGCTTTACAAAGTGAAGCTCTTCAGGCCAGAACAACTGGCCTGAGTGGGTGCAGAGGTTCGTAGTGCTCTTACAGAAGAGGCCGACATCTGGCAGATTAACTGTACCGTCTTCAGGCTCTTTCTACGAGTGAAGAGGGCAACAGACCCTTCGACTCCTACAGGAAGCATGAACAGCACATACACAAAATGGAGGCTAAGATCAAGTCGGCGAGACAACACGCGTCTCGTATCCAATGTGTGATGGACGACTTAGCGGCTAAAAACCACGCAGTGTGGCAAATCGCTGCAAAACTGTGGAGATCCTATCACAAATTGAATCGAGGGGTGCTGCTCACCATCAAGCAGGATTGCCTCGAGAGGATACGAATGCTGGTGACTGCAAAAAGGTCACTAGTGAGGCGGGTGAAGGCTTTCTCAGAGAACAAACAGTTCAGCGAGAAACCCTCTCGCCTATTTCAATTGCCTCCGCGTGTTGTGGATAATCCGCCGGCCGCTAATCGGGTGGAATCCTTCTGGAAAGGTATCTACGAGCATCCGTAACCACTCAACAGAGACAATCCAGCCCTAACGCAGTTTGATGCTTTCTGTAGAAGGCTTCTACAGCCTGAGCACGAAATACTGCGTCAACCGATAACCACGGATGAAGTTCGGAGAGCTCTTGAGGGTTCGAAGAACTTTGCACCCACCACCATTTGGCCAAAATATTCAGTTCTTGGCTGAATGGGTAGCAGCTGATTCCGGAATGGTTTGTCGAGGGGCGAACAGTGCTAATCCCGAAGAACGGAGATTTGTCAGATCATATGAATTACAGACCGATAGCATGCTTGGATTGGCATCATGTACTCTCCAAGCAGTTGACTCGGTGTTCGAACGGATATATGAGCGAAAAAGGTCAAAGAGGGGTTCCGCGGACTGTAAGGAGAACTTATTGCTGATCGATAGATGCATTACGCAGGACTCCGTGCAGTATAAGCAGAATCTTTCTATGGCATGGATCGACTATCGCAAGGCATTCACAACATGAGTTGTTGTTGTACTTACTCGAGTGCCTTGCGGTACCTGATCAAATAGTGAGATGCATCGAACAACTGATGCCGCTCTGGAGGACCCGCTTCACCATAATATCAGGTGAAAGTAGGGTCCAAACAGAGCCTGTCATCATAAGAAGAGGTGTGTTTCAGGGAGATTCCCTTAGCCCCCTTCTCTTCTGCATCTCACTAATGCCATTGTCCGTTGCGCTCAGGAAAACCCTGGGATCCCACACAACACATGGACATCCAGTGGATATCTAATATGGATATCTATTAAGGATATTTTGGACATCCAATGGACGTACAGTTTTTATCCAAAGAATATTCAATGGACGTCCAATGGACATTCCTAGGCCACCAACCTGTACGTCCATAAAATATCCTTCAAGGACATCCATGAGATATCCATTATGGACATCCATGAGATATCCATCAAGAACGTCCATAAGATATCGTTCATAATTCTACATAATTATTTGTGCAATTCGTTACAGAGAAACCAACCTAGCTTGAGATGTGAAAAAGTGCTGCTCACTTCTTGGACAACGGATTATAGTCAATAATATATCCTGTGATAAGGCACTCAACTTGACCGTATGTGCAGTTTGAAATGTTCTGCTAGATTGGTTTCGCTGTATTTGAAGAATTTAGACAAGCTAAGATGAACTGTAGAGTGGTAGACGCACGATTAAAAAACTTATGTCGTTAATAAGAATTTCTCTTTTTTTTTTCACTACTTTTCGAACAAAATACTTGATATAGTTCAAATTTGAAAAATAGTTTGCCAAGAGTTCTCAACAGAGAAGTTATTGATGAATTCAAATAGTTCTCAATTTGAATAACATATGAATATAGTACTCGACAATTCACTTGTTTCCTTCCAAAAGTTCACCTTCACGGTAAATGCTAATGATCACAGTTTACAATTATCAACTAACACACCACTATTTTTCGTTTCTTTATAAACACAATTATATTGCACAATGCACACCACAACGCTTCAACTCAGTTCAACATAATTTTTTCAAACCGACCCAACACTCAACGACTCTGAAAATTACGACATTTGACAGACGCCATAGACGATTGCACGTCAGGAAACCGAGTCAAGGTGAGTTCACAATGCAGCGCTTTTGCATTTCGCGTCGCGCGTTCCGTCTTCTGAGTTAACGCTATATTCAAATATTATTCAAAAGGATAAAGAGTTATATATATCAACTGTCTTGCTGGAATGTCCATGTAAATGGCCCAATCACGTTGCCAATTCGTAGGGTGCCACTGCGGAAGAAACATTAATTATTTATACAATAAATGTACGAAATGGATGTCCATAAGATATCCTTCATGGATATCCATCGTGGATATCCGAAAGGATATCCATTTTGTACATCTTTTATATATTTTTTAATGGAAATACTTTGGATATCCTATGGATATCCAAAATTGGTCGCAAGGATATTCCGACATGAAATGGACATGAAGTGGACGTCCATAGGATATCGGGTGCTGTATGGGATATAACTGCGGCACCCCTGGAAACCGGAGGCATAAGGTCACCCATTTTCGTTATATGGGTGACCTCAAGCTCTATGCCTCTGGAGAAAGGGACCTACCTACAACAATCCGCCAGGGTGGTGCAGGAGTTCACGCATGCTGTCGGTATGGAATTCGGGATTAACAATTGTGCACTGGTTCATCTCAAAAGAGAACTTGTAGACGGAAGCATTCTACATCATTTGAATGCCGGAGAGACATTCACCTATTTGGGCGTGGAACAACGCCACACCCAAGAGGTAGATTCGATGAAAAATGCTCTCCGTGGCAAGTATAGGCAGAAACTACGGCAGATCTGGTCCTCAGAGGTGTCGGACAGAAACAAAGTTTTTGCCACCAATATGCTTACCATTCCGATTCTAATCTTCTTCTTCGGAGTAGTCAAATGGACTCAGGAACTTGACGTAAAGACTCGTAAAATGATGCATATGCACAGAAGCATGCATCCCAAATCGTCCGTTCCACGGTTATATCTCCCTCGACAAGAAGGGGGCCGTACACTTTTGAGTTTGGAGTGTCTTCATAACAGAATGGTACTGGATGGAGCCTGTAGAATGATCAAGAGTTCGGATCCCCTACGCTGCATGGTCCGAGACCTTGAACATGCAGGAATCGGAGCCTTTTTATTCAAGGCAGCAAGGCGCGCTGCTGATGACCTTGGTATAGTCTTGGTATAGCGGGTAAACCATCTCTCTGTCACCGAGTTAGAGCCCGCACGGATAAATGCTCATATCAAGGCTGCAGAGAATGCTAAAATGCTGCGGCTACATGCAGACAAGCCCATGCATGGAGTCTTCTTTAAGAACATCGAGGACCATTGCTTGTCTGTTAAGCTGACATTTGCCTTCCTCAGGTCAGGTGAGCTGAAGTCGGAGACTGAAGGGTTCATCATGGCGTGCCAAGACGGTGTCTTCAACATCCTTGTCTACCGGAGCCGTGTGATGGGTATAGAGGTCCCTGATACTAGGTGCAGGGCCTGCCGACAGGCGCCAAAAACTTCAATGTATTTGCTGTCATCTTGTGCAGTGTATGAGGTCTCGCCCTATATCCATCGCCATAAAGCGGCTTTACGAGTACTATAAGTACTATTTTCTCCGGCATTCGTATGAAGAAGACAGGACACCGGTGTCGAACTTTTTAGAACTTTTCATTCTCCATCCTCGGGCAAATACAAGCCAATAAGTCTGATATAGTTCTCTTCGACCACCGAAGTAACACGATATTCGTTACTGAGTTTTTGGCCCCTACCGAAACAAATATCGTCCGAAAAGAGGAGGAAAAACGAACAGAGTATCAACAATTACTTTACGAACTCCGCAGGCTCCACCCGGACTATTCTGTTGAATTAGTGGTTCTGATTATATAGGTGTTCTCGGTGGTTCCAGACCAACGCTACCGTAATGCGGCAGAGATCTTGGCCGGCCACATGCAGAAGGCTATTATTCTCGGTTCGTTGCGTCTTCTCAGGACTCACGATTCCCAAAGCCAGTGATCACTCACCCGCGGTGCGGGAAGTGGTCATTTGTTAATGATACTAGCGCGTTCGCCCATTGGGTTGGAGCAGTGGGAAGTACGGACCCGACTAGGTTTGTTTAGACAAAGAATTAAATAATATAAACGTTTTTATTATTCTTTTGCCGCAATTTTACAAAAAAGAAAACAAAAGAGAAAATTCACTACAATTTGCATAAAAAAAGGCGAAGTTCAATTTTTATAGTGAAAAGTCACTACTAATTCTTCTGCCAATTAACATTGAACAGTTGCTACTTATAGTTGATCACTTCGGTAAAATTCTGTTTATCCGACACAGGAAGATAAAAAAAATGGTTTGCGGGAACTTACGTATTTTAACCTCCTGAACAAAAAGTTCAAATGGAATTTTTGGCGCTACGGAGATACGGGCCAAATGCTGGGTGAAAATGGGATTTTCTAGTACACGTTTCTGCGGCAAAATAACATTTGAAATGCCTTCTTCTTTCTCGTCAGCACAATTTACACACCCGTTTCACACATTTTTTCAATCGAAAACACTACTTTTAATAAAGAAATACATCTTTCATTTAGCATTCAGGAAAACAATAGATCCCGGCACTCGACTAATATTCCAGTTCCGTATTCTATTGGAAAGTTTGTTAATATTTTTTCAATTCCGCACGAAACCGCTGCATTCCAGCCTCTTTAATATATTCCGGTAACGAGTTATAAACGCTACAGATCTGATAACTGCTGCTACGTCTGAAAAATTCAAGTCAAGAACTAGGTGCGGTGTTAGTAATCCCTTATTCTTCACATCGCGATTGTGTGCATCGGTTTTGTACAGGTAGGTAGGTGTTTTATTCACCATCACTTTATGAAAGTGCTGCAGCATGCAAAGTTCTGCATATTCAACCAGCCGATATCATGTAATTTATGTGAGATTTGTTGTCTCCTCCTGATGCCATAGACAAGACGCAAGCAAGAGTTCTGTACTTTTGAATTTTTGCCTCATACTGGCTAAATAAAAATGGATTTCACCACATATCTGCATAGGTGAAGTTTGACAGTAAGGGGCTCGCATTGGGGAGCTTTCAAACTCAAATGGAAAAAAATGTCTCTTGACTATAGGTACTTCTCAACACGAAATATGAACGCTGCAAAACATTATTAATATATCTCTAGGAGAAATTATTAATATGCTTTTCAAATTTCAATTCAGCATCGAGTATGACACCCAAACTTTTCACCACCGCAACTGTTTCAAGACGTACATCATCTATATTCAAAACAACAGATCCCTTTAAGGAGGAACGATTGGTGCGCAATCCAAATAAAACTGCTTTGGATTTGCTCTTATTGATCTGAAAACAGTAATTTGAAGCTGATCTGATGAATGTTTCCAGGTCCTGAGTTATTTGGATGCAGGCATTTTGCATTGCTTGTGGAGGAAAACTATAATAAAGCTCGTCAGCGTACAGGTGAATTTTACACTTTTGGAGACTGTCCGTCAAATGAGATGTCTGAATCGAATACAGTAGAGGTCCTAGAATAGAGCCTAGTTGTTGTACACCAGATTGAAGGCTAAGATATCGGGAATAATAACCGTCTCTACTCTCTTTCTGTTGGCGATTTTTCAAGAAAGATTCAACAAGTGAAATAACATTTCGACAAAGCCCTATGTAGCTCAATATTCCTCAAAGCAAATCAAAATTAATCGTATCAAACGCGCGGCTGAAATCCAATAAAATCAAAATCGTACAAATTCCATGATACATTGGCCTGAGTACATCATCTACATGTAAAAGTGCAGTTGCACAACTCTAACCTTCACGAAATCTTGATTGATTAGCTGGTAATGGAGAAAAAGTTGCAAGATGGGATTCAAGCTGTGTTTCAATTTAAATATTTTTTGTTAATATTGTCTCAAACTATCCACACAGTAGGTTTTGTCTGGCACTACTACTCCGCTGGATAATAACACGAAGGCCATTGACAGGTGCCAGCCAAAACCTACTGTGTAAGTAGTTTGAAACTGGCCTGAAGGAATTGTTCAAAAGATAATTTGATTCAACGCCAGTCTTCATCGAGTCGATCGACTATGTCGAATGTTTCTACGTTTTTCTCTCACAAGGAATGAGTGAATTCTGTTTGCTTTTGGAATACCTCGTCCATGGGTGTATGGCGCAATAACTTCGTGTTGTTCGCATTAGCTTTGGTCGGGGCTTAATACAATGAATGTTTTTGATTTTCAATTATGGGAAGTCATCAACTTTATATTGATGAAGGCACTGCCTTGTACTTACGAGTGGCCAAATAGCCCGAAACCGGTCTGCAAGTGTGTCCGTCGTTATAATTGAAAATTAATTCCTTCATTTGTATCGCCAAAAGCAAATGCAGGATTTTCTTCTGTAAAGAATCCTGCACTGGCACCGGTCGAATATGATTCATTGACCTCCGTGGTATTAGCCAGAGGAGTAGTTTTTTTCTGATAGATGCCAGTCAAAACCTACTGTGTAGATAGTTTGAGACTGGCCTGAACGAATTGTTTGAAAGATGATTTGATTTTTGATAATGTAAGCAATATGCTGATGGCTCGAAGATCCCTGTATTCAGAAGGGTTTTGCTTTTCAGCAATACTTTCACTACTGCACTTCTCCATTATGAAAGAAAAACTTTATTCACTATACCGAGTAATCTATGGTACAATTTGGGGGCAACATAATATATACATAAGATATACCTGATATCATCACATCACAACCCACGGCATTCATTTTTATATGGCAGATTGTTTGGTAAACAAAAAATCATTCATTTTCTTCTCCTGAAGATGCTAACCTTGTTAGCGAAACGCGCGTCGTGTGCAAAAGTATCGGTTTGGTGTTAGGGTAATTGATCTCTAGGAAAAGTTGTTCGTATTTGACTTCAATGAATGGTAAGTTATCCGCACGTCGTACCTGGCATTACAAATCAGCAGACTGGGACGGTCTTCTGATGTTTTTCTCTGATTTTCCTTGGGGAAGGGTCTGTTTTTCATCTGGTGATCCCACTCTATGTGCCCAAGAAATCTCTGATAACATTATTCTGGGAATGGAAACATTCATTCCAAGTAGTACAGAGAGACCACAGTCTGAGAAACCATGGTTCAATAAAAGCTGCTCTAAGGCTGTCACATCCAAACAATCGGCAATCGATCGCTGGTGCCAAGACCCCAGTTTGGAGACGAGATCTGAGTATGTTAACGCAAGAAATGGGTGTAGTGCAACAATTGAAGCTGCTTAAGAAGCACATAATCAGAAAATTCGTACAAAACTTATTGACTGTCCAAACGGTTCTCGTTCGTTTTAGTCATTTGCTAAAGCTGTCGCTAAAAATTTTACTTTCGGTTCATTTCCCACTTTAACCAAACAAGCCACCACTGCCCAACAAAAAGCAAATATATTTGCAAATATGTTTGGTGGTAATTCTACTCTGGATTAATTGGGAGATCAGTCAACTGACACAGAACGCTAATTTCAGATTCGTTTACAATCAAATCCTTTGTGAATTGATCTGTCAACTGTCATTTGGCACAGAACTCTAATTTCAGATTCGTCAACAATCATATCCATTGCTAGTTTTTCAACCATAATCTTTCTCGATCAACATCACATCTGTCAACTGTCAGATTCGTCCACAATCTTTTGCATTTTGATATGTCAATTGACACAGAACGCAAATTTCAGATTCTTCTTCTTCTTTTACGTTTGGTTGGTCGTTGGGCAGGCGCAGTTGACCAATGGACTTGTACATCTTACTTGTGCAATCCTATATCCAAATACTAACTGTCGAAATGTTCCAACAATTTTCGTTACTTGCAGGTATAATGGCTTGTATTTTGGTTTATGTACAATTAAATGAGTATATATGTCCAAATCTGTAGTCGAAGGTGCTGAAAGGTATATTAGTACGGTGAACAGAGTAGATATAGGTAGGCACGGGATTCACAGTGGATGTTGGTATGATGGCAGGAACTAAGGTATAGTTTCCCTTATATAAAAGCTCAGAGGTTAATATGGTTATGTCGCATATAATGTATGATCTTCTTAATGATTCTGATAAAAGGTTTACTCAAAACAGTAAACATATCAAGAGGGGCAGGTATGTCACATTTAATAAAAGTGTAGTAGTTATCATAATTCGACATAGCATTTATAGGGCATTCTAGAAAAATATGATTGGTGGTTTGCGGTTGTCCGCATTCACAGTATGGGTTATCATGAATACCTATTCGAAATAGATGCCATTTGCTGCTACAATGTCCTGTTCTCATTCGTATGATACTGGTAATGTGTCTACGATACATGTGAGGTATTTGCATATACCATGGTATAAGGGGGAAACTTGTTTGTACCCTAGAGTATAATACATAATGTAATATAATCATGAGTAGATGCATAGATTGAATTGTTTATTCTGTCTAATGCACTCTTGGAGTCTGTTAGTATATGGTTGTTATTTAATTGTTTGTTAATGCCGACCCTCATACCTTCATAAGAGCGCTACTTCTGTCACTGGGAGACCAGTCAGGGGAGTGCGAACTTTGCCTTTTGCTCTGCAGATCTAACTCATATGTCAAAAAAAATTATTTTCAATTATTCTGTATTGTGAATGTTAGACGGCAACAATAAAAGCGATATTATTATTATTATTAAATATGGCAATGAGTTCAGCATCACATATAGTGGTGTTTTCGTTCAATCTGGCTGAAAATGCATAATCAATCTTGGGGATGTATATATCCATTCCTACTCTATTATTTTGTTTGGAAGCGTCTGTAAATATAAAATAATAGTCCTCGCAATCTTCAGAAAATAAGAAAAATGTTTCTTTCACTGATAGTTCATGTTTTTTTAAATTAGTGTTAACTGAGTCTATATCTGTAATATAGTCATTATAAGGAAATCTGAAACTTGGTGTTATATTATTGGTATATAAAATATCTTTGAAGTTGGAACATGAGTGATACGCTTGAACCAAGTAAGGTATTCGATTCTGCCAATAAGTGTGTCCTTGTTGTTGCATTATATGTAAAATTTGTACAATTTCAATTATAGGAGGTTTGAAACTCGATACGTTTCGTTATAAATTTATGTGCAAGCCATTGTCTTCGATGTTCCAAATTAAGTACCTCAGCTTCCGCCAAAATAGCGCATCTGGGAGTGGTTTTCATGCAGCCTAATACTTTTCTCAAACCCTGCATATGTATTTGATCTAATTTTTCCTTGTTTTTGTTCGTGCATGGTTGTAAAAGTATAGCTCCGTGTTCTAAATGTGATAGTTAGTACCAAACCGTTGAATGCCAACATCATTGAAATTGTGAGTCTATGTTGGCCAATATGTAGGTCTCCTTTTTTTAAAAATCATTGCGTTGCATTTTTCCAATGACAGTTGGAAATCATGATTATGCATTCATATGTCTATGTTATGCAAAAGTGTATTCATGTTATCTATAGTTTTTATTATATTTACTCCTTTACACAAAATAATCAAATCCTTTGCATAGTCTTCCGAAAGTGGGAATGATATCAAAAAGTGATTCCAAATATATATTGAAGAGTAATGGACTCAATGCTGATCCCTGTGTCCGTCCTTTCGTATTTAATTGGGGTCCATGTCGGTGTCCTTGCTGGTCTATAATATAATGTAATCTGTTTTGCAATAGTCGTAATATCAAATTGGCAATATCACTTTCAATCCCATATGTTATAAGGTAATTGAATAATTTGTGAATATTGAAACTGTCATAAGCCTCTTTTATGTCTTAAAAAACCGCCACCACGATGTTATTGAGATTAAATGCCATTTGTACATACGACATCAAGAAACTAGTGCAATCAGTAGTTCCTTAGCCTTTACGGAATCCTAATTGATATGGGGATAGTATGTATATGTGTTCCAAAATTTTGAGCCCGCAGGAAGTTAGTACTAAAGGTCTGTAATTGTTTACATCTGCTATGATATCATTTCGTTTTTTTATACTAATCAAGAAACTTAATAATAGTTGCTTGTGTTTAAAAGGCAAGTGTATGAACATATTATATGGTAACCCATTTATTATATTAAATTATCATAGTAAATGGTTCAGATCGAGTGTGAATCGGTGGTAATTGGAAATCGGGGTCTATATTGCAAATAGAATATTTATCAAGTAGTTGTAAAGCTAAAGGCCTGTCTGGTAAATTGTTTTTATTGTGTCTGTTTAGGTTTTTATTGGAAAAGCTGCGAATTATGTTCCATGTGTATGTCATGTTGACTTCTCTATTCAAAGTTGCACAGAAGAGTTTGAAACTATGTTTTTTATTTTTTTTAATCGTTTGGCTATCGCAATGAGACTTTTAGCTGCTATATATGTATCTAGACTTGGGTGTAATTTAAAGTTATTAAGCGCTTGTTTTCTTTGAATATTCATTTGATGGCATTCGTTATCCCACCACGGTGATCTGGGATTTTTCATACATTTGTGTTGTATCATAGGTATTGAAACTGCTGCTGCATCATTCATGATTTGAATTAGGTCATCATATCGTGTCAGTCCTGTTGGATCTGTCATTTGTTGTAAGGTATCTGTGTACTTATTCCAATTTGCCTTAGAAAATTGTCGTCTGTTCTCGTTATTCCTGTGATATCAATATATATACAGTAGGTTGGAAAGTGGTCACTAACTATTACCACAATCGTTTATTATGTTCCAATTGCATTCAAAGCACAAATCTAATGGACTATTATGTTCATTGGGGTTTGAAAAACGGGACTAATTCTCGTATTCAGTACTATAAAATTAAAGTCTTGTATTAAAGTATACAATGTATTTCCATTACTATTTGTAATGCCACTGCCCTATAAGGGGTGGTGGGCATTGAAGTCTCCCATCCGAATGATGTGACCTCGTAATTCAGATATCATCTCCATGAAAGCCCTATCTGTTATTCTGTTATAAGGTGGATTATATGTGTTTATGATGTTTACATCCCCAAGTTTGATAATAATACTTTGGCATAAGTTTTGTTGATGCATATGTTCTTTTTTGGTCTGAATTAGATTTATTGTATGTCTCCTTTCGTTGTTCTATTCTGATTTGGTGGTTCAAGTCTGGTTGTTGATGTAGGAAAGTCCCTTGACGTCTATATATATAGAGGTTTATTTTTAGGAAATAATTTAGCTGCTTCAAAAAGGGAAATGTTGTTGAAGGTCATTTTTTCTCTAATATTTTTTTGACGCTCATATTCACTGCATGATCTATTATTTGATTTATGTTCTGTACTTTGGCAAAATAAACATTTTACTGTTTCACAAACATCATATTCTTCCTCTGTGTCATGATGTCCAGTGCATAAAAACATTTTTTATTCCTTTACAGTGTTTTTTTATGTGTGGACTGTATGAATTGAAAATCCGTAGGTAGATGAATGAATAGTTCTCTTCAAATAGATACTTTTTTAATTGACATCGACATCTACATTTCAAAAATCATCGTAACTAATTACAACTTTCAATAGTCATTTTTTCTGGAAAAATAGAATTGTTCACGCAATAAGCTGTTGCCACATTTACAAAAAAAAAACTTCAATATAATGAAAATCGTCCATACTCCCCGCCTTTGAACGGCTCATAAAACGCTCAAAAAATATTCAATGTGAAAACAAATAAAACAAGTTTAAATCAACAAAGAAGAAAGTAATTCTTCTCAAAATGACGAATCTGCCATGGGTAAGGGGCATATTTTTGATATGCTCCTCTTGAAGGTACCGCTTGTAGTTCTGACTGTTGCAACTCGAACAACGTTGTCTTCTCCAGGGTGTATTTGAATAACTCGCCCCAGCTGCCATTTGCCAGGTGGAAGATGATCATTCTTCAGCACGACTAGGTCACCAATCTTCAAGTTTGAGTCACCGGTCTTCCATTTGTTTCGTTGTTGAAGTTGGTTCAAATACAACTTAGACCATTGTTTCCAAAATCCTTGGAGTAATTGCTGAATCAGTTGATATCTCGACAGCTGGTTTATTTTGGCCGTCTCATCGAATAATGGATCGGGCACAGTGTTCAGTGGGCGTCCAATGAGGAAATGTGAGGGGGTTAAAGGATTATCATCATTAGGATCGGATGAAAGGGAGTAGAGAGGTCGGGAATTCAATGTAGCTTCAACTTGCACAAGAAATGTTAAAAATTCTTCATACGTTAAAATTGTGTTTTTAATAACGCGATATAGATGAGATTTGACGCTTTTTACGTTACTTTCCCATAAACCTCCAAAATTAGGCGCATTAGGAGGAATAAAATGCCAAGTAATTGATTGATTTGCTAAAGAACTTACTATTTCTTCCTGTGAATTTTTCAAAACATCGTATAAATTTTTCAATTCTTTAGAAGCACCTATAAAATTTGACCCATTGTCAGTATAGATATGTGTTGGTTTACCACGTCTCGACACAAATCTTCGTAATCGCGCAAGAAAACTTTCTGTACTCAAGGAACTGATCAATTCTAGATAAATTGCTTTTGTTGAAAAACATATGAATAAACATATATATGCTTTATAAGTTTTACAACCCCGTCCCTTTCTATCTTTCAATAAAATAGGTCCAGCATAATCCAAACCTGTTATTGAAAATGGATGTGAAACATTCACCCGGTGTTTAGGTAAGTCTGCCATCACAGAGGAAGAATATTTAGGTCTGAATCGAAAACACTGAATACAATTTCGAACTACAGACTTAGCTAAAGACATACCACAAATAATCCAATAATTCAGCCGTACACTTGCTAACAAGAGTTGAGGTCCTGCATGTTGCAATTGTAAATGTTCCTGTATCAAAATAAGCTTACTCAAATTGTGAGTTTTGTCTAATAAATAAGGATGTTTTCGATTATAAGTTAGAGAAGATTTGTTAAGACGTCCTCCTACTCTCAACAAACCTTTCTCATCCAAAAAAGGAGCTAAGGTAATATTCTACTCTTTGATGAGAGAACTTTATCGTTTTTCAATAATTCAATTTCATCGAAGAAACTTTCTTTTTGGGCCATTTTCACAAGAAATAGTCTTGATTCATCAAATTCTATTGCAGAAATTGGGCCATCTAATTTAGCTTGTTTGAATTTAGTGTTATGTATGAATCTCAAACAGAAGGCAAATACTCTAATCAATCTAGTCAAATTAGAAAATCGATGAAAAATTGAATATAAATCATTTTGTGAGCAGATTAAAACTCTAACATTTTTCTTGATCTCTGGAATTTCTGTGACAGTTGGTAAATTACGAAATTTTGGTTTTTCAAATTCGCTTGATAAAAACTCAGGTCCGCTGAACCACATTTTACAATCTTTCAGTTTATCGGGAAGAATTCCTCTACTGCCTAAGTCAGCAGGGTTTTCTAAAGTGTTAACATAATTCCAAGAATCTAGTCGCGAGGAGCGCTGAATTTCAGCAACCCTGTTTCCTACAAAAACTTGAAGATTGGCAGGCTGTGACTTCAACCAATGAAGAACAATTTGAGAATCACACCAGTAAAATATATCATACTTTATGGTTAATGATGAACATACGGTCTTCATCAAATTAACTAACAACAAACAACCACAAAGTTCTAATCTAGGAATTGTCAAAATTTTAACAGGTGCCACTCTCGTTTTTGCACACAGGAGTTTCACACTTATGTGACCTCGTGAATCAATACATCTTACATATATAACTGAACAATATGCTTTCTGAGACGCATCACTAAATCCATGTAGTTCAATAACCATAGGATTACTATTCAACACAAATCTCGGAATTTTCAAATCATTCAAAGCGGATAATTTCTCGTGGAATTGTTTCCATCCAAAACTCAAATCTGAAGGTAATTCAGAATCCCAATCGATTTTCAAAGACCATAATTTTTGAATCATTATTTTGACACAAATTATGCAACAACTCAATAAACCTAAAGGGTCATAAATTTTTGCTACAGCTGATAACATCAATCGTTTAGTTATTGTTGGAGCTTCATGAAACCGAAAGTATCAGATTCACTATACCACTGAACTCCTAACGTTTTTATAGAGTCGTTATATCCAAGATTCAAAACTCGAAGAGAATCTGATTCACTTTTGAAATTATTCAAAATCTTTTTATCATTTGATGCCCATTTGCGCAGAACAAAGCAAGCAGATTTCAAAGTTTCACTAATCTGATTACAAATTTGAATAGCTTCGAATTCATTCGAAAATCAAGTTATCAAATCATCCACATAAAAATCTCTAAAAATTCTCATTGAGGCCTCTGGATATTTGTCTTTTATATCATTGGCTAATTCTTGTATACAACGCATCGCTAAAAATGGTGCACTAGCTGTGCCATATGTCACAGTATTCAGTTTGTAAATTGAAACTGGCTGAGAAGGATTTTCTCTCCAAACTATTTTTTGAGTTGATCTTTCATCAGGATGTAAAAGAATCATCCTGTACATTTTAGATATATCAGAGGTGACAACAAACATATGTTGCCTGAATCGCAATAAAATACCAAAAATATCATTCTGAATGGCTGGACCTGAAAATTGTATGTCATTTAATGACTTACCATTACTCGATAGTGCAGATCCATCGAATACAACTCGAAGTTTGGTAGTGAGACTTTCATTTTTTATCACGCCATGGTGAGGAAGAAAATAATTATTTTTATCAACTACCCAATCAGTTTCAAGAGACATATGATTAAGAACTTTATATTCATTCATGAATTCGATATATTTTTCTTTCAAATCCTTATTTCTTTCGAATCTACTTTCAAGTTTGAATAATCTTTTGAGAGCTAACGACTTTGACTCACCTAAACATGAAGGATCTTCCCTCCAAGGAACCTTTACTATGAATTGACCATTTTCAGCTCGAGAAACATGTTGTTGAAAATGTTCTTCACAGTAAACGTCTTCTTCGGTACGCATAATAATATTTTTTGGCTCTTCGAGAGACCAAAATTTTTTCAAATCAAATTCATTGTTTAACAATTGGGTGGAAAAATGGCATTTGCTGTTAATCATAGGATATTTAATATTTCCTGTCACTATATAACCAAAAACTGTATTTTGCAATAGTGGCAAATTTTTTCCAAGGTGAATTTGATTCTCCGAAATAATATCCCAAAATAGACTTGCGCCAATGAGAATATCAATTCTTTCATTAATATTGAATGTATCATCAGCCAATAACACATCATTTGGTATTTTCCAATTGGAAATATCAAACGTATAAGCTGGCAAATTATCAGTTATCTTGGGAACTAGAAGACAATCGATACATGAAAAATAATCGTTGAATCTTGAAGATATTTTTACTCTACATTTTTTCTTCAAAAAAGATGGGGAATCATTGATGCCAGTAACGGATATATTAGTAACTTCTGGTTTCAAATTGAGACACTTACAGAATTCTTCAGTAATGAAGCAAGATTGACTACCAGAATCTAAAATCACACGAGCAATATGAATTTTACCAAAATGATCATACACTCTAATCTTAGCAGTGCTCAATAATACATAGTTATTTGAAGATTCGATTGCAATTTTACTTGCAAAAGATCTTAATTCAGTTGGAGAATTTGGGGTGTCATTACCATTTCTCCCACTTGGAACTCCATTTGAAATCAAAGAATTATCATTAGAACCCGATGTTCCAGGTGAATTGTGTTGATCTGAATTATCAGTTTCATTAATTTTATCAGAATATTTAATTTCATGTAAAAGAGTGCTATGTTTTCTTTTACAAATTTTGCACCCTTGCATTTGACATTTTTGACTAAAATGACCAGTGCATAAACAATTGCAACACAGCTTCAACCTTTTTATTTGTTCCCATCGATCTGATACAGTTAGTTTGAGAAATTTTTCGCAACTATAGATCAAATGATTCTGACAGCAAAAATTGCATTTCAATGTACCTGATTTCCTTAGTACAAAAGACTTCGAATGAAATTTACCTTTAACCTTATAATCTTGCTTGGAATGGTTAAGCAAAGTTTGATTAATTTCCATGGTTTCTAAAAAATTTGCCCTCTGATTCAAAAAATCAAAAAATTCATTCAATTTCGCTAGAGTTTTATCAGATTTACTGATTTCCCACTCACGAAGAGTAACTTTATCAATCTTTTCTGAAACTAAATGAATTATAACTAAATCCCAATGTTCGGTTGGTACTTCAAGTGTTTTTAGAGCACACAAATGCTTATTAATTGTATCAATAATATTTCTCAAACCACTAGACGATTCTTTATTTATAGATTCAATTTCAAAAAGCGCTTTCATGTGGTTGGTAACAAGCATACGTGAATTGCTGAATCTATTGCAAAGAGTTTCCCAAGCATGGGTATAATTTTTGGAAGAAAAATCTAAGTTTTTTATAGTTTTCGAAGCTTCGTCTATCAAACTGTTTCTCAAATAATGATATTTTTGAATGTCTGAAAGGGTTTTATTGTCATGAATCAAAACTTGAAATGTGTCTTTGAATTCAATCCATTTCAAATAGCTCCCATCAAAAGTAGGAAGTTTAATTGGCGGTAATTTAATCCCTGTTAAAGTATCACATAAATTTTCATTTTTGGGATACACATTTTCTTGAAAATTCGAACATCTAGATAAGTTTTGCTTCAAAATGGACTTACCAATAGACAAATTTCTGCTGAAAATACCATTGATATTTTCCCTAACAACATTTTCATTGTCAAGGCAATCATCACTACAATTCATTTCAATTCCCATTTCAACTTCTTCAAATTCATCTAGAAGTTTTTCAGTTCTCTCAATATGAAGTTCCAATTCTAGAATTTGATCTTCAGTAAGATCAGAAATAGATATCTGTTTGACCGATTCTATAAACTTCACAAAAGTATTTAATCTCTGTTCAATAATACTCCTTTTTCTATATAATTGTTTGAGCTCAGAGTTTTTTATAGGTGCCATACCAAAATACAAATCAAATATATTGTAATTGAAGTAGTGAAATAGAAAAATGGATCAGAAATAGTCAATCTATCCGGTAAAATTAACCAAAACGCTCAAGTGAAAAGAAATATCAATAAAGCCAAAAAACATTCCCTTGAATGAACTAAATATCAGCGCAATTATTATATACTATTCTTCCCAATCGAAATGAATCACATGCAAATCAGAAATCTCTTCTATATAAATAGCAAAATCAATCCTAAGAGAAAATTCCTGTGCAAATCAAAGTTAAATTAAATGGGGATTAGGATATTGGAAAAGGAGTAGGAAATACCTCACATTTCATTCCTTTTTATCTTCTATGCGCCGAAATTGCAAATTGACCCAGACAGTAGAGAAAAGGCTCCTGTACTTTTCTTTGACAGTTGTTGACGTTTTTGGATTCCAAATTCAATCGAAGTTCTTTCCAGAAAATCCAGCTCGTGGGACCATAAAATATGGTAATCGATATAATGGACTGTATAAATTGAAAATCCGTAGGTAGATGAATGAATAGTTCTCTTCAAATAGATACTTTTTTAATTGACATCGACATCTACATTTCAAAAATCATCGTAACTAATTACAACTTTCAATAGTCATTTTTTCTGGAAAAATAGAATTGTTCACGCAATAAGCTGTTGCCACATTTACAAAAAAAAACTTCAATATAATGAAAATCGTCCATACTCCCCGCCTTTGAACGGCTCATAAAACGTTCAAAAAATATTCAATGTGAAAACAAATAAAACAAGTTTAAATCAACAAAGAACAAAGTAATTCTTCTCAAAATGACGAATCTGCCATGGGTAAGGGGCATATTTTTGATATGCTCCTCTTGAAGGTACCGCTTGTATATAATGAAAATCGTCCAATGTGTCCATTCAATAAACAATTGTAACATTGTGCCACTGGAGGAATATATGGTATTGGAACATGTGACATGTGTCATATAGCAAATATCAACATACCTCGGTATGACTGTCCATTTAAAAGTGATCAAAATTGTTGATGCAGGTACATAGACTGTTTTATCGTTTACTGTTGTTCTTCGATTCATTCGTTTCACCTTGATTACTTCGTATGGGCTTTTATCATAGTCTTCAGGTCACTCTCCGTAAAATATGTTGATATTCCCTTGCAAGTTATATGACTAAGTGAAATGGATGTTTTATACCCAACAGATATTACTTTTTCGTTATTCATCATATTATTTGCACTTTCTTTGTTAATAAAATCTATCCCTATTTTATTTTTCCCTTGGAGCTTGATTTTCAAATTTGGTCCTAACTTAAGATCACATATATCTTCTGCTATTTTTAAGTGTGAATGACGTCTAATATTTTTGTCCTCTAATATAGATAAGACTATAACTGTATATGGTCCTTCATCGTTTTCACTATGTCTTATTGACTCCTCCTTCTTATCTGTATTGGCATGGTCGTCCATATTGATATTGTTATCTGAATCAGTATTATTGTTTTCCATCCTTTCACCAGAGTCATCGTTAGTAAACAATTTACTATTCAAATTTTGACTATTTAAATTTGCTTGCTAAATGTTTTGTACCTCTTGATCTAAACTATCCTCGTATCATTATCCTCATTATTAGTGAGTGCCATCTGGATTTTTTTGGGAGAAGGTGACCCTTCCCCCTTGTCCCCTAACATGACTGCTGTTTTTTGTTGAGACTGATTTGTTTTTCTCTTATTGCAGTAAATTATATTTCTTTATATTATCGTACCAATGTAAAAAAGAAAATTGCAGGAAAAGCCAAAAAATTAGTAAGAAACACACCTGTTGTCGTCAGTACGATGTCGACACCACGCTACTTGCACACCGAATCCAAATTTCAGATTCGCAGAGACAAGAGAAGGGGAAGTTGAATAGCAAAATTTGGCACCAAAGCTCTATCTCATTCTATCGTAAAATCAACAAATAAGACTATCTCTATCTTAAACTTCGCGGAAGCGTTTGCTAGGCGGCACTACCGTCGGGCTTATTTTTTCTGTGCTCTCAAGGTGAGTTCCCAATGCAGCGTTTTTGCTTTTCGCGTCACGCATGTTGATAATCCATAACATACGTCTCGAACATCATTCACGGCCATTCGATATCTGCAGTGATGACAGAAAGTTGAAATATTCCATCTTTATCCCGCCGAATGATATTGGAATCCAGCGTCACCATTCAGAATTCGTGACGCGCGACGCAAAAAGTAAAAAACGATGCATTGGGAACTCACATTAACTCATCACCACAGAATAAAATGACTTTGTCAATTGTCATGTATTATGTCATTTTGAAAACATAACTTCAAACCTCGTCGAAAACGTTTTTCGAGAATCAATACAGAGTACAGAGACAAACTCTGAATCTGATCAATAGGCTGAATTTGAGTGTTTTTGGTAGTGTACTCAGAGTTCCTGAGGCAGGTCCCATTTTTTAGTAATGACACCTCATCCACAAAAAACCTGTGTGGTTTGTGGCTACCACGAGAATAAAGTGGAAGGCATGCTTTATTTCCCAAAAAACCATGAAAGGTAAGGCAGCGCACAAAGTCTTGCATTTCTTGTACATTCTATTAACATGTCGGTTTTCAGACTACGGCTTGGCAACAGCAGTTAGGGTTCAAAGTCGAAGAAGAAACTTTTCCCAATTACCGAATCTGCAATAGACACTTTCCAGATGATAGTTATGAATATAACTATAGTCGCCTTCGTAGAGATGCATTACCTACTTTGTTTCCTGCAAGATCACAGGATACAGATTCTGCAAGTGGCTCCACAGGTGAATAAGTTATTGTGATTTTATTTAAATAATTCCAATCCCTGTAATAAATGTATTTGTTTACAGATTCAACAGCTCCAGAATTGTAGCGGATTAAGGTTCAAGCCGACGGTAGTGCACCTGACATGGAGATGGATGAAGTAGTTGCTAGTACATCTGAAATGCAGGCAGAGGTAGTCCCAAGTACTTCTATTATTCTATATTAACAAATTGATGAATATGCAATAAAAAAAATTGGTGTGCCTAAATATGTTCATTTGTTGTGATATACCAATTTCGAATACAATTTGAGAATTTAATTATTAAAAACTAAGTATAGAGGTGATACAAATTTCCCGCCCAATTCAAGTTGCGCCCCCTAGCCTAGATTCTGGTCAAAGTGGGGGTCAAAATTATTGTACGCGCTTATGTGTCTCCCCTTCCTTGTCTCAGAGATTCGTTAACAAGTTGATCTGTCAACTGACACAGAACACTTATTTCAGAATCGTCTACAATCATATGCTTTGCTAGTTTTTTAACCATAACCTCTATCGAACAACATCAAATCTGTCAACTGTTATTTGGCATAGAACTTAGTTTCAGATTCGTCAACAATCCATATCCTTCGCAAGTTGATCTGTCAATTATTGCTCAGTTCCCAACCAGTCTCATTTGCAAGTTGTTCAGTTTCCGACCATTCTCATTTGCAAGTTGTTCAGGGTTACGTGGTTAACTTAACTGGAAGAGATCATAGCAGGTTTTGGCCAAGCTTCGTATCTAGATTGTCTGTATGCTAATGGTCAACGTGATTATAAACAGAAATTAGTGTATGAATTATGTAATAAATGGAGAAGTCCTAACAGAAAAGTTCAGCTGAATAAGTGACAAACTTATCGAATTCAAGTCGAATGAATATCCCACTTTCTTCTTATTCACACGAGGTATGTTATATCTAATATTCGGAGGGTAAACACTTGTATCGAATCTATAGATATCTTCCTTGATTTTTTCATAAACATCATCATGAATAATCTCATAGATAAGACTATCCGTATGTGTAAACAAAAGGATTCGTATATTCTGCATCGTTTTACCAAAAACGGCATTATTGAGAAGATTACCGAATTCTATTGAAAAATCATTTTTGCTTCAGTTCTAAGCTTGGAATTGAAGTCAATATACGGTTCCAACCATGGCACTCGCTTGAATTTCAGTACACGATGAATTTTTGTTATAACTAGACATCACAGCCTGTTTGAAATTTCGATAATGAGTGACATATCTCTCTTTGTCATACAGAATTGTCATTGAATTGAGGAGTTTGTAATTTGGAGGGGTTCGATGTTCGGGCGTGAAAGGTAGATCGCAATGTTTATCATGTAAATGTTCTGGATATGTGAGATCCACCTCCTGCACATAACCTTCTGGAGCATCATCAGGAATAGTTGTAACATCAATATTGTTGTCTACCCATTGAAATCCACTGTATGGACCGTATGTTGACAGATGGCATCTCCATTTGAATTATCCACATCATAATACATGATATATTCAGATTTCTGTGTAGACTCATAATCAGACATGAACTTATTATTCGCTTTCAATTATCGATTACATGCTTTTCAAAGACCACCACGAATATCTTTTCTAATATGTCAACATCCTGTAACGTCTCGAGTCTGCAACCTGTATACTCCAGCCAGAAAGGGTGAAATAATGAGCAGGATCCAACCCATACGTGGCATGACTCCTAGTCTCAAAATTTTCCATACGTCTGTCAAAAGCATTACGTCAGTCTTCAAATAAAGGTCGCAACAGTCAGCTAAATTTCGAAATTCGAAGATATTCCATACCAATTTGGCATGTTCATAGGACTCTTCATCAATCATTGAATCATTCAATTCATTATAGAAATGTTTACTAGATGGTAGCTTAATATCATCTAGTTTTTCCATATAATCAACATAATCATAGGGGAAAATACCCTTACGTGTGAGTAACGAATACGTCTCATCATCTGAATGTCTAACTTCACTTTTTAAGTTGGTGCAATCCGCAGCCTGCATGGTTCAAACTTGAGATTCAAGAGATGTTGATAAAAATCTGAATGAATCAATGTATCTGTACTGAATGTTAGTTTGCGTATTTTATGAACGATATATATTTCTTCTTAGTCGTAGGTGGAACAGTAAGACGTCTTTCACCACCATCACAACGTGCCATTTTTTTATAATGAAATGACTGTCGTACCCAGAAGGATTGTGAAACACCACTGGGACCACATAGGTATTTTTGTACATTAAATTACAGCGCGCATGCCCAAAACCTCGAAAAGCTCCCGTGAAATGGTTATGTTCGCGCATGATCTTATCTATATTGTTGAAAGGTTTTTCACATATATGGCAAAGTGCGGTGGTATCTTTCAAACTGATGTCTTCAGGCATAGGTATAATATTTTTTTATTTTAAATTGAAACAATTGTGCTTCACATTCCATTTGCTTCAAAAACCATTTCATACAATCGGCACCTCAATAACTTTTGAAATGCGAAAGTGAATCATCATGGGAACACTTCAAATAATATCCTGCACTGAATGCCTCCACCTCTATAAATGGTGTGAGAAGATATTCAAAGTCAGCACAGATGACAAAAGGATTTTTCTCCTGATATTTATGATCTTTGAATTCAATGAACTCATTCGGTGGAATGGTTATCCAAACTTTTTTTGTGTAACAAAATGATTTGAACAACGATCGCAAGTGAAAATACTTCGTCATGTTCACCTGATTCCCTACCAATTTAGATATTTCATCCAACGATAATGATACTTTATATCGGCTCTATCATCATCAACTTCTATTGGTTCATAATCATTCAATTTGGGATAATATATATTTTGAATTTTCAATAAATTGACATGTTTATCCAACTTAGTTTCATGTCTATCGAGCAACAACTACATTGTAAATTTCTATTTTTTAATTCCAACGCGAATACATCGACAGATATGTTATCAACTTTTCAAACTTATCAATGTCAGATATCTTTATAGGTAAATCAATACCATCCAAATTCAAAATATCAGAATTATGTCGGTATGAAGAAGTTTTTCCAGAGTTTGATTTAGCTGGACACAACGCTGAAACAATTGCCCACGCAAAACAATATTAATCATTATTCAGTATATTTATGCATGCCTGATGATACATCATTACCCATTTCGAATCTGTTGATATTTATCTCTGAATTTAGGATTTCTTGGAGCGCCCATCCACACTATCTCTATTCCGAAAGTTTCTTCAAAAGTAAATCAACAACATGTTGAAAAAACCGTTCCTTCAAAGCAGTCCCCAAATTAATGATAGCATTTTTTCAATGGAAATATTTAATTTCCTTTTTTATTTGAGTTTCATCGACATTATTTTTTATGAACTTCCCTCAAAAAACTGTATTCACTTTAATGGTTGATACTTTCAAAATTCTGTTCATTCGCGGTTTGAAAGGATGAAAGCGTCTTCGAAAAAATCTACAATATTTTTATGTTTCAACTTTATAATAACACTCGTACGAATTCGACTGTTGAAAACTGATAGTACATCGTCCCACTTGACCCTATCACTTCGTAAACCTTCTTCAACATGATCATGTCTGTTGAATATATTTTCTATTTCCTTCAATTATTTTCATATTTCACAATATTTACCCTGTATTGATCGTTGAATGTTGATGTCAGGTTTTGACGAATAAAGAGTTGAGTTGAAAACGTCACAATAGTAGTCATCAATTTTCATAGTTTTTTATTGAACCAGCCAAATTTCACCACTTGAGAGACACTCTTGAGGTACAGACTTGCGGTCAGCAACATTGGTCCTTCGAGCCGGATAAGAAATTGTTGAAAATTGAGCCGACATGAGTGACACCGAGCAGACGTCAAAGGGTATCAATCCGATTGAAACTGTTCAAAGAAGAAGCAGTAGACTACAAGCCAAAATATTGGACCATTCACCACATCGCGCTCCAGACATGAACGATGCAGAAGGAAAGTTCAGTTTGGAATTGACCTCCAAAAATTCAAACAGAAAAGCCACCAGTCAATGTAATGTGAAAAGTGAAGGCAAATGCTCTGACACTAAAGCTGAATCAAAAGGTAATTCTAATCATCCTAGATCAAGAACATCGAAAGCTACAAGGTCAAATGTGAGCAAAAATAGCATTGCAGAAAGGAAGAAATTGGAGATAGAGTTAGAAGCTGAAAGACAAATAGCAGAAATTAAAGAAAAATTGATCATGAAAAAACTAGAGTTGGACAAGATGAAAATAACGGAAGAATGTTGTTCTGTACAAGACTCAGATGAAGACATTTCCAGAACTAGTAGGTGTTCAACCAGTCACAAGAATGAAATGATCAATGATTGGATGAATAGGTTCGTACCGATTGAAGAAGATTTTCGTGAAATACCTGATATTCATCCAGAAAGAAATCAAATAGCGATAGACATTTCCAATTCAAAAAACCATATGAATATTCCTGATATATCCCAAACTAGGAGACAGACTTTCGATAGAAATTTGCCTTTTTTCGATGGAAATCCTTCCGAATGGCTTGTTTTCATCAATGGATACCATGAAACTACTGAAATATGTGGATTTTCCGATAGTGAGAACCTTCTTAGACTGAGAAAATGCTTGAAAGGCGAGGCCAGAGAATCAGTGAGAATGCTATTGATATCAAATAAAAATGTATCTGAAATTATATACACACTAACACATTTATATGGAAGACCTGAATTCATCATCAAATATTTAATTGATCAAGTCAGATCGACTCCACATCTTAAAGATAACGGACCTGATATGATAGTTGGATATGCCACATCTGTAAATAATTCAGTTGTTGCCGTGAAACACTTGGACAATGATGTTTATTTAAAAAATCCTATACTCCTGGAAGAATTTGTAGCCAACCTCACTATGAATCTGAAACATCTATGGTCCATGCAAGCTATCAAATTGAAACAAGTCACCCTGATAGACTCTTCCACCTGGTTGAAAGACATTGGTAAAGCAGCAAGTCTTCTATATAGTCCTATGATGAAACAAGAACGAACCCAACACAGGAAATCTGAAACCGTTTTGACATCAGACGAGAGAAAAAAACAGTCTAAGCCTCGAAATTGTGTTTGCTGTTCAGAATCCAACCGCTATGTAACTAGTTGCCAAAAGTTCAAAAATATGAACACCATCGTACAAATGAATGTTTTTCGAAGAAAACATGTTCTATTGACGGATGCTTGTTGAAACATCATAAAATGCTACACAAGACTAGTTAGTCTCAAGACAACAATGAGGATGTTCGCCAGGAGTTAGTACATTCACAAAATTCGAACTGATGATATTCTGTTACGAACTGTTCCTGTTGTTCTAGAAGGTCCGAATGGGAAGATTTCAATTTATGCCTTGTTAGATGAAGGTTCAACAGTTACACTTCTTGAGGAAAATGTTGCCAAGGAAATAGGACTGGAAGGTGAGACAGAACCTTTGATTATGCAATGGACAAATGATCAAATTCAGAAAGACCAAAATTCCAGAATAGTCCAGTTCAGAATCAGTGGAGATTTCTGTAATTCGAAATCTTTTTTGGTTAATGGCGTAAGAACAGTTGACAATTTGAATTTACCAAAACAATCGCTGAATATGGTCAGTAACCTTTCAAGTCAACGACAAAATAAAAACAAACCGATCACGACGAAAAAATTTTCGTCTGAAATCATGAAGGCCGAAACTGAAATTAAGATGAATGATATAATCAATCTAACTAGAGACGTGAATAATGGAACTGAAAGTAAACCAACGGAAAATCAAAATGAATGGAAAATAGTACAACGTCGACAAAATCAACGAAGGAAACAATCCATCATCATTGGAAAGAATACCGAATTATCCATCAAAGGAGTGCCTAAACTGATCAACCTTCATGTATGCAGAGTCGGGAAGGAGACGACGTCTGAGGAGTTGACGTCTATCCTAAAGGAACATCTGCCAGAAATAACTTGCCAATCGATGATGGCCAGGTACCCGGAAGAATATGCATCCTCCAAGGTGACACTCAATGAGAAGAACCTGAATGTCGCAATGAATCCAGACATTTGGCCGGAGGGAGCTCGTGTCAGCAGGTTTTTTTAGCGAAAATCGACTCAACAGATCCAAATGTGATAGACTCTCATGAAGAAATTGACAAATTATCCAGTGGAGTATGTATTTTTCATTTGAATGTCAGAAGCTTGGCAAATAAAATTGATGAATTAGAACATTTACTAGGTACATGACAAAACATTTTCTGTTGTTTGTTTAAGTGAACATTGGTTATCAAAAAATGACTTGATACAGCTCAAGCTGAATAATTTAAATCTGACTGCTTCCTTCTGTCGAGAGACGAGAAGGCACGGTGGTGTAGCGATTTTTTGTGAGTCACACATTCGGACCAACCCTATCAAACTTGATAACTTTTGTATAGAAATGCATGCGGAATTTTGCGGGATAAAAATTGCAGAAATTGAATGCTGCGTTGTAACAATCTATAGATCACCAGTAGAAGGCGATACAAATATTTTTCTTACTCAGTTTGAAGAGCTCCTATTGTGGTGCCACCGTCAACAAAAGAAATAAATTCACAACAAATACGCGATTTACTAAAAGTCTCAATTCAAGGAAAAGCTTTCTAATTAAGTTTTGTTTCAAAATCCGTTCATGTTGAAACTTCAAGTTTAACTATGTATTCACTCAAGTGAAACAAAAAGGAAAATTTTGTTTATATTTTCAAAATCATAATAAAGTATTAACACTTTTGAAGAATTCCCGAAACGCTTGCATAATTAATTCTAAATCAAAATTTCGACAATTGGCCGAAATATTCAATGAAGTTTGTATTAAAGAATTATACAGAATATTAAAAATTTCGATCCTTACCTTCAGATCAGCACACAAGAAATGGACCGAAACAAAAGCTTGCCACTCTCGAGTTGATAGTGGGGGAGGTAATTAATACGTGTGACCTCAATACCGAAACTCGTGGCAAATAATGTCGCAATTTCTATGACTTATTTATGCGATGTTTTGAAAACCATAAAAATCAATGGGGAGCTCGGCAATTAATATCGCAATTTTACGACTTATTTATGCAATGTTTTGAAACCCATAAAATCTAATGGGGCAGCTGTTCAAGCCACTTCCTAAAGCTTGCGAAATTCGCAACTCAAAGGAATCTTTCTTTGTTCGATGGGGGATATAAAACCATTGGCGAATTGCAAATTCATGAGTCAGTCGAATCAGTCAGTCAGTCAGTCAAGTCGAGTTCAGTTGAGTCTTGAGTACAATAATGTTGTAGTAATGCAGTAAAATTCTATTGTTCAAGTGAGTGATGTAGTATATACTTGAAAGTACAGTGAAGACGGTAACTAAACAACTCAGTGCTGTAATAAATCAGATGCCAGAAGTGCTAAACATTAATTTAAAAACGCTCCAGAGACAACTACTCAATAACATGAGGATATGTAAGTCTAGCTATAAAAACCGAAGCGATAATTTCGTTATTTAAGTACCGTCTATGAGATTTGTAATGAACGAAATTATGTGAGTTCTATTGACTTGTCGACGTATTTTTTATTACGGAATCATCGATTCCTTATGTTTTCCCTGCTTTATTTGTTGAATGTTCGAGATGCCGCTCATCCTAAACAAATTAAAAAGTGTTGAAAATTCCGCCAATTGTTATTATTTCCACCAAGAATTCACGAATCAGAAATAATCATGTCCGACTGGGTATTTAACATCTCAAGGACTGCTCGCCTTTTTGCCAACCAACGATACCCGGTCGTCACACTATCTTCTCTTTCAGATAAATATAAAAATATAATTATCGTAGGCGACTTTAACATAAACTTCAAGGTTAATAGTCCAGTCCTTTCTGAACTGATTTACACTATTTCATCTTTTGGTCTTGAGGCAACGATTGACGATTACACTAAAATAATAGGTGAAACGGGTACTGGAACTTGCATAGATAATATTCTAACAAATATCGAATCTAACTCTTTTCAGACAGGAGTCATCGAAACCGGTCTGTCAGACCATCGCGCACAGTATATATCCATTGACAAACGATTGAGTCGTAAACCAACGAAAATCCTGAGGAGAATGTTGACCCCTCAAAAAATCACTGAGTTTGTGGAGGACATGTCAACTTATGATTGGAATGTCCTCGATGAGAACGGTGATGTGGAAGTGCATGCGGAGTTAATAATGAATGTTATAATCGATTATGTTGAGAAACATTTTCCACTGAAATATCAATTGGGAAATCAAAATTCTAAACCTGTAAATTTCTTTAACAACAACTTAAATCAAATGAGGAATACCTTGACGGCCATAAAAATTGTCAGTGATTCTTCTAAGGATGAACAGGATAAAAGAATATACAACATGTATAAAAAACATTACAGTTGTGCTTTAAAAAATTCGAAAAAACTTGCATATTCCAACTTCATTGAAAATTCCCAAAATAAGTGCAGGGATGCCTGGAAATTGATTAATTCTGAGCGAAATAAACTGAAACCACTATCGGCTTCTGAATGCAACTTATTTTGTAGATTATTTTTCAACGGTTGCCGATTTGATAACCGAGCGCTTATGTACATCCGATAAAAATATCAACGATTTTCTGAAAACTCTTAACCAAGCAATAGTCAATCGTTTTTCTTCTTTCCAGTATCGAAGACAGAGGTTCTTGATGCTATTAATTGTTTGAAAAATAGTAACTGCTATGACTTACATAACCTAAATAGTAAAATCATAAAAAGTATAAAACATATAATCGCTGCTCCTCTTTCCGCATTATTCAACGCATGCTTCAGTCGAAGTGTTTTCCCCAACGTCTTCAAAACGGGAAAAATCATACCCATATTCAAAAAGGGCAATATCAACTTACCTGAAAACCATAAGCCAATCACTATAATTCCAGTTGTGGGGAAGATTTTCGAAACCATTATCAAGAATAGACTCAGTTCCTATTTCGATAAGAATAATCTCATAAATGACCAGCAGTTTGGATTTAGGAAGAATCGTTCCACAATACAGGCTGTACGGAGGCTGGTGTGTGACGTGATCGAGGGCTTTGGAAGCGGTCAGCAAACCTCAGTAGTTTTGTGCGACCTTAGCAAGGCCTCCGACTGTGTCCCACATCAAGGGTTACTTGAAAAGTTGTACCACTACGGTGTTAGGGGATCGGCACATTCGGTTTTGGAGTCATATGTGAGTGGAAGAAACCAGTGTGTATTTTATAACAATCATGCATCAGAGTGTCAAACAATTTCATCAGGCGTACCCCAGGGATCGGTGTTAGGTCCGCTTCTATTTATTATCTTTATCAATGACATATTTCACCATATCAAACCATCCAAGATTTTTTTATTTGCGGACGACATAACATTCTACAACTCAGATTCAGATATAAAAGAACTGAGCAAGAGAAATATTGAAGCTTCAAAAAGGATCAACGAGTGGCTCACACCCAATCACCTGGTCCAAAATGAAGCAAAAACGCAAACAATAACATTTTCAACAAATAAAGCTATCACAGAACATGATCCAGTCAAGCTTCTAGGCATCACTCTAGACAATAAACTCGAATGGGTAAATCATATTGATATTCTCTGCAAGAAGCTATCATCTCAAATATTCATTCTGAGACGCTTAAGCAATACTATCAGTAAAGAAACGTTGAGAATATCTTATTTCTCACTCTTTCACTCACACATGAGCTATGGGATAATTTTATGGGGCAACTGCTCTCTTTCAAATCGTGTCTTTCTGTTGCAGAAAAAAGCAGTCAGAGTTTCAACAAATTTGGGATTCAGAGATTCTTGCAAACAACTATTTATAGACACGAAAATTATGACTCTACCTGCACTATATATTTTTCATTGCCTTATCGAAATTCATACTCACTTAAATGAATATAGCAAATACCGGGACTTACATAACTATTCTACCAGGAATAAAAATCGTCTCATAAACTGAAGGAATTGACTTGAAATCACAAGCAAAAACACAATCAATCCCAATATCTACAATAAATTACAGCTTCTCCAATCCATCTTGGCACAGAACTAATTACATTTATGCCCAGCAGTCTCTGTGTAGTATACTGAAAAGAAAAAACTCCTATTATATGTGATCACTGTGTAGAAAATTATTCCTAGAAAGTGTTTTTTTCTTCCGTCATGGTCTACACTACCAGTGTGCAACTGGAAAGTATCTGAGTTTGTGCCAAGATGGATTGGATAAGCTGTACCAGAAAGCTATAAAGAACTAAACTCATTTAGGTTCAAAAGAGCTATCAAGCAATTACTTCTGAAACATAGGTTTTACTCTGTAGACGAGTATTTATCTTGTGACATTCAGGTGAATTCTTCCTGCCTCACTGGATGATTGAAATTGTCTTTAATGATGTGATTATAACATCTCTTACATGTGTTTTTTTTCCTATTCTCTCAAACAACTTGTGTGTTTCATTGAGTTATTACCCCTCAATGTATTGAAACGAATGTTCATAAATGTTATTGATATTTTGTACTGTTAATGTCCTTAGTCAACTACCAATTATTGTTTGACAAAACTTTGTTGATTCGTTTTTATAGTGTCTGCTATATCCATATCATTTTTTGACTTGTCATAAATGTATTGTATATACATAACATGATCAAATAAACTATTCTATTCTATTCTATGGAGGATATCGTTCAAAATTGGCCCAATATTCAAAATGTTCCCGTAAAATCTTTTGAAAATGCCGGACAAAAACTATTGATAGGTACTGACAATTATGACTTGACTATGCCGAGAAATCTTATTGAGCCTTCAAGAAACGGCCCCAGAGCAACATTAACTAAGCTGGGATGGGTAATAAATGGACAAATAGTTAGAGGAAGAACTAAGCCCGCATATAGTTTCCATATCTGCGAAAGGAATTACAATGACGACATTCTAGAAAATATGGTAATGGGCGCATTCAAGCTAGATACTAGTGAACTAGCTATTTGCGACACAAATTTAACGACACAAGATCAAATTTGTTTTGATTGGATGGAGAAAACTACCAGGAGGATTGGTAATCGCTTCGAAACAGGACCCTTGGGAGAGAGTAAGTTAATGACCTTGAATCGTTTGAAATGCCAGGAAAGAAATATGGACAAAGACAAGAAATTTGGTGAAGCATACTGTCAGAAGATCGAAGAGTACCTTGCCAAAGGATACCTAAGACGACTTTCCAAAGAAGAATATACCGAGAACAACAAGACATGGTATTTGCCCCACTTTGCAGTTACGAATGTAAACAAATCAGGCAAAATCCGTTTTGTTCTCGACGCTGCTGCACAGTCACATGGCTTGAGTTTGAATGACATGCTGTATCCAGGGCCAGACCTTTCATCTTCATTATTGGGTGTTCTTTGGACATTTCGGCAAAGAAAAATAGCATTTTGTGGAGATATACGCGAAATGTTCCATCAAGTTGCAATCAGAAAAAAATATAGATCATCCCAACGCATTTTGTGGAGAGGGTATGAAAGAAATGGTGATCCCGATGTCTTTGAAATGCAGGTTATGATTTTTGGTGCTACCTGCTCGCCTTGTTTGGCTCAATTCGTCAAAAATAAAAATGCAACTAAATTTCAAGATGAATATCCCAAAGCATACAATGCCATAATTAATAAGCATTACGTAGACGACTATTTAGATAGCTGTGATAATGAGGAGGAAGCAATGCGACTAATCGAAGAGGTAATATATGTCCACGGAAAAGAAGGATTCGAGATCTGCAACTGGCTGTCGAATTCGAAGAAAATCATACAATCTTTACCAGAGAAATTACGATTCCCAAAAATGAAAGATTTCAATAATGATTCACAGCTACCTGTGAACGAATATTGGGAGTTCAGTGGGATTCTGAACGAGATGAATTCACATTCAAGTTGAACCTTCAGAATGTTCACAACAATATTGTCCAATTTGGAGAGGTTCCCACTAAAAGACAGGTACTTCGACTATTTGACCCACTTGGATTCATACATCATCTCATTATCGAAGGAAGAATAATATTACAAGACCTATGGAAAATGAAGATTGGATGGGATCAGAAAATTCCTGAAACAATTTTCAAGAAATGGAACAACTGGCTAAACGAAGTGAAGAGTATCCCAGAAATAAGGATTCCACGGTGCTACTCTTCAGAATTACCGAATGCAAAATCGATTCAATTACATATATTTTCAGATGCGAGCACGAAAGCGTATGCAACAGTTGCCTATTTGAGAATAGAAACTGAAAATGATGTGCACGTTTCTTTCGTTTCTTCCAAATGTAAGGATACACCGTTGAAACCGAAGATGACTATTCCCAGACTTGAACTTGAAGCTGCTCTAATGGGAAGCAAACTAGCAAAGTCGATCAAGAAGTATCTGGAAATAGATATTCAGAAAACGATATTTTGGTCGGATTCTAAGATAGTTATTGTGTGGTTGAAGTCCGACAGACGAACATATAAACAGTTTGTGGCCAATAGAATAGAGAAGGTTTTAGAGAACTCCAATAGTAACGACTGGAGATGGGTACCTTCAAAATTGAATTCAGCAGATAGCGCTTCCAGGGAGAATATATCCAAATATGAGGAGTGGTTTGACGGACCAACATTTTTGAAACAATCCCCAGAAGATTGGCCAGATGACGATGAGTTTTATGACACAGACACCAGCGGAATGAAGAAAGAATTTGTGGGGGTAGTATCAGGATGCATCGAGTTTCCATTACCTGACAGTATAAGATTCTCGTCATGGATAAGACTCATAAGAACTACTGCAAGAGTCATGAACTTCATAAAACTATGCCAGAAAAAGGAGGTTTCGAGTAGTATTACTTCAAATGACATGAAGGAAGCTGAAAAACTATGGTGAAAAGAAGTCCAAAAAAACTGTTTTTCAGAAGAACTAAAGAAAATTCAAGAAGGCACAGTTTTGAAGGGGAGCAGACTTAAAAATATCAGCTCATATTATGATGAAGACCGAGTACTAAGAGTCAAGAGCAGAATTTGCGTAGAAATTCCGGAGTTCGAGAAAAATCCTGTAATTTTAGATAGCAAGCATAGGTATACAAGTCTACTTGTCCATCATTATCACTTGAAATTCAATCATCGAGGAATATCAACTGTTATGAATGAGCTGAGACAATGCTATTGAATTGTTGGACTGAGGAACTTGGTGAAAAAAGTCTGGCATGAATGCCAACATTGCAAGAACGAAAAATCTCGCCCTAACATTCCATTGATGGAAAATTTGCCACAAGCCAGAAGCATGCCATATTTCAGACCATTCACATTTTGTGGCATGGACTATTTTGGTCCATATCAAGTTAAGATGGGACGGAGAAGAGAGAAACGTTACGGGGTTATATTTACTTGTATGTATACGAGCAATATATTTGAAAATTGCCAGTTCATTGACAACGGACTCCGCCATCATGGCAATCCAAAGAATGTGTGCCAGAAGAGGTTGTCCAACAGAAATGTACAGCGACAACGGATCCAATCTGAGAGGGGCAGACAGGGAGTTGAAGAATGCTCTGTCAGAATTTAACCAGGATTAATTCATCAGAAAACTGTCTATTCGAGGAATCTGCTGGAAATGGAATCCACCAGGAGCGCCGCACATGGGTGGTATTTGGGAATGATTAATCAGAACTGTCAAAACAACTCTCAAAGCTGTTTTAAAAGAGCATGCACCAACTGAAGAAGTTCTCCATACATTATTCTTAGAGGCGGAGTATATGGTGAATTGTCGACCACTCACGGATGTTTCATTGGAATTTGAAGACGATGAAGCTCTCACTCCTCATCATTTTTTATTGGGACCACAAACAAACAACGAGCCAACATATTTACAAAATTTCGGGAATAATGCTGATAATTTGAAAAAGCAATGGAGAATTGCACAAGAGTTCTGCAACACATTTTGGAAAAGGTGGATAAAAGGATATCTGCCTACTTTACATAAAAGGTCGAAGTGGTGCAATGAAAACAAACCATTGAAGGTGAAAGATGTAGTAGTAATTGTTGATGAACAGGTGCCTAGGAATGTTTGGCTTAAGGGAATTGTTACAGCAGTATATCCTGGAAAAGATGGCCGAATTCGAATTGCGGACGTGAAAACAAAAAATGGTGTTTTTCGAAGACCAGTATCGAAGTTATGTGTTTTGGATACACGAAACAAGATTGAAGAAGATTGAGAATCTCCTTCGTTGGGGAGAATGTTGAATATATTTTCTTTTTCCTTCAATCAATTTCATATTTCACAATATTTACCCTGTATTGATCGTTGAATGTTGATGTCAGGTTTTGACGAATAAAGAGTTGAGTTGAAAACGTCACAAAAGTAGTCATCAATTTTCATAGTTTTTTATTGAACCAGCCAAATTTTACCACTTGAGAGACACTCTTGAGGTACAGACTTGCGGTCAGCAACAATGTCTTCTTATCAATATTCGAAATCGCTTCAGGTAACACAAATTGGTTTGATTCTATGAGTTACTTCTGCCTCTCTGATTGATCCATTGATTAGTCTAATATTTTTGTTGGCCAATCTAACCCACTTTTCTCGTTCCCTGATTGACAAATTAGTTGAAATTTCTACGAATGCTTTTCTAATAATTCCAACAACTCCTTGGCTAATAGCTATATATCTTCAACCATTAATGATTCGAGCACACACTTGGGAATATCAACTACTAACCTCTACACCAATGATTTTGAAGAGGTTGCACTTAAGATGCCTAAAAAATCTGGTGTGTTTGCTGATACCTGTGAAAGTTTGGGATGAAAGTGGTGGCATCTGGAATGCTTGATTTTTCCAAGTCGACCTCGATAATATACCCAACGTCGAAAATGTCAGAAATGATGCGGATAACCAGATTTTTGAAATTTTCAGTACATTTAATCCCCCACCGGGAAATGTTTCATCATGGCCCATGGCACACGTTTATTGACATGGAAAGGGATAGAACTCGGCCATTTACTTGTTTCCTTTCGAGTAGCGGTTGCTACACTGGCTGTTACCACCCCGAATGCCTCGCTCTATAAATATCACCAATAGCCGGGCACTAAGATGCCTGGAAACCCTGGTGTATTTACTTATACCTGTAGAAGTTTGGGATAAAAGTGGCGAAATCTGGATTGCTTGATTTTTGGTGGATAATTGAGCTTTTGGAGGTTTCCGTACAATATGTACAGATGTCGCCAACACGCTCTTGCCAGTCTTGTCTGAAGCTAAATTTGCACTAAGTGAAAATAATGTGCAGTCGGGTTTTTCCACTTTTATTTGATTGGCTAGCGAGAAGAGATCGCAACCTAAAGGATAATGGGTGGACAATGAGATACCAGTAACAACGTTTCGATATTCAAAAGCAATGAAATCAACAAATAAACATGATAAAAACATCGTAAACATCAAAATTTCAAACTGACATGACAATATGACAATTAACTTGACACTTGTCATCAAATTTGAAAAATGGGAACATAACGCCCTCTACCGAAAAAATAGGGGAAACCTTCAAAAGCGTCGATTGTTTTTTTCGCCACAAAAATCTAAACAAAATCTAATCAGTTGAGTCACCAGGACTTCTAGGCATCTTACCGGGCACCAATAGCACCGCCAAGCGGGATCAAGGCCATATACGCGCATACTCGTACTCGCTCTGAGTGATGTAGCAATGTTCATTGTGAACCTCGATGGTTATCGTGAAACAACAATGAGTCGTCATTTGTTTTTGGTAATTTGCCCATTTTGGATGTATCTTGACATCAAACTGCACCGAAATGAAATTTTGCATGTGTTCCGACTCTCACAGTCAACCGTATGAATGCCGAATTTCTCCTGCCTGAGAAGTAATTCAAACAATGGTAACAATATTTTTTTTCGCCCTTGTTGAGGTGTGAACCAACAAGTCGAGACATATTTGATCCAACAGTAATGTCCGGAGATGTTTCTGATGTCGACGTCGTCATTGTCTATATTAATCTCGTCTTTCACGTCTATAGTCTGTGGATCCATATGTCTCTCTTTTTTCGTTTTCGTTAAGGATTTTTCAATTCGAAAATAAACGAAACGTTCAACGAAATCGAGTTCAATTTTTGAAATTTATTGATTTGTTTGATGGTCCTGAGAAATTTCAAACCCTCCGTATTCAGTTCATCACCCAATTTGGATTCGACGATGTTCAATCAGGATGGTGTATACATAGTACTGGATATAGTGTCGAAACGATCGCCCAGTAGAAACATGTATAGTAATCAATTCTGACGTTGATGTATGCTTGTTTTTCTCAATAGCTTCAGGAAGTTCGATGGATTCTTCCAACATGTTTTGAATTTTTATCTCGATAATTTGTTAAACCACGCTTTCAGATCAGTCCCCTGATCGATCACTTCATTTCCAGTCTCGAACTACTTCATTTCCACACTCTCATGTTGATCAGCGGAATTTTTGGAAAACTTTCCGCAGGAAGATGCATTCACTTTCAGCGACACCCCAACCTTTTTCAGTGCATTGATTATACGACGCTTGAATAGGCTGAAAGCCCATTGAAAAACTGAAATACATTCTAGTGATTCAACTTTATGATAACCCCTGTACGTACGCGCTCCTTAAAGATGGAAATCAAGTTTTTTTTAAATATGCAGATTCACACGAAAGGGAAGCCCCGTAATTAACATTCACTTTGAATTTTTGAATTTTGTAAGTCTCAGGAAAAACCTCTTTCGGCAAGGAGTTCCAAAGCTCAGCTGTTCTATCAAAAAAAGATTCCTGAGCAAGAGAGGTTCGACAGGTCTCAAAGTTCACAACAAAGAGGTGGGAATTCTGTACTCGTCCAGTCATCCATGTAGATATTGCCAAGGCTGGAAAGATTGATAACAATTCAGAAGAGCACCGAATGTGAGAATATATATAGAAGAGAGATACGTCTCCGACCCTTCTACGATGTTCCAATGAAGTGAGAGAGTCTGTGAGCGAAGAATCACCAACATGATGGATTGCCTCTCTCTGAATAGAGTCGAGAAGCTTCAATGAATGTTTTGGTGCCGAACTCGATACATGAGAACTACATCCCAAGACAGACCGTATCTGACCCTTGTAGATCATTAGAAGCTGACGAGAAGTGAAGTATTTCTTTGCACGAAATAGAAATCCAAGTTTATGGGAAACACCTTAAGCGATCGATCTCACATGGTTTTTCCATGAGAGATTATTACTGATCGTGAATCCTAGCATCGAGATACTCGAATTTTTAGAAATAGTTTCTCCTGACATCTGAATACTAGATGATGATGGATCGGCTTTCGTTGAGGAGAAACATGCCTGGGTTTTCCTAGCATTAAATTCCACCAAGTTTTTTTGAATTTTTGTTTCTCGAGCTGGTATGGGAACTCTGGATGAGAAACTAGTATGAAGAGTACTGTCGTCTGCAAAACTAAGTACTCAGTACTAAGTACTCGGCTTTTCAATTCATTACACCCGAATTGCTTTTTTCAGAATCCGAACAGATCGTTTACTGTGTTCGGATCTATCAACACGAGAAGAAACAAGTTAGTTTACCGTGAATTGCATAAACTGAAGAAGTGTTATTTGATCGATACTTGGATGGGGAAGAAAGTGACAAGCGATTCCAAACGAGCGATGATACGATTAAAGCCATTAGTTATGAAGACAGCGAATTTTATGAGGCCCAGAACAAAATCAACTAGAAAATGTGCGACGACAAAGTAAGGTTAGTTTCTTCGCAATCACAAATGAGTGATCTAGAGTGTGCCAAAATTGAAGTAGCCTACTTGAAGAAGCTGAATCGCGAGCTAGAAAAAAGCACGAGCGGACAAAGATTTGATTATAAAACTATTTCACCAAAACGTTTTTCGGGGTTCTACAATTTGCAGTGTTAACGCTGTGAGTCCACTGTCCCGCAAAACAAGACCTTCGGATTCTGGAAATTTACTGATGAAAAAAAAAAATGCTGAAATGAATGATACGCAACAGCATAGACCTGAATAGTGAGTATGAATTGTCTCCGATATGGAACGAAATAAATTGATCCTACGATCTGAAGTCACAAGAAAATCTTCGAACTCATCAAGTCACATTGATAATATTCTGACAACTCATTCTTTCGATGTGGGGGAAGCCGGAGTGATTGATCTCTGCATGTCTAATCATATGGGCCAATTCGTTTAGATTTTTCTAAAAAATGATACAAAATATTCTTGTAGGATAGCTAGAACAATAACAAAAAAATACCGACTTCAACATATCTCAAACAACAGTGAAGAGTCTTCCTATACTGTGGTGTAATAGAAATAATCGAGATCGGAAACCTGAAAACTAGATGTCCGCACTGATAGCGCTGATAAAGGGAATTCGAAAGTTTTTTTTCTCTTTTTCCGTTCAGGCCTATCTGACGAGGAATTGGCATTTTTGATTGTTTGCTTTCTGTTCGCACATATTATATCAACTGTTTCAATCAAGAGTCAAGTGGAAATCTACAAATTTTTGTTATACGAATATCCCAAGTGTCCCTGGTTTCAGGTAGCTACCTTTGAATTCGAATAAATTGTTTTATGTTCCGGAGATGTCATTTAGGCCATTCGGTTAACATGAATGGGTAGCCATTTTTCATTTCGATTTGGTGATTTACAATGCCTTATTTCTTTCAGATTATCATCGTTGATTCTGATCCATCTGCTCAATGAATATTCGTCTCCAGAAGAAGTTTTGAATTTGATTCTCTACAGGACCCTCCAAATCCCGTACGATGGCTAATCTTCTCGTTTATATTTCACACAATTCAATTTATAGAAACTTTCCTGAGAAAAAACAGTAGCATAACTCATTTTCGAGAGATTACCTAAGAGCAATCAAAGAGTAGAAAACTGTTTAGCCCCTCCTCTCAAACCTAAAAATTCCTTTCTTCTTGAGCCGGATGACGCAATCCTCGATCACGATGTAAGCAACTCATCCGATGAATACGTGTGCAGTTTTCGAAATTTCAAACCATACTCCAATGTTCGATGAATGCATTCACATAAACAAAATAGGCTGTAAACATGTTTGCGATGTCATCATCCGATGAACACCTGTACTTTTGCAAGTTTGAGCCTAAGTCAGTGGTCAGACAAAGGGAGAGGACTGGGGGTTACCATTTCCTGGGCCTTGGCTGCCGTTTCTTGGACCCCGCTGGGACGACATAGGCGTACCCGCCTATCGATGGCGCCAAAACGCCTACCTGCCCTGGGGCCACCTATCGATATCGTCGTTTCGGTGTAGACATACTTCTTATGATACTCAAAATTTTATTTATCTTGTTTTGCAAAAATCTCATCCAATAGTTATGATTTTCCGGTAATGTGGTGTTTGGTACTATGAAACACTGATTATGAATTGATCACGTCTGTATTCAAGATCTTGGTACATGGAAACTGGTTCGATACTCTTGCCAACCGAGCACTTCGCTCTCCTGCTGTTTTTGTACAGGAACGCAGCACCGCACTCGAACATTTTTTCCCATTTTTTTTCATATTACATTATATCGTTCAGGTGATCTGAGATTTGGCTGGTTTCTACAGATGGTGGAGAAGTAGCTTGGACGTTATGTTCTGTGGATGCTGGTAATACCACATGAGATTTTTTTCCAACTCTTGGTTTCAACTAATCGATATGCTTTTTCCAGATCATATCTCCACCATCTATCATTGCCATTCACATTCTTGAGCCAATAATCTGTTTAATTTGCCCTTTCGCCCATTTTTGCGCACTTGATCTATAATCCTTCACCCACACTCCATCTGAAATATTGAAATGTTTCCTAGATCTTTGTTTATGAATTTCCTTTTTTGTTTGGTTGTTTGTTACAGTGTTATTGACGTAACAAATAAAATGTTGACTTCTTTCTTCGTCTAAAGAGTGATTTTGAAAGTATTTTACCCGTTATAGCATGTAATATATTTCTATACTGAAAAAGGAGTCTACTGAAAAAAAACTCACATCCTTGATACCGTCGGCGTCGTTATGACCCTTCGAATTTGCTCTTGTCACAATCTTCACAGCACTTAAGGCCTGACCGTTTGTTTGAGGGTAATAGGGTGGCCCGGTGAAATGAGCTATGCCACATTCTCTAAGCAATTTTGAAAAGTCGTAGGAGCAGTATGATTGATCGTTATCAGTACTTATTTTTTTTGTGTAAACCGAACTTTGCAATAATGTTGCGTGAAATTCTTATAGCAGTATAATAGAAGGTCATCTTGCACACTTCGAAACAGTCAATCTATTTAGATGTTGCAACCTAAACAATAAATATGACTCAGATGTAGAACTAGAAAACCTATTACACGTTTCGCATGAACTCGCGATATTCTCTGTCTTTTTCCATGCCTGACCACCAGCAATAGGATCGAGCCAATGCCTTCATCTCAGCGTTTCCCATATGGGATGTATGTAGTTTCTGGATTTTGATGGAATAACTAATCTATATCCCCGAACCAAGCAATCTTGTTCGACAGAAAATTCGTTTTTCCGCAAATAGTGCTGTTGAAGATTTGGCTCCGTAGATTTTGTTGGCCATCCATTAACAACATAAAAATGCATTAAGAGGCACATGAACTTGCAAAATGAAATTGAAATATGAGATTTCGTCTTTATATTAGTGATAATGAGAATATGACATTTTTTAAGATGTACGGAATATGTCCTTGCCGGCGAACGTGGGAGAGAATCTGCACGATTGGTTTAGGAACTAACGAAATATATCTTGTGATTGAACACCGAAAGAATGTGTGTCCACCCCTGTAATCGTTATGCAGCGAATCCCGGAGTCCACTTTTTTGGGTCAGCAGCGGCTTGGGATCAGAAAAAAGTTGAAACTTTTTGCCAGATAGATATAAGATGAATTTCTGTATCCCGAAAATTATGTCACATGCTTGTTAAATCTGACCGTATTCCAATTCTGCCGAATTCAATAAACGAGACGTAGGTTTCTCTGTTTTATTCCCCTAAACATGACTAATTACAGCAGCTACTGCGCAATCACCTCTATCTACGATTAATTTGACAGCTTGATCGGGATCGAAGTGCGTGAGAACTCTGGGTAACACTGAAATTACTTTTACTTTTCCGAAAATAATCGTCACAATTTCTTCCACATGGCCCCCCTCCTCCTCGTTGCCAATTTGTGATGTTTGGTACTATGAGACACTGATTATAAATTGATAACACCAAGCGTCTCACAAGGATAGAGTTACATCCGTTATTCCAGAAATGCTGAGATGCTGGCCCATCAACACCAACATTATAAATATACCCAAATTACATTTTTATTCATTCTGTTTGACGCTGTCATACTGTTTGTTTCTGAAATGAAGTATTTAAAAAAATACTTTCCTCATATCGAATACGTAACTGGCGCAGTCGGTAGGATAAGTACAGTTTTTGTCGGAAATACACGGCATCGTAACCGGTTTCGGCAAAAAAAACGTGAGGTTTTCACTCTTGAGCACTTATCGAAACGTTCAGAGACTTTCCGTGTTCCTGTGCACCAAAAAGGGATTGAGTTCACCTGAGGGGTCTTCAGAGGAGTCCTGGCAACGAGAAACAGAAGCAGATAGCCAAGCAGAATCACCAGAAGGAAGGAACGCTTTGGCAAGACCAAGTAATCCTTTTCCTTCCAAAAATTCCCTTTTCCCGTTTTGGAAATTCGGAATTATTGATTTCAATCAGAAGAGTAAAGCAATTTATCCTATTAAAATCGAAGAAATTTTTTTGAACTCTTTTGATGAGCGAAAATCAATTGATTATAGACGACTTGATGAATAATTTCAATAACTCTTTAATTGTTTCTGAATCTCGATCTGAAATCATAACAACTCCATCAAATTTTACTCAACCTGCCCAACCGGCTAATGCAAATGAAACTTTGAGCATGTTGAAAATGTTTGTCGATACAATACCGAATTACGATGGCGATATGAATACACTGACTAATTTTACATCAGCTTGTAATTTTCTTTTCGATACGTACGGAAATAATGACGATCCTATTCTAGTGAAATATTTGGTAAGAGTAGTCCAAACAAAATTGATCAATAGAGCTCAATTACTTGTCGGTTGCAGAAGCGAATTGAACAATTGGATATTGACTAAATCGGCACTTCTTCAATGTTTTGGTGATAAACGAAATCTAGAATGTTTGGAACAAGACCTACCCATTTCCAATTACTGAACTAGATGCCGCTACCAAATTAATTCATCTGAGGCAATACGAGCAAGTTTGTTTGAGAAATTTCATTAGAGGAATACCAGGGCCACTACAAAGCTTAATTCGATTAAAGAATCCAGATTGTTTAGAAACCGGCCTGACCTATATTATAGAGGAAGAAAATTTTTAATACACCCAAATTCTTTTCAGAATGCCAATGATCCCACAAAATTCAAAATACACCAATCGACCACAATTTCTGAGACAAACTAATCAACAAAACCATAGCAATTTTCAGAATTTTTCTTCTAATTCCGCAAATTTCAATCAGACATCAGTTCAAAGACCATTTTTTGATAATCAACAGATTCCCCCTTAAGCATTTCCGGGAAATTCATTTCCCAGACAACCAATAAACGTTCAGCCATGACATTTTTTCCACAAAACATTTATCATTGCGCTACAAAAATCAAAACGGGCATAGGAGAGGAAGAAGTCAGATTCAAAGCCGATATTAACTCATTTCCAGAATTAAATTCATATCACGTAATCACATTCATTTTGTTCGATTTTCATTCATTTTTCGATGGAATTTTGGGTCTAGGAGAATTACAAAACATGAAATTCTCTGTAGATCTGGTCAATAATTGTTTGATTAATGAGGAAGTCAAAATTCCGATGCTGTATAGAAATCCAAATGAAGAAACATGCGTGTTTCAATAAATTCAAACAAAATCGCTTCGGTGGAAGTACCTGCCACTCAATATTCTAACGATGTTTTGAATCCCGAATGCAATTTTCAAAACCTTTATATCCCCGAAACACTAACGACCGCAAAAAAAGTAATGGCACGAACAGAAATTCATAATTATTCAGATGAACCTATTACAATAACCTTTAACGAACCAATAAAAGTTTCTTCTTTTTCTGATTATCATAAAGAAAACTTTCATCTCTTCCATTTCAATACTTCGAATGTTAAAAATACTTCGGAAAAACCAACTGACATAACTAAATTAATTCGTTGTGATCATTTGAATAAAGAAGAAAAGGAAGCTTTAATCCACCTCTGTCGAGAATTCTCAGACATATTTCATAAAGAAAACGAGAAACTAACTTTTACCAACAAAGTCAAACATTCAATAAAAACTCGCGATGAAATTCCTGTACACTCAAAATCTTACGATGGCATTATACGACCAAGTCAGAGCCCTTGGAGCAGCTCCATATGGATCGTCCCCAAAAAATTGGACGCTACTGGTTTACAAAAATGGCGTGTAGTTGTCGATTACCGAAAGGTAAACGAAAAGACTATAGATGATCGATATCCACTCCCAAATATCAGTGATATTCTGGACAAGTTAGGCCGTTGCCAATATTTCTCAACGTTGGATCTTGCATCTGGGTTTCATCAAACTGAGATGGCCCCTGAGTCCATAGAAAAAACGGCATTTAATGTCGAAAATGGGCATTATGAATATGTCAGAATGCCATTTGGGCTTAAGAACGCCCCAGCAACGTTTCAAAGGGTGATAGAGAATGTCCTTAGTGATATTCAGAACAAGGTTTGCTTGGTATATATGGATGATATCATAATATTTTCAACAAGCCTCGAAGAACAAATTTCAAACCTCAAACTTATTTTCAGGAAATTACGCAATTCAAAATTAAAAGTACAAATCGATAAATGCGAATTTCTCAGGAAAGAAGTCGAGTTTTTAGGTCACGTCATAACACCTGAGGGAATTAGACCCAATCCTCGTAAAATTGAGGCAATTCAAAAATTTACTATTCCTAGTTCGGCCAAAGAAATCAAGTCATTCTTGGGTCTTCTTGGATACTATAGACGTTTCATTAACAATTTTGCAAAATTAACAAAACCTTTCACGGAATGCCTTAAAGAAGGCGAAAAAATCATACATTCGCCAGAGTTCATCAACGCCTTCGAACTCTGCAAAAAGATTCTTTGCAACGACCCGATTCTACAATATCCAAATTTCGAAAAACCATTCATACTATCCACGGATTCCTCTAATTTTGCCATTGGTGCCGTTTTAAGACAAGGTAAAATAGGAAACGACCTCCCAATCAGATATGCTTCAAGAACTTTAAATCCGGCTGAAGTTAACTACAGTACGATTGAAAAAGAATTGTTATCAATTGTTTGGGCCACTAAATATTTTCGACCCTACGTTTTTGGCAGATTTTTTTTTATTATAACCGATCATCAGCCACTCCAGTGGTTGTTTAACCTCAAAGAACCAAATTCTAGATTAGTTAGGTGAGACTCAAACTTTAGGAATACGACTACCAAATAATTTACAAAAAAGGTAAACATAACATCAATGCTGAAGCATTATCAAGAGTAGAGATCAATCAAATCGATAATGAATCAGTACTAGCCGATCCCGGAGATATAGGTGAGGAGATAGACCAATATCTGAACTGTGATCAACCACTGAACGTAACCACAGAGGATTTGGATAATCTTGAACAAATATTTAATCCCAAAGAATTGCAGAAAAAAAAACAATATTATCTCAGACATTCAGATAGTACACCCACCCTCAATTCACCACCAGTTGACGATGACGATCAAACTATCGACTCTGCTATAGAAAACCCTATTCTAGAAATACCTATCACCGAGCATTGTATTAATGAATACTCGAGACAAATAATATTCAACCAGAGAGAATCCGGACCATTTTACGTTGTTCGAAGCAAACCCTTCGGTACAGGACATAGACAAACCGTATTCCTGTCCAAGAATTTTGAACGCGAAATTATAGATTTTTTCAAAGATCACGTAGAACCAAATAAATTACACTGCATTTTCGTTCAGAAATCAGAAATTGATCTTATTCGACAATTGAGCACAATACTTCCACAATTCAAAAACCACTCTTATAAATCAACCATTTCAACTCAATTTGTCAGAGACATAACAGATGAGAACAGACAAGAAGAACTTATAAGATACCACCATGGAAAGACTTGCCATCGTGGAATTAATGGAGCCCTTCTGGCTCTGAAAGAAGTATATTTTTGGCCCGAAATGAAAAACCATATAACTCGATATATTAATAATTGTGACATATGTCAAGAGGCAAACTACGATAGGAATCCCCCAAAAATTTAATTTTCCCTGACCCCAACACCCACACAACCATTGGAGTCCATCCACATTGGCACATTCCAAATAGAAGGTTTAAAATTTCTAACCATCATTGACGTTTTCTCGAGATATGCACAAGCATACTCACTTGAGCCGATTTGCACAGCAATCGTAGTTTTTGACAGTTTAATGACCTTTATTTCACATCATGGAATACCACAATCTATAACGTGCGAGAGTGGCACCGAATTTAAGACCTCCTTGGCTGAAGAATTCTGCACACTTCATAATATTGAACTTCATTTCACAACAAACACAAACTCGAATAGTAACAGCCCGGTAGAGAGACTACACTCAACCTTAATCGAATTATTCCGAGTTCTCAAAATGAAAGACCAAAGAGCAAGTACAAGACAGTTGATGCAATACGCCATTGTCGGCTATAATTCTTCAGTTCATAGCGTTACAAAACAAAAACCTGTTGACATCATCAATGGACGACTTGATGCTTTAGACCCGTTTGACACGTCGGACGAAATTATAATATGTTATCGATCGTCGAAATAGATTGAACATTCTTTTCGAAACAATACACGATACTTCGCTGAAACATAAATCACATCTAAATGAAAAACAAAATGAAAAACGCCAAGAAGCAGCCGAATTTCAACCCGGTTCAACAGCGTTTGTGAAAGATAAAACAGCCTCAAGAAATGAAACAAAACCCCGCTTTAAAAAGGAAAGTAATCGAAGACTTAGGAACGAAAATAAAAACAACAAAAGATAAATTGATCCACAAATCACAAATTTGGAAACCTAAAGTTTTTTCATCTCTTTCGCAGGACAATGAAGATGACGGCCCCGTTGCTTCATGCAGCCATACTCCTACTGACAACCAAAATAGTGACTAGTGAAACGAAAATAACACATCTGAAAACTCCCTTACTCCCATTCCATCTTGGGACATCCCGAATAATCGAAACCAAACATACATTCATTCACTTCTTCGAATTAACCCCAATTAGTACCCAGCTAGAAAACATGCGATATTTCTATAACAAAATATCAGACTACCTTAACGTTTGTCAGATGGGAATACCAAAACCCCAAAATGAAACTCATAAAGTCAATTTCTTTAAGACCCTGTTTTGTAATCTCCTTAAACACGCCAAATATCTCATCTTTGAAGTCGGAAACAAACTTAGTGACATAAAACCCCAAAATCGTTTTAAACGCGGTTTGCTAAACTTGTAGGCACAACTTCTAAATGGCTTTTTGGGACCCTGAATGCCGACGACGGAGTCAAATATGACGAGGCTATTCGAGAATTACAATCGAATCAAGATTTCACTATGAAAGAAATCACAATGCAGGTGTCTCTTTCGAAAAAATTGATTGACAATTACAATGCCACCGTAACTCTTTTAAACACCAACCAAGAAATAATAAAAAATCGACTCAACTATCTTCAATTCAACATGAGCCAAAATATAGTCGAATATTTGAAAGCACGAAATGTATTGGACCAAATAATTCTGAATTGTCAAAATTTGATAGTTTTCCTAGACAATTTGGAAGATACTTTGACTTTTGCAAAGTTGAATACTCTACATAGCACTGTGATCTCAGAGGAAGAATTAAAAAAAATCATGAAACGCCTAGCGTTACTTCACAACAAAGATAAAATTCCGCGATTCACTAGTTCTATTTCCTACTATCAATTAGTAGGCACACAAGTAACCTTTTCAGAAAATAAAGTTATATTTGCCATTCATTTTCCGATCTTTTCTGAAGAAATTTACGAAGTGTTCCGTCTTTTTCCTATCCCGATCAATAATTCCACAATCGTCCCAAACCAACCCTATATATTACTTGGGCCGAACCAACAACAATACGAAGACGAGATATGCCCTGCGATCGAAGACACGTGTATCTGCCATAATCACCTGGAACCACAAACCAATGACTGTATTGCAGCCCTCATCAAAATAGCCGAGTACCAGAACTGCCACCCCGCCGGAGTCTACGTAGCAAACCCAATAATAGAAGCCATATCCAACCAGCACATCATAGCAATGCCAGCCGGAAAACAGTTGAAAGTACAAAAAATTTGTGACAACAATGAATTTATACTGATCGAAAAACCCAGTATAATAGAAGTACCTTTCAACTGTGGGGTTACTATTGGGAACTTCAAGCTGTGGAACAGAAAAGAAATGATTAAAGGACATCCATTGACCATTCCTGAAACAGAAATGGATACAAGCAACCCGGAAGAATTGGAACTCAAACCAATTCATCTACAAACAATCGATATAAAGAAAATTCACGAACTTCAAAACGATGCTCGCCTCCTCCAAATTCGAGACTCACAACCATTCCACCCTGCAGCCTGGAGTCTTGAAAGCATCCCCATTACTCTCGTGGCTATCCTTGCAGCCTCCATAGCCTGGAAATTCTACCGAAAAGGACCACCAAAAACAAAGAAAAGAGGAAACTACCCCAGCAGAGAACTCCGAAAACAAACCAGTATCCCTCCTGTTTTCGTCTGAGGGATGGAGGAGTTACGAACTCAGGTTCGCTGACCAAGCGTCTCACGAGGATAGAGTTACATCCGTTATTCTAGAAATGCTGAGATGCTGGCTCATCAACACCAACATTATAAATATACCCAAATTAAATTTTTATTCATTCTGTTTAACGCTGTCATACTGTTTGTTTCTAAAATGAAGTCTTTAAAAAAATACTTTTCGTATATGGCTCATCAACACCAACATTATAAATATACCCAAATTACATTTTTATTCATTCTGTTTAACGCTGTCATACTGTTTGTTTCTAAAATGAAGTCTTTAAAAAAAATACTTTTCGTATATCGAATACGTAACTTACATGAAAACTGATTCGATACTCCTGCAGAGACTGAGCGTTCGCTCTCTTGCTGTTTTTATACAGGAGCGTAGGGCCGTACGCGGATACTCATATACTACATTATTCGTATCTGAAATCAGTATCAGCCTGATCTAATCGGTAGTGGTCTAAGCATCAGATTCACACGCGGACGGTCCGGGTTCAAACCGCATAGCAAGTAAGATTTCTTTCACATTATCCACCATCAATTTCCAACTAGGATTACAAAATGGGTTCTACCTCAAAATCCCATCTTATTTCTTATAAAGGATCAATCTGTTTCATATCATTAAAGCTGAGCTGTCACGTGATGATGACGTCATTGTCACGTGACTTGGCGTATGCTTGCAACGATACCACCGAGTGACCTTGAAGGGAACCAAAATTACCAGAATGAACCTTCATGATAGATACAACAGAATTTGAAGGCAGAACCCGTGTTGTATACCTACTATCAACACCACGAAACCATAAAATCTTTGTCGTTTTTCATCACCCTCACACACCGTAGAGGGCGCAGTCGTCTTGAAGTAGTTTTGATGGAGGTACAGAGTGAGAGAGAAAAAATGAATATGTTGGCCGTTTTGCAACATTCACTGCCCGCAAAATGCAGGAGGAATCTTCTGATATAAATGTGAATAAAGGTTATACTTATGATATATTCAGCAAAAGGAAAGTTGAAAAGTTGTATACTATTCAAGGGAAAATGGGCACAACGTTTCATGCGTTGTTTTACTACCCTATCGACTTGATCATCACCAAAGTGCAATTCGAAGATGTGTACTGCGTAAGTACTGCAATCTAATCATTTTCCTCTTTGCTGCAAAGTGTGCAAATAATCTTTATGTGACCTGTACCCTGTACCCGAAATCCCGATGTAGGCGTTGTAATAGTTGCCATCTTGTAAACGAGTCAGAGGTAAATCAGAATAATCAGGCAACGGTAGATTGGAGACAGATTCCATAATTGAAAAATGGTTGGGAGTGGGAGAGTTGAGATCCTCAAAATCGATGCTCATAGTCATTAAGGGTCGCGAATTAAAGATGAATTTAATTAGTGTTAACACGGTGTCAAATTCTTCATAGCTGAGGATTGGTTGACTGAAAACACGAGCCAAATGTGATTTGATACCCTTTACACCGGTTTCACATGACTCTTGAGGTGCACTTGCGGGCGCAGGATAAAAAACAATACCCTCGTGAGACACTGAAGATACAAGCGAATGAAGTATTTGATGACAAAATGGTTAAGGTTTTCGCGGTTGAGGTGTTCAGTATAACTAATTTTGTTCGGTTTTGGAGGCAGTCGTTTTTTGTAATTCCTTTCTGACTCTTCGTTGAAGCGAGTGGCTAACTTCTTCAGAGGCTTATACATCTTGAGTTTGACTTCGATATCTGGGATTACGGCTTCGTAAAGCGCATTTATATTTATTCATGTAGTTTGGAGTGCAGATTACTTTTTCTGGATTCGTAGAATGCTGAAAATAATATGGAATATCACAATTTCAAGACTCAATTTTCCTTCTGGAACGGAAAAGTAAATCGCACAGTATAATCACCATTTTTCAATGAGGAAATATTGATTATCGAAAGCTGAAGTTTGAAACAAAGTGTTCTCTGTTGAGACTTTCGCGAAAGAAGGAATTCGCCTTCTGTTTCTCAGTTGAACAAGTTGTTTGACCATAATGACGTGAATGACGTCACAGTGCTGCTCTATTGAACTTGGAAAAAAATTGCTCCCATGCCGCCATTTCTCAATGGGATAGGCCACTTGTACTATATATTGTACAGTTGAAAAAAGAATTTCACCATCGATCGAATGATTCAGGAAAATAGACAGGGTTTGATTTGAAATTTTCGGGTCGAATCTATTTACTTCCGGCTAAATAAAAATTGACGATCTATTGTTTTATATTCAATATATATATATATATATCTCAATCAAAATATCATATTTCTGACTCTTCTGACGGCATATTAAGAATGAGAATATGTAGCAGTCGCCAGCCCCCTCTCTCTTTTTCGATGCTCTGATGGCCAGAATCTCGTTTTCGAATTAATTTTATATTTCAATTGTGATTGGTTTAAATTATTTTTGAAGAGTCCGCAATTCTTGTGTATCATCACATGCCTCACAATATAATATATTTTGATAGCTACTCTACTGAATTCTTGCCGCTCTCAAGTTATCTCCAATCATAATTTTCTTTGTTTGTTGATCAATCAATGTTTTTTTGATGGACGCGACGCTCCGCTCACCAGTTATATTAAGAACTGATTTTTAATTATCTCAAGATGCTTGGGGAAAAGTCAATAGTACTTTCCGTGCTTATGATTTTCCTTCACGGACGCCTGAAATGATATGAACGAGTTGAAGTGGGAGACTCTTTTCATCATATAGAGTCGGTGAGCATACACCAACATTTGATCTTTCAAGAATAATTCTTTGCCATTGAACTTCGGATTTTTGTGATATCTCACATGCATTGTCAGAGCCAAAACTTACTTTTCAGTCGTATTTGAATAATTCTGATGTTCCCATAAGAATTTCGTTGTATATATTCTTCTTTCATGGTATGTAATTTTTTGCGATCCTCCGAGTTTTCATCTTCAGTTTTGAGCTGTGTTATTGATACCCAATTAACAAGTAGTGTGAAAAACAAAAGATTTTCTTGAACTTGCTCCTCATAGGCACTCCTGAAGCAACATTTGCTGTTTATCGATTTCTCTGCCATTATTTCTGCACTTTGGTCTTTTACTGGCCAAATTCGCAATAGTGAATCATGATTCCTTGACTTCATTTAAACGAAAGCAAAATGAAAATTGAATTTTTCTTCTCGAACACCGAATCAATCACGTTAACAATATTTCAACAACTCTTAGGCTTTTTTGAAGTGTTAGATGAAACAAAGAAACTGAAAATGCTATTGTACCTCTTGTAATATCGGATATTTGCTTTGTTTTCAAACGCTCATTGCTCTTCTCTCACCCAAATAAATAAATAAATGAAGATACATATTTTGATTCAATTATTAATTCAATTCAGTGGCATGGCTACATAAAAAATGGTCTCACAATGAAATCATCATTTCCAAATCAATAATGAGACTAGCAAGGAGCTAAGAAATACGAGTGAGTATGTATTGCACTGAAACCGGCCAGGATATACAAATGACTTCTGGTGGGTGTGAAGAAGTAGATTTTGCGCATTATGCAATTAAGAACTTAATGATCATTAGTTCTGCGCGTATGGGTAATGATCTCAATGTTTTTGAAGGAAGAAAATGGTACGGCAATGGATTATTTCAAATTGATATTCAATTTTGAATTGCTCGTTCAATTTGTAGAGAACAATCTCAATTGCCTTTTTCCGTATGCGGTGCCGTTTTTATGCAAAGAAAGAAAACATCTCAATGGATAGTAATTCATTAACCCTGCTCGGGAAAGCTACTGTACAGCGAAACAGGAGTCGCAGTTTCGTCCACCCATTTCAAGAGAGATTGTGGATTTTCATCAAGTATCGGCTAGTTCATAAAATTTTCGAAATATTCCTATTCAACAGAGAGCTGACACCAGCTCAATAGGGTCGTTACTAGATTATAATTAAAGAAATGAAAATAACCCGTTGGTAAAAAAGGCAGAAGATATTGTTTGTCAGGAATAAAACGAGCATTTGAAAGTTTGAAGTTTTTGTTAAAATCTGACTATTTGTGTATTGCTCTGAAATCGGTAGGGATATGCAAATGAAATTTGGTGGGTGATGATCTCAATGTCTTTGAAAAAAAATAGTATGCCACTGAGTTAGTTCAAACTGAAAAATCTGATGATCATGAAGTTCTTAATTGCATGTTAACAAATGCAAAAAATCTACTTCCTCACACCCACCAAATTTCATTTGTATATTATGACCGGTGTCATGGCAATATATATATATATATACATATATATATAATTGAATGAATCGATTATTTTCATTACAACACTTCTTGAATAACTTTATAAATTATTTTGATTCCCAACCAGTTTGTTTACACGATGGTGTAAGCTCCCTCACTAAAGGGAATAATAGGGAGATGAGAGGTTACCCCTGGTTTAATAGACTGTCGATGGCATGACACTGACGTCGACCCAGAAGCCTACTCGAGGTTCACAATGAATGCGATGGTATGCAACCAATTCCAACCGACTGGAAGAGGAAATGAAATTTAATGGAATAGTTAGGAACGTCATATTCGCGCTTCTCATTGGTGAATTACTTCGAGAAATTGTATAGAACGGAAGAAAAGTTTTCATTTATATTTATATTCATTTCATATTATATATATATATATATATATATATATATATATACATAAAAGTAACTCGTGAGTGATTAATAGGTATGAAGTGAATGAATATTCTGGGGTTGCAATCGGTTGTGTTGTGCTATTTCACAAAGAAACCCCTTTGTTATTCGTCATGTTTCCTTTATTGCCTTCCTCAGGACGTCTATAATACATCTTGTCTATAATCATAATGATGATAAAATGGAATGGTTACTTACTAACGTATAATATGAATTTAGACACAAGTTTTTCCAATATTTCGATAATGTATATTATTGTGTTTTAGTTTTGAGAGTACACTTCCGTTCTGCTTTTTACCCAAAAAACTCACAGTTCTGTTCTTAACTGGTTAGCAAAGACTTCAGCAAAGTATATATATATATATATATATATATATATATATATATATATATATATATATATATATATATATATATATATATATACTTTGCTGAAGTCTTTGCTAACCAGTTAAGAACAGAACTGTGAGTTTTTTAATATATATATATATATATATATATATATATATATATATATATATATATATATATATATATATATATATATATATATATATATATATATATATATGTGTTCGGATAGGTTTCCGCGGTCAGTTGTGTGTTGTTGTTGAGTTCGGGTTGAACCGCGTCTGGAGTTTTGTTTTCGACGTTTCGGCTCCGAAACGGCAATAGATACAGTTGAAGAAACAAACAAATCATTTTTGTATAATTTGCAGATCGTTACTTTTTGATCAAGGGTGTTTTTTACTGTTTTGGTACATGTTGTTAGTTACAAATAAAAATCTCGACACATTGACAGTTATCTTTATTTTTTCATAAAATACAACTCAAAAGTTAGTTATTTCAACTGGTTATGGGCCCAGGACGTTTATAAAGATATATATTTTGAGTTGTATAATAAAGAAGATGGATAACGAAGTTGTTAAGATCGAAAAATTACGAGATGGCCGCAACTGGGAGCAGTGGAAATTCCAGATCAGAATAATCCTGAATTCAAGTGATCTACTTGAAGTTGTTACCGGAGAATCCTGTAGACCCGTTTGTGAAGGAGGTGCTGGTGAAGCTCAACAGCAACTTGAGCTGAATAAATGGAAGAAATTGGACTCCAGGGCTCAGAAAATTATTGTCACATCAGTGGATCGACAACCATTACAACATCTGATGTGTTGCACTTCCGCTAAGGAAATGTGGGACAAATTGTGCTCAATTTACGAACTGAAATCAGAAGCCAGTCTTCACCTTGTCCAACAACAGTTTTACTCCTACTCTAAAAATTCCCAAGATGATATTGCCACACATATTTCCAAACTAGAGTCACTCGGTTACCAATTGAAGCAGCTTGGTGAAGAAGTTCCTGAAACGATGATGATGACAAAAATTCTTATGACTTTGCCATCAACATATAATCATTTCTACAGTGCATGGGAATCAACTCCAAATGATAAAAGGAGTCTTGCCAATCTCACATCACGACTCCTTTTAGAAGAATCTCGTTTGTTGAATCAAGTTCAGCAAGATTCTGGTCAATCATCCGCACTGGCAGCTAAATATGCACGCAATAAATATCCGCCAAGAAGAAGTGACAGAAGTGAGGAAAAACCGAAGGGAAAGTGTTACTATTGCAAAAAATTTGGACACTGGATGAAAGATTGTCATTTCAAGAAAAAAGAAAAAGACAGAAAACATGCTCATTCTGCAGAGACAGATAATCCAGGCGAGGCTCTGGTAGGAACGTCATTTCCTCAAATACCTAGTTCCCAATACTGGTATGCTGATTCTGGAGCTAGTGATCATATGACTAATAAATTGGAATGGTTTTCCACTTATCAGGTCCTGACAAGTCCATTATTCGTAAGAATTGGCAATGGAGAATATTTACCAGCCAAGGGTAGAGGAAATATCAATATTCTGTGTTCAGTTGATGGAAAATGGTCGAAACACCACCTATCTGATGTCCTTTATGTGCCAAACCTAAAAATGAATTTATTCTCAACGGGATCTGCTATGGATAAAGGTCTCAGAATGACTTGTGATGCAAACGAATGTCGTTTCATGAAAAATAATGTCACAATAGCAGTTGGAGTACGTCAGAATAAACTTTTCAAAATGCTCTTCGAAGTTCTTGATACCAAAAATGAAGAAGTTCAAGCAAATGTTACGTATAAAAATGGTTTGCAGTTATGGCATGAAAGATTGGCCCATCAGAACATCAACCAAGTGAAGAAAGTCCTTAAACAGCATTCTCTCATCGAAACTGTTCCTGGAGAAGATTTTTTCTGTGATTCGTGTGTTTTTGGCAAGCAACATCGAAAGCCATTCGTGTCCAGTAATGTCAGAGCCACAGGTCCTGGAGAAATGATCCATACCGATGTTTGTGGACCCTTTCAAACTCCTTCAGTGGGGAATTCCAGGTACTTCATTTTGTTCAAAGATGATTACTCGCACTTCAGACAAGTATACTTCATTCAACATAAGAGTGAAGTGAAAGACAAACTGAATATATTCATCAACTGGATGAAGAATCAGGTGGGTTTCAACATAAAAAGAATGAGAAGTGACAATGGACTTGAATATTGTAATCGAGATGTTTCTGAACTTCTGGAGAATCATGGAATTCAACATCAGAGAACCATACCGTATACACCACAACACAATGGCTGTGCTGAGCGAGATAATAGAACCTTAGTGGAAGCAGCAAGAACCATGATTCATGCAAGGAGTTTGGACATAAGGCTGTGGGCAGAGGCAATCAATACTGCAGTCCATGTACTGAACAGAACTGGTCCTGGTGGTTCTGAAGACAAATCTCCTTTTGAAATGATATTCGGCGAAAAACCAAAAATCAGTCATTTCAAAATTTTTGGTTCCAAGGTATTTGCACATATTCCCCACCAAATGAGAAAAAAGCTGGATCCAAAAAGTAAGGAGGGCATTTTCGTTGGATATGCAGAAAATATGAAAGGATATCGAATATGGTATCCTACAGAAAACAAGGTTCAAGTGAGTCGTGATGTTATATTTCGCGAAGAAGTAGCTGAAGATGCAAAAAGCGGGACAGTTCCAGAACTAATTGAACCTTGCAATAATGATCATGACGAATACCAGGAATTTCAAAGTTATGGAGTTGATAATGACGAAGAAGTACATCAATTTTCAAATGATACTCAACATTTTTCGAGTTCTGGCAGAAATTCTGTTGATGAATTTCAAATACCACATGAGAGGGAAGATGTTAACGAAATTTATCATTTACGTGACAGAAATGCTATAATGAAGCCTTCAAGATATTGTAACTTCCATCTAGCCATGTCTTTAGTAGCAGACACTATCGAACCACAAAACTATGAGGAAGCTGTGAATTCAAATGATAGGATCAAATGGAAGGAAGCTATGGATGATGAATACAGATCTCTTGTAGAAAATCACACTTGGGAGTTAGTAGATTTACCTGAAAATCGCAAGGTGATAGACAATCGCTGGGTATATCAGATAAAAAGAAAAGCAGATGGGAGTGTCGACAGATTCAAGGCCAGACTTGTTATAAGGGGTTTCAATCAGAAGTATGGAATTGATTATGAGGAAACTTTCAGCCCAGTCGTCAAATACAATTCTATTCGAGCCATATTATCGATAGCAGCCATGAAAAATCTGAGACTCAGACAGTTTGACATAAAAACTGCTTTTCTATACGGTGAAATAAAGGAAAATATTTACATGGAGCAACCTCAAGGATACGACAACAAATCAGGCCAAGTTTGCAAACTATTGAAGAGCCTGTACGGTCTGAAACAGGCCCCGAGGTGTTGGAATGAAAAATTCACTTCTTTCCTATTGAAATTCGGACTACAAGCATCGATTTCAGATAGTTGTGTTTTTACCAGAGAAGGGACATCAAAACTTTATTTGGCTCTTTATGTAGACGATGGATTGATAGCAGCCTCTGACGAAAGTGACATTGTCAAACTCCTGTCAGATATGAAAATGGAATTCAAAGTTAAAATAAGTGATGCTTCGTATTTTCTTGGATTAGAAATATCCAGACAAAGCAATGGTTCCATATTTCTCAATCAGAGAAATTACATTGAAAGAGTTATACGAAAATTCGGAATGGAAAGTTCAAAACCTTCATCAGTGCCTGCAGGTGCAGCTTGTTTAGAAGAAAGTTCTGAACCAGTGGGAGAGAAGACTCCCTATCGAGAAGCAGTGGGAAGCCTCATATATCTGGTTGTGTCAACAAGGCCAGATATAGCTTTTGCAGTGAGCAGGGTGAGCCAGCATTTGGAAAATCCAACTCGGAAACATTGGACTGAAATAAAGAAAATAATCAGATATCTGAAAGGGACTATTTCTTATGGAATTTGGTTCAAATGTGATGAAAAACCTATTCTGGAAGTGTATAGTGATGCAGATTTTGCGGGTGATTTGGAAACGAGACGATCCATGACAGGTTTCGTTTTCCTTTTTGGAGGAGCACCTATTTCTTGGGGTGCTCATCGACAGAATATAGTTGCTCTCTCGACAACGGAGTCTGAATATATTGCAGCTAGTGATACTGTGAAAGAATTGGTCTGGTTGGGAAGATTACTCGAAAACTTGTTGGGGGTGCTCGATACACCAGTTTTATACATGGACAACCAGAGTGCTCTGCGTTTGGTGAAAAATCCTGAGTTCCATAAGCGGACAAAGCACATTGACGTTCGCTATCATTTCATTCGAGATAAATTTCAAAGTGGGCTCATGAAACTTGAATACATTGAAAGTGAAAACCAAATCGCTGATATTTTGACGAAGCCGCTGTCAAAAGAGAAGTTTGTTAGAAATCGCAGGATGTTGGGTGTTGAAGATATAAATAAAAATGATTAGTTTGAGTGGGAGAGTTGAAGAAACAAACAAATCATTTTTGTATAATTTGCAGATCGTTACTTTTTGATCAAGGGTGTTTTTTACTGTTTTGGTACATGTTGTTAGTTACAAATAAAAATCTCGACACATTGACAGTTATCTTTATTTTTTCATAAAATACAATTCAAAAGTTAGTTATTTCAACTGATACAGTTTTGGTTAAATGGGAAAAAAGTTGCGTAACAGAGGGGTTATCTATATGGAAGTATGAAATATAAAAAAATATTTTTAATTTTCAAGTTATTTTGGAAAAACTGAATTTTTAAATTTTTTTTTTTATTTTTTTCTGGTATTATCGTCATAGTTGGAACGAAATAAAAAACACTTCTTTGCAGAAACTTTTCATAAGCTTTCTTGTGATGATATTAGATTTAATTTCCAACGTTTCGTTATCGAACTACCATCATCAACTTATTTTTTTTAAATACGGCCCTATTTCGAAAAATACTGTTTTTTAAAGTTTTTTTTTCTGAATTCAATGATGTATCACATATGAGGATTAAATTACGTTTCAGGTCTTTTTCGACCATCATCACGAATTTCTTAATAAACTTTTGAGTACGGACCTGAATTGAAAAGAATTCACCAAAATTGGGTATCGTAGAAGATCAAGAAAATCAAAAGTATAAGTTGACTTGTTTTAGTTAATGTTAAAACAAAAGAAAAACATGAAATAACAATAAGTCACACACTTATACAATTACCTAAATAAAAAATACCTGCTATCATCAAGAATTATAAAAACTGTTCAAACAAATGTCCATTATTCTCCAAACATAGATAACATCTTTTAACTGTTGAATTTAAAACTTTATTCAACATATCGGGTGTAATGCTTTCGAAAGCTTGAAGAACTAGTCTTCTCAGTTCCTCTTCCGTTTCAAAAATATGCTGGTAAACGTTATTCTTGATGTACCCCCAGAGAAAGAAGTCTAGCGGAGTGATGTCCGGCGAACGTGGTGGCCAGGAAACTGCTTATTGTTTCGGATATCCCCATGGTGGACAACCTTATCTTGGACTCACTGTATATAGAGGAGAGGAAGTCTTTGCTGACAAGTTAAGAACAAAACTCGGGAATTATATTTGGGACAGCAGCAAAAGCGAAAGTGTACTCTTATAACAATATATTTCCAATATTTCGACAATCAATTGTTGTCATCATCATACTTCACTTCATAAATTTACTAACCTTTCTTTTCAACAATACATATTTCTCTTTCAATAACAATATTTATAAACAAACTTTTGGTACACCTATGGGTGCTAAAATTAGCCCCATTTTAGCAAATTATGTGATGGATGACTTGCTTGATACGGTCTTAAATGTTGTTCCTTTTCATATATCTTTCATTAAAAAATATGTTGATGATATCATCTTGGCATTGCCTAGGTCTGGAGTTGACGAGATAGTAGACATTTTTAACAGCTATGATCAGTTTATCCAATTCACCATTGAAAAGGAGGATGCAGATTGTAGTGTTCCATTTCTGGATACTAAATTGATGCGTACTTCCACCAATGTTATACTGGTAGACTGGTACCGAAAACCTATCAGTTCTGGTAGGTATTTAAACTATTGGTCATACCATAAAGAGTCGATGAAGGTAAACGTGGTCAAGCAGATGAAAGATCGAATTCTTCGCATTTCGGACCAGGGTTTTCACCAGAAGAATCTCCATATTTTGAAACAATTATTCCTTAATAATTCTTATCCTTCTTCACTTTTGAATAAGATCTTATTTGGCACGTCACCATTAACTTTTTCTCAAAATCAGAATAATAATTCAAATTTAGAACTTACATCTACTAATCAAAATCCTAATCAAACCCATAGTAATTTTTCATACATTAGTCTACCATTCATTTCTGAGATCACACCTGGACTTGCCAGAATTTTTAGTAACATAGAAAATATTAAAATAGCCAATAAAACGGTTCTTACAATTAATTCCCTCTTTTCTAATGTGAAAGACAAAGTTCCAAAATTATCCCAATCAAATGTTGTTTACTGTATTCCTTGCAATGACTGTGACTCTGAGTATATCGGACAGACTGGAAGACTGTTGAAAGATCGCATTTCTTCACATAGAAGCGATTGCAGACTCCATCCTGAAAGATGTGCTCTGAGTGAACACACTTCCAAGGAAGGACATTTAATGAATTTCAGTTCCACAAAAATTTTATCAATTGAAAGGAATGTTTCGAGGAGAATGTTCTTAGAAATGGCATTCATTTCTCAATCTTCAAATTGTTTAAATAAAAGAACCGATCTCAATCATTTGAGTGAAATTTATTCATATTTATTATTGATTGATGGCAATTCGAGAGTTCTCGAAGGCAATTCAAGTGACGTTACTTAATCAAAATATTAAATTTATACTTTTTCACATAACTAATTTCAAAATTTTCAAATCTTTTAATACTATATTACATTTTCCCACCTCCTCTTTTGCAGCACCTGCAATGGCATTGAGGTCTCAGCGGCTAAGGCCAAATTGTGTCTCAGCAATAAGTTTTCAGTGACATTTGACATTTTTGACAAATAACCTTTAGCGCCTTTATAACCACAAAATTTTCATTCCTTTTTCATCATTTCCACATGGTGTTTGTCACTGCACCTTTTCATTAAAATAAGAAGATTATAGTTTTTAATGTGTTTATGTGTTGTACTGATACGTATCAATGTTTTATAACAATTTTACTATGTGTCATCTGACTTCTTTAACCATCTCATGCGACCATCCTCACTAACAATGTAAGTAAGGATAAAAATTCTTATGTCATATTTTCATTCATTAACATTATTTTGTAGCTCCCTGATGATGACAACAATTGATTGTCGAAATATTGGAAATATATTGTTATAAGAGTACACTTTCGCTTTTGCTGCTGTCCCAAATATAATTCCCGAGTTTTGTTATATATATATATATATATATATATATATATATATATATAGTTATTGAGGATGCAGTCATACTTCATTCCATTATCAAAGACATCTAAAAAGTTTTTAAATGAAACCTTAAAATATTTGGTAAAAAATATTTTCGTATTTTGAGTTTAAAAAGTAAGTTTTGCATTAACGAAAAGCTGAAAAAAAAAATTTCAGATGATGGATTTGGCAGCAATTGATTAGTTCGACATCAATCAATCACGTCGTTATTACTAGAGGGTGATTACACTTTTTTCAATATTTTATATGAAAAAACAGGAGATAAGTTTACATACAATCAATTTATCAAACAATGAGATTGCAGCCTTTGTTTAAAAAGTGGAAACTTTTTGAAAATACCAACCACCCTAACACCAAACCAAATTTGGTGCCAGGGCAGCCGACATCTACATAAAGTTTCAATCTTGTTATGAGACTGTTTTCTATTTTTGAAAAGCATATGTAAATTTCACTAAGACGTTCAATGTCAGCTGTTTTATTCATTGTTAGGTCATTTTTACTAATTTCTACCATTTCTTGAATCATTCTCTTTTGATATATTTTTCAATTGTCAAAACTTCTGGATTATTGAAGTTCATAACGTGATCTTCACTAATAACATGATCTTCCAGGGTAAATGACATAACACCTCTTCTACAGTGGGAAATAATACGACTCGTTAGGTTTCTTGACCTATAAACTTTTTTTTTATATTGAGTACATGATATTTTAATAAAGTATATTTGATTCTTTGTGATGTGATGATCTGCCCAACATTATATTGTAGGCTACTAATTCATAATTGTCGGGATCGAAAGAACCACTCGGGATTGTAATGTATGTAGGTATAGCTCGGTTCTCTGAATACATCAAATTCAAATCTATTATAATTACGTTTGATGCTCAGGTCTGAGAAATTGATCTATTTCTCTTTCTCCGTTTCAAGTGTGAACTGTATGTTTCTAGCGAGATTATTCATGAATGACAACTGGACAAGTTCATGACATTCATGAATAACCTCAATTGAAACAAACAGTTCACACTCGGAACAGAAGTAGGGAAACAGATTATTTTTTTTAGACCTGAATATCACACATAATTTTAAAAGACTGGCGCATCACACCTCGCCCGCTTTTCTCCGAATTGATTTATTCATTTATTTATATTCAAACAGACACAAGGTCTTATTGCATGAATAAATAATATATACATACATATAATCAAATGACAATTTCTCACATAATAACAATATATAGGTGAGCTATACAAAAACACATACGTGATGTAACTAACTCAAACACTTCTATCCAGGATATAATTAAGGCACATACGCGTAAATTTTATTTGTGAGATGGTCCAATCCAATCATAACATCGAAGCTGCTGGCTAATCAGAACATGGTTGCAAGTAAGGTTCAGGTGGTAGTTGTCAATCGCGATATATAAAACATGGTTGATATTCGAATTCTACGCTGCGGTATACTGAATCTGATTAACACTACTAGGAGCTCAGGAGAATTATTTCTATGATTATTTATTTTCTTAAAAAAATTAACATGGAAAGGGTTAAGCTATCTTCCAAAGATTACATTTTCAATTCATTCCTTGAATAATTTGTTCGTATGGTGTTATAATCTGCTCTGATGTGATTTTTTTGAAGTATATGAATATATCTCAAAAATGTGTCTTGTACTATCTCAAGGAAAGTTTCTGGAGGAAAGTAGGATTTTCTCCCGACCATATTATTGAGGCAAATTTAAATTTGGGTCTGACTAATGTGAGGTAAAGATGTTTGATTGTATTGATATTTTTTAATTCTGCATTTTGTCGAATCAAGTAACATACGATTCGAGAAGCTAACCTCATTTTGGAAATGATTTGCGAAAGATAATACATTTACCCTAGATCTTTGAGTTCACCTCTCCAGATCCTTTCCATCTATTCTGTTTTCGAATTCAACATTTTTGTTTACGTGATATAGTCATTATGTAGCATATTTTAATATAGAAGAATAATTTATTTCAGCAACTCCATCTATGAACATAATCTAGGTCTTTTTGTATTTTTACACAGTTTCTTACATTTTCTACATTATTGAAAATTTTCAGATCATCTGCAAAGAGCGGACAGTCTGAGTATTTCAGTACTGAAGGTAAATCGTTGATGAACATAAAAAATAGGAGGGGTCCCAAATTGGAACCTTGAGGCACTAGTGAGTTGGCATCGAATTCACCATTGTATCTGACCAACCTTATCGAATACTGTAATCTATAAATACTGTATCTAATTGAGATTTTGATTTTTAAATTTCTTATGCGTTATTCTATAAAAAGAGATGAACTTGAATACATAGATTTATTAGCAACGAAGCCATGTTGTTGATGAGTAACATAATTTTCGACATAATGATACAGTTTGAGGTGAATGATCTGATCGAATAACTTGGATGGTGCACACATTAGAGAAATTCCTCTATAATTTTCAATATCCATACGGTTGGACAATTTTGGTATTGGAATAGCTATGGCCATTTTCCAAAGCGAAGGAACAATTTTTGTTGATACTATGAGTATGAAAATATGCAATAAAAGTTTCATTAGCGATTCGTAACAGCCCTTTATGATGTATGGTTGAATTACATCTATTCCAGTACCTTTTTCAGGTTTGAACTTTCTTATTACTTTGTCGTAATCGGACTTTGTAACGCTATCAATCGCTTACGTACTATTACACAACTCCATCGCAGTTGAGACTCAAACCATCTTGTAACGATATTCCCTTGAGTTCGTTTATTGAAAAACCAAACGACAATGAACCACTTATATTAAAACTCTTCATCGCAATACAATACAATACAACCACTTAAACTGCTCAGCTAACTGTCTAAAGCTCTCAACTAAAACTCTTTCTACTTCTACTCCTGCACTTAGCAAAACCAAAGCTCTCTGTAATAGAAACTCTGATTCTGCCGTCGCGATAAAGGATCCCCCTATTTATACTTGCGTACGCCTATGGAGAATCTTCCATGACGTGTATCGAATTTTATACACCAGTCTGGATTTCCTGGAAGGCCGCATACTTTCTTCAACCCCTCATATTATTTTGCGTTTATGAGCGTCAGGGCCGGCGCTAGGAGATTTCATAACATAATCCCCCTCTCAATTTTGATCGTCCCGATATCTGATTATCCCCATTGTAACGTTTGAGTTCGTCTAGGTGAATCACCTTCATTTTTGTTCTGGGGCTACGTTGAATCCTGTACACCACGTCATTTATTCTCTTCACTTTTGTATAGGGTCCTTCCCAGAATCGTGTTAATTGGGAAGAAATTCCTTTTCAACGACGAAGGTTGTACAGCCACACTCGATCTCGTTCTTTGAATCCACCAGTATTTGCCTTGAGATCATATCGAGCCTGCATTCTGTCACTAGTAATCTTCTATCTCTTTTGTCTCAGTACTTGGTGATCTGATCACAGGACCAATGAAGATCTCTCCTGAAGATGATACTTGCTGGGGTGAGCTTTGTGGAATCGTGCACAGCTGCCCGATAGGCCATCAAGAATAGTTTTAGATGTCGATCCCAGTCTTTTTGATGCTTTTCTACTACTTTGGAAGAATGTTCCTCCTTTGTCCTGTTGAACCTCTCGACCATACCATCAAACTGTGGGTGGAGGGCAGTTGTTTTGGTCTTGCTAATTCCCACCAATTCACAAACGTTCTGAATGAATTCGATTCGAAATTTCTTCCTTGATCGGAATGTAGCTCCATTGACTCTCCAAATTTTGCAAACATGTTGTCTCTTGCAATTGTGGATACTTCTTGATTAGGCAAGGCAAAAGCTTCAACCCATTTACTGAAACGTGGAAACGAGGATTTATTTGTTGCCATCGTTTGTCCTCGGGAACGGCCCAGCTACATCGATGGCGATTCGTTCGATGGACATTTGCTTGCTTCGCATTTTGGACATCTTCGGCACAATATCTCTGATCATCTTCTCGACATTGGACCCAGTAAAACCTTTGCCATATTCTATCCAAGTTCTTGTTAACCCCTAGAAGTCCACCTGATTGACCACCATGAATCTCTTCCAATACATCATCAATTCTCGACATAGACACAACCAGTTGAGAATTCCTTTTCTTGCCATCGGCTGATTCCCAAGCTCTCTTCAGTAGGCGCCCAAAATGCCTTGAACATTGGTGATCGATAGGTGATGTCCTTCCGGGTGAGTGTTTCCGCTCCATTTTCCTTTCATTTCAATTCTGCAACGTTTGGATAACTCTCCTGGCATTGTTTCATTTTTGCTGTAATCCAATTGTAGTCTACCATCGATCTCACTTGGTTGATTCTTTCGCGACTTTCAATTCACGCACAAGCATCCGAACAAGGTACTCTGGACAAAGCATCTGCGTTCTTATGCAATGGTCCTGGTCAATGTTTATCTTAAAATGATACTGAGTAACCACTTCAGAGCTGCATTTTCATTTCTAATGAGAAACTTTCTTCCATACAAGTATTTGTGGTAGTGGCCGGGATTATTGCCAGTAGTTCCTTTCTTGAAACGCAATAATTCCTTTCAGGCTTGGTCAGTACTTTGCTGTAGAACTCAACAATTTTTTCTTGGCCATCTTGTTCTTGTGACAGTACAGCTCCTATACCATTATTACTGGCATCTGTGCTCAGGACAAACAGGCCTCGTTAACGTGGGGAACTCAAAATGGGGCTGGAACATAAAGCAAACTTCAGTGTCCCAAATGCTCGTTCACTTTCGGTGGATCAGACTAATTTGACTCCATCTTTTGTCAATTTATGTAGGGGTGCCGCAATATCAGCAAATCTTTCCACGGACCGACGGTAGTAGGTGCAGAGACCTAGAAAACTCCTCACTTCATTTTTGTCTTTTGGTATCGGCCAGTCTCTTACCGCCTGTATCTTCCTTTTGTCTGTTCGGATGCCATCTAGATATTGGTGGCATTCTCACCCTGCAGTCTTTGATAAAATGTCCCAGTTTAGTACATCTATCGCATGTTCTCTTCTTCTGGGTGCTCATTCCACTTATTAATGATTTGATCCCTTCCAGAATTTTCTGGAATGAACCATTCATCTCTGTTCGGGATTTTCTATTGATACCGCCCGCACTTTCGGTCTTGAGGTGTTGAAGGCCGCCTCCACTTCTAGCGAATCTACCAATGCATCGCTATTTCTTTTGAAATTTATCAGAAGTCAAGTTCTTTGTATCTCCGGGTCTCTCAGTCCATCTATGAACATCGGCACCGCTAGCTGCTCCTTGAAATCTCCAAGTGCTTCTGGGTACGCCAGCTGGATAAGGTGTCTCACATGTGCCTCAAATTCTTGCAGACTCCCACTGGAGTGCCATTTGGGCCCGGTACAACTGTTCTCGATGTTGATCGCCACATCGCAACTCTAAGACAGAAGTCAGATCCTTGTATTTATTTTGTTGTTCGATGGGTATCGTCTGCAACATACCTAAAGTTGGACCTCTCGAAGCTATTATGAGTGCCGTAGCTTTTTCTTCTTCGCCCCCTCCGCAGCCTCGAATTGTCGGCGATACATGGACCAAGACGAGTGACCATCAAAAGTCGGTGGTTTTACGGAAATACTAGATGTGGCAATCCTGTCTCGGCGATCTTGGTAGTAGAGAACGATTTTCATTTCCTTTTGCACTTCATCAACTCCCTCATTGACCTCGTCGATTTTCTTAACGTCTCCTTTTAGTTCTTTTTCAAGGTATTGTTTTAGTTCCTCTTCAAAATCTTCTTTCAGTTCTCCTTTCACATCTTCTTTCAGTTATCCTTTCGATTCTTCTTTCAGTTCTCCTTTCGGTTCTTCCATTCGTACTCTGGTTTTTTGTATCACATGTCCGTAAAACTTTTCCTGATGTTTTAGAACCATCTGGGAGTCCTTCCTTTTTCTATTTGTTCTGAATCATTCTTTTTTTTCTAGAATTTTCTGGAGATCTCGTTCTTTTCTCTGTTCTTTAAGAATTTTCTGGAGTGCTTCCTCCCGTTCTTTCTCTTCATCATATTATTCTTTTTTTCATTTTCGAGAATTTTCTGGAGTCCTTCTTTAAGTTCTTTATTTTCATATTCTCGATCTAAATCTCGTTCTTTCTTTTCATTTTCGAGAATTTCCTGGAGCGCTTCTCCTCGTTCTTGTTTTTCCTACTGTCGTCGCTTTTCCTCTGCTGCTTCTTTTCCCCCCTGTCGTCGCTTTTACTCTTTTTTTCTCCTGCACTCGCTTTTCATCTCCCTGTCGTCGTATTTCCAAATCCGCAAATTGTTTTTATTTATCAGCAAAATTACTACTTATGACACCAGGGGTTACGATATTTACTTGGGTCCGTTTATTGAAACTCCACACAACACTGAACTACTTTCATCAAAACTCTTTATTACAATACAATACAATCACTCTGATTTACTCTGCCGTCGCGATGAAGTATCTCCCTATTTATTCTTGCGTATGCCTCTGGAGATCTTCCAGACAGGTCTCGATGATGTGTGTCGAATTTTCTACTCCCGTCTGGATTTCCTGGAAGGCCGAATACTTTCTTCGACCCCACGTATCATTTTGCGTTTACGAGCGACAGGGCCGCGGCTAGGAGATTCCGTAACAATATTTTACTTAAACTCGTTTATGAACAGATGAAGAAAAGGCTCCAAATGCCTCTACTGTTTCATCATTTTTCACTTCCTTCCCGTTCAGTCGATAAATGTCAATATTCAAATTACTACTTTTTCCTGTTGACATGGTTGATATCTTGTGCTCATTGATATATTGCCTGCGAGCTATAATATGCTATTTTTGTTGCAGTGGTATGGACTTTGGGTCGTGGCCTTTTCCTGCATGAGGTGGTCACCTATTCCAGTACTAACCACGCTCGGCGCTGCTCAGCCTCAGATATCGAATGACTGTCATTCAGTCAACCTGAAGAACCGGGCCGTGCCCAACTCTTCCTATTTTTCTTATAATCGAAACATTCGCTCAATCTCTAATACCTATTTTTTCCTTAATTAGAGTTTTTATTTTTCTTGTGAACCACGGAGGGTTTCTCATGGTGTGCCCATGATGAACTTCGATACCGTTTCGTCTATAATGTTATTCCATATGCTTTAAAAATTTCGTGAAGCCAGGTTCACACATGTTAGTTCTTGGAGAACGCTGTCCCAATCATTATAATCAACTATAATAATTCTGCTTTCATTTGTATGATATAAAAAACTTCACAAAAGAAACAAGTCCATACGATCTTAGTTTTGTACGAAACCGTTTGATTTTTATTAAAATAGAATGTCAGTACTCGGCGTACAAACTTCGACTAATATCTATTATTATCGATAATGGTGTTCATATGAGCTGGCAGTGTTGTCAAATTTTCCCATAAATCCATTTATTTCGAGAGAATACATACTATGCGCCAAACTACGTTTCTGCAGCCATCAGAAGTTTGTGGTTTTCAGCTGTAAGATCCTCATTGACATATAATAGCTGGACCCTTTCAATACCGTTCTTAATAACCTCGTTTCTTCTTAGCAATGATATTAATGTAACCATAATAATGCTAGGTTCTCGTAAGTTTACTCACAGATTAATATACCCCAAGATCAAACAATCAGAAGTTGAAAAAAAAAATAAAAATGTGACATATTCGTAACATATTTTGGTGAAAGAACAGAGACGATTGCGGAATTTTCAAGAAAAAAACTAGTTGAAAGTGGCTCTCAGGTCACATGTCAGTTTAGTTTATTTTCTCTTCAATGCCAAAGATGAAACAGAGAACTTAAAGAAATCTGGAGTTTATAAGCTCAAGTGTGAGGAGTTGAATAGCTTTTATGTGGGACAGTGTGGAAGAAATGCTTCGAAAAGCTATGCGGAACATGACAGATCCTTCAGACTAGGTACATATGAATCAACGTTTTAGAATTATTTCTTGGAATGCAACCACAAGTTACGAATGTAAACGATACAGAAATTTTGCACTAGGCAGCTGTTGGAAACTAGATTATTATTCGGAATGGAATGGTTTCCTTGTCTACGTTTTGGCTCCCATTTTGGAGCCATTTTCAAGACTGAGTGACCTTGCGTCAAGGTCTGAGTTGTCTTACTAACTGGGTTTCATCACTGGAGATCGAGAATTGAAGGTTGGTGGGATTAAAGGGTTCATTAGTAATTATGGCATGATCAGGGATCGGACGGTCGATGGGAGGTTCGAACGGATTAATACTCAAGTCGGAGTAAATGGAAGTATGTCAGACCAAAAGTGGTTTCCACGTATTGGGGAGTCTTTGGGAGTCGTCGCGTTTATTGAGACAGTTGGACGTTTTTCGATTTCAATGGCTTCACGGGTAACTCTGGTTTGGAGGGTTTTGGCTGTATATATATATATATATATATATATATATATATATATATATATATATATATATATGTATGTATAAAAGGGTACTTTCTGTACAGTAGGTTGGTCAGTTCATTTTATTCGTTTGATAATGTCCGTAGAGGACGCAACTGCACTAACGTTAATGACAGATATAATAAAGTGGTTTCAAAACAGGAAGTCTTCACTCAATGAATATCACAGAAATAAAGAAAATATCGACGAAATAGGTTGTATTGAACTTGAAAATGGCAATTTTGTTGAGGATAAAAAAAAAGGCTGAATAATTCAACTCATACTTTTCTACAATAGGACAAGAATTGGCAAATAAAATAATAAAAAATTAAAATACAAACCACAACTTCAAAATCATTCCCAAGAGAGTTCTTAATATATTTTTCCTTGCTGACACCACTGAAACGGAAATCATCGAGATATTTCTAAACCTGAAAAACAAAGAAGGTCCTGGTAAAGATGGACTGACATTAGAAATATTGAATAAATTTATACATATATATATATATATATATATATATATATATATATATATATATATATATATATAAGTAGAATGGTAGTCTTTGCTGACTAGTCAGGATACAAGGGGAGAGATATTGGGTGAAGCAGCAAGCAAAAAGTGTACTCTTTTAACACTGTATTTCCAATATTTCGACAGTGACTACTGTCATCTTCAGGGAAGCTACAAGATTTACAACAATTGGTCAAGAAAAATGGAGAAAAAATACAAACATACTTACTCCTCGCTAACACAGTAAGTATGTTTGTATTTTTTCTCCATTTTTCTTGACCAATTGTTGTAAATCTTGTAGCTTCCCTGAAGATGACAGTAGTCACTGTCGAAATATTGGAAATACAGTGTTAAAAGAGTACACTTTTTGCTTGCTGCTTCACCCAATATCTCTCCCCTTGTATATATATATATATATATATATATATATATATAGAGCTAAGTCAATCACTTATACAATGAATTTGTATTTCAAATTAGCCACTGTTTCAAAGGCATTTGAAGTTGCAGTTATCAAAATCTTTTTTAAAAGTGGGGACCATCTCAAAATGAGCAGTTAAGTATAGACCTATTCCTTTCAGAAAGGCAATATGGATTTAGGGAAAACAAATCAATTGAATATGCTACCGCAAAAGTCATTAGCAGTATAAGTAAATGCGTAGATGAAAACGTACCCATATTAGGTCAATTCGTTGACCTCCTTAAGGCGTTTGACACCTTGTGTCAAACTGCTGATTGTAATGAAAAATGATGGCTTTCGAGGAACCTCGTTAGAAAAATTCAAAAGCTACATAACAGGCAGAAAACAACATGTAAGGGTCGGAGATACTATTAGCTCAGAACACGATAGCACCTCTGGTGTCCCCCAGGGAACGGATTTGGGGCCGCTACTGTTCAATAGATATCTGAATGATCAATTGAAAATCAAGGCAAACGGGCACGTAAAAAGTTTTGCTGACGATACAGTTGTACTGAATACAGCAGACTCTTTCACCAACTTGAAATCAAACATAAAATACCTTGAAAGTCCCGATAGCAACCTGAGAGGGGATATTCAAATTAACAATATTTTGAAAAAGATACACTTCACTCCTTACAAATTCAAATACCTGAAGAAAATATTGATGAACATCAAATGAGAATTATTTATTTTGCATTAGCTGAAAGTCATCTGAGATATGGAATATTAGCATGGGGGTTGCTGTGAATAGGTACATGAATCCATTGGAAATAATTCAAAACCGCTTGGTGAAAATTACACCACTTCCAGTTCCACTTCCAAACAGAAAATTTCTATTCTAGAACTGCACTTCTAGATCAAATGGAAACTCAACTCGCCCACTCACACTCATAACACTAGAAATAGAGAGAATTCCTCTATAAATCCTCAACCCCCAAAAATACACAACAGCATAGTTTCGTCTACCTCGGACCCAAATGTTACAGCCTAGTTCCGGCTGAATATAGATCGTTCGACTCTCAACACCTATTCACTTCCAAAATAAAAAAAATGGTTGAAACAAACCCGAAGATTAAAAATTCATCAGTTCGTCGATGTTACTAATACCTACTACATTCATTGACTGTTCAATTGGTTTGTCTGAAGGTATGTGAAATATCTGATCTTAGTGTGTTATATGAGTTTGCTTACATATTGAAATGCAATTCAACATTTTATATTACGTATATTGTTTGTTGTTATATGTCTTATACTTGTTTATTTTATATTGCCTCACGTTATAATCAACGTAACTGTATCTATTCTATATCACTTTCAAGGATCTTCCTTTAGTGGTTCCCAGAATTTATTTGCCATGTCATTTATATGTCTATAAATGCTTATGTTATAGTCGTATTATTTAAATAAAGTATTATCATTACTATTATTATTATTATAATGTGAAATACATGCACCCATTGTCTCTGAAAATGTCTTTGGCTGATGAATTTATATCCTTCGTTATTTGCACGATAAGTACTTACATTGAGTTTTCTCAGACATGGGCTGTGTCTTAATTGAATGAAAATATCATCGAAACTTTGTAATAGATACTCTTCCACTGCTTCAATAAAACTGAACTTGCTCCACCAATTTCAGAGGAACTTTTTTGTTAATATCCATTTCATCGCGATTTTTGTTGAAGAGACGGTAACATTATAATTAACCTGTTTCCCAAGACACATTGTGAGTAAAAGCAAGTCGAATACAGAAGTGACGTCCGTCATAATTTCAAAAAAGCATCAACTGGCAGAGCCTGCATGTATTTTTTTTTTGAATTGTTGAAATTTTTGCCTTAAGATCCTTGGGTGGTGAAATAAAAGTTTGCACAATAACACACACTCAAATTATGTCACTTTCATGTACTGATGAGCAAATATTCTCGAAGAATTCGTGAGATTTTCAGTTTTCAGTGAAAACATTCCAAGGGGATGCCCATAAGAAATTGAAAATTTGCTCTAGATTCGTGAACCGAGAATGGTTATCATTAATATGACCCGCTCAAGATTTCAGCCCTCAGATCACCTTTCGAGAGTAACAAGTTATTGAAAGTAGTTTTGCTATAATTTTCCGCGCGAGGTGATATTACCAAAGTTTCAAATATCACTGTCGATCAAGAACTGTTGGGAAAGTGTTGATGTACACTTGCTTTCATTTAATCGAAGTTGAAATGTTTTTTTTGTGCTATATAGAACCGAATCTAACAAAGTTTGGACTATTCAGACTTCATAGACTTTGCCCATTTCCCAACTTTGAAAAAAAGTGAGATATTTTTGAATGTTCATGAATTGAACCCATTTTTACAACGGTTTACCTATCGAACACGTCAACCCACTCAGAAATTTGTTTAAAATGTTTCATACGACCCAATACTGTGTATTTTTTCACGGTTGTATTTTCTTTTCTTTCATCTATCTCCATCCTAGATTCACATTTGGTCAATCCTGGCTGTTTCATCTTTTCCTAGTGGTTGAATTATCTATCTATACTTCTAGTTTACACAGAAAAGTTTCCACATAAATTCTTTATTTGTTGCGATTTTGGTAGGTCTTGAACCCGAATAAGTAGGAGAAAAAATTATGAAAATCTTCTTGGATCACCAAACTCAGTTTTTATTAATTTTTTAGGTGGTGGAAGCGTGGTGGAAGCGACAAACATGATGTGTCGACTAATTCTCATTTTATGGTCAGGTGACTCCTTGGGGACATCTGTGATCTGTTCAGCGATTTCAAAAATCAATCACTCATTTTCGAAGGACATATGCCTCCATAAGAGCGAGAATTGTAGTGGAAAATTGAATAAATGAGACAATATGAAGATTTTTTGCATTTCATAGTTCATTGTAGACAGATTCAACTCATATACTTTCAATATTTTTCGAAGAATATTTGACAAAATATTCTACAAGTGGAAGGCAGTTAACTCCAAAAATAAACTTCAATTTGGTGAGGAGTTCGGTTTTGTATGGAGAACTAACTTACTCAGGACTTTCATACTGAAAACTTTTTTCAACTATTCCATGTATTAAATGAATTGTCGACACTTTTTTTTCTATTGCATTATTCGAAATCCCTTGATTCAGCTGATGATACTAAGTCAGTTATTTAATCATTTTTTTCTTGAACTCCTTTTCCGATGCCAATCGAACTGAGGAACAAATTTCTTGGGGGAAGGTAATCATTTTCGCTCACTTGATAATATCAGACGATCTTTGAGAATTGAGAATTATTCGAAGATAGATGAGTAATGAAACTGATGATTTTCCCACTTTGATTCCGGAACAACTGGCTTAAAAAAATGACTTACACCGAACGAATTAGGGTCACGAATTGCTCACTCCGACACCTTCAATCGGCCATTTCGTCTGCGTCAGAACTTCTAAGCTTTCAGGAATTTTCATAGTGGTGTGCGTTCACGGAAGAAAATGATCAGAACCAGTAGATTTCACCCTATCATCCAGTTAAGGTCGTGCTAATCAGATTGTGTGTAGGGGGAAGACTTATCAAGGCAGGATCAACAGGTAGGGTAAAGTTATTTGTATCAGTTTCCGTCATTACAATGTGGTTACGTAAGAACGCGTTTTCCTGGTAACTAATGCACTATCGTTGAATAACCATTCGATCATTTTCTACTTCAAATGTGATTATACAAAGTGATAGGTTTGTCAGTGAGTGGTGAATTTTATTGTACAAATTTTCACATATAGTTTAAAAATCCAGCGTTCCTCACCGTATCAAAGAACGATTTTTCTTTGGCTGGAATAAGAGATTGAGAGAAACATCGCATGAATTACTTTCAAATATTATGATCTCTGATTTTAATTTCTTCCAAGTCTTTCGAACAAGTGGGTTCCAAACTCACAAAAGCAGATGAAGGTAGGATCAACGCTATTCATAATAACTTGATAGAAAAGCTGTTGCTGAAAAATATGGGTCAGTTTGGGGAAACGCACCTCAGTATCACAGGTGTCCTTTTTTCAATCACTACTCATTATGATCAGAAAATAGCTCATTCATCATGTGTGCTTTATGGCAATAGGTGTTCACCTCTTGAAAGGTCATTGTATAATTTATAAAACTGTACATGGAAATGGAAGTCCAGCATAATCATTGCATTGTATTGATATTTGTTGTACGATTTTCTCGTACCTACATGGTGTCATTAAGATTTGTATAACATGTTTTTTTTTATTAATATATGGTCCATTGATACTGTAGGTTGAAATTTCAGAGCGTTCTAAGATTTCATTTGGGAACGAAGCTTTATGGCAATAAGTGTTCACCACTTGAAAGGTCATTGTATAATTGATAAAACTGTACATGGAAATGGAAGTCCAGCATAATCATTGCATTGTATTGATATTTGTTGTACGATTTTCTCGTACCTACATGGTGTCATTAAGATTTGTATAACATGTTCTTTTATTGATATATGGTCCATTGATACTGTAGGTTGAAATTTCAGTGCGTTCTAAGATTTCATTTGAAAACGAAGCCAAAAAATGGTAATCAGTAAAGTCTTCGTAATATTGACATGTTCATGGCGCGGCGAAGGTTCAAGAAATCTGCCTACTTGTAGGCCAGCTTCATTCCACCTTATTATATACCTATTTATTCCCCTTCTCAAACCGTTTGTAGTGTACTTCAATTATCAATACAAAGGAATAATCATGACTATGTTCTTGAAAACTGACCATAGAAAATTTGAAACAACATAGGATAAGCAAGAAATACTCGCAAAATCAAAATTGTTCGTGAGGTTTTTGGGATGTAGACCCAGCACACTCCAAAAAAATTTAAATTGATATAGAAATCTTCACAAGTGTTGAAGGGTAGATTCCTAATCAACTACGAAAAATTTATGAATTATGAATTTATGAATGATACACGTCCTAGTAGTAACTCCCCGTATAACGTGAATAATTTGGCCCTCACAAAGATACAAATAAGATTATAATATATATATATATATATATATATATATATATATATATATATATATATCTTTTGTCGACGTTTCGGCTCCCACTATGGATCCATTCTCAAGACTCCTTCGTGACTTGTGGCGAGGCCCAAGTCTCCTCAACCCCTAGCTGTCTTCTTGACAAAGTGAAGACTGTGGTTTTGTGGATAGAAGAATGGTATTCACGGCTGTATGAAAATCCGACGTTGTTGAAACTGTCGGTCCCCATATGGGTCTGGTTCGAAAAGGAATTATCGAGGGTTTGGGGAATAGTAATGGTTTCTAGGAATTGAGAAGCCTTTGTGAGTCGTCTCGTTTGTTGAAGCATTGAGGGCGCTTTTCGATTTCTATTGCTTCGCGAATTATTCTGGAGTGGAGTGTTTTTGCTGTGGCAATGGTCTTCGTGTTGTGTTCGGTTTCGTGGTGATGTTTGAAGAGAGTCGAGGTCATCTCCGAATTACGTACTGCTAGTTCGTGCTCGTAGGACTGTTTGATAGCAATCTAATATTCTCTTTTCCAAAGATATAATACCCAACGAACCACAATAAACAAACAAAATATATGAAATTCTTTGTCGCGACTGCCCGAAAACATATATTGGACGTATCTATATACACATAAATATATATATATATATATATATATATATATATATATATATATATATATGTTGTTGTTGAGTTCGGGTTGAACCGCGTCTGGAGTTTTGCCCAGTCCCCACCAAGACATCCGACGGTCCTTTAGTAGCACCCGCTGCTATAAATACTACCCAACATCCCTCGATACCTCAGTTCGATCTAAGGAGTAGGCAGATTGAGACCTTAGAAAGAACTCGTGACGAGACCTGGGAAGTAGGCAGATTGAGGCCCCGGCGTCAAGTCACAAACCCTTGCCCCCCTGTGACAACACCTGAGGAGTAGGCAGATTGAGACCTCAGCGTGAAGTCACATTTACCTCTTGAAAATGGCTCCAAAATCGGAGCCGAAACGTCGAGAACAAAACTCCAGACGCGGTTCAACCCGAACTCAACAACAACACACAACTGACTGCGGAAACCTATCCGAACACACACACAATATATATATATATATATATATATATATATATATATATATATATATATATATATATATATATATATATGATGAGTTTTTTTTTTTGGGTTCCATTCCGTGTTCTGTGGTTTTGATTCTCTGGAGGATCCACAGAACACGGAATGAAACCCGAAAAAACAACTCATCATACTTTGTCCGTGAGAATCTTCATGCTAACATATACATATATATATATATATATATATATATATATATATATATATATATATATATATATATATATATATATATATATTTATGTGTATGTAGATACGTTTCGTAATACATATCTTCTTCTGTTTCTGAGACTCATCCAAAAATATTTCTATGTCGAGTTTTGAAAAGTCTGTCAAAGATCTGAACTTTTACATGGCATTTTTTCATTTAAGAGGGGTAGCCAGATGCGATTCATAATATCGTTGAGATGCAACTATCATCCAAAGAGAGCATGATGAAAGCAGATTCCTTCAGTTTTTCATTCCTGTCATTGCTCTACCTTGCTATAATTTGAGTGCCATTCTATTATACTGTGTGATCCCCATTGGTAGTGTGCTCTGATGATTAAGAACCACCAATTGGTCTGTTCTTGTGTCTTGAATTCACTCAGATTGTGGTAGGTCAACAGCTCAAATAACTACGAAGAAAATATCCATCTACCAAATTTTGCAGGTTCAGCGGAAGAACAAAGGTGTAGTGCTCTGCACTTCAGATTTGAACTTCGCCTTTTGGTGAACTATTGATTTTTGTTTTCCAGTAAAGACTATTATTATCATTCTAAATAGGTTTTTTCGATTTTTTCATCGATATATTTGATTAGATATGAGGTGAAAGATTGTGGAAAAAGACCCATATTGTATATTATTATCTATAGGAACACAAATATTATACTTGGTGTGAGTTGTGGTAATTAATAAAACCATTACACAGCATATAATTGATTGAAATGGTGAAATGGAAAATTCTTCGAGGAATTTATTACATGATATCTAACCTGAAGAATTCTTGTCATATACCTTTCAATTCGTTATTGAGCTGAAAACACATAAGTGGCTGTTGTGACACTCCCTATAAACGAATAGCATAGCGCAATCTGGAATCGGATTGTTCAGACTGCGTTGCTGATTCATTCCTATAACATTTCCCATGTTTAAGAAGAGATACTTTGCTGAATAAATTCCGGACGCAAGGACCACCAGGATTTTGTCAACTGAAATTTGTGTCTAGAATATTTTCCTTCAAATCAGACGCTATCATGCGCAATAGTCATCAGGCTGCCATTTCTAATAATACTGATATTGAGAAACTTGAAAAGTTTCAGTTCATTTCGTAGTGGTTTATTCAAGTTTCGTACCAATTGAAAAGTATAGGTGATATATATATATATATATATATATATATATATATATGCAACAAAGTGCGAGATTCACGAGGAACGTCTGATAACTGAAGTTTTCCGCCATTACACTCGTGTGATGTTGTCACTTTGGTTGTCACAAGCCCAGCGGATGCTTTCGGAATTTTCATCCGAAAGCCTCCGTGCAGAAGTTTCCATTTGGAACCACGAATCTGGAATCCGATGCATGTCGCGTCGCCAAAGGCTGATGATTACCAGCAGACGTCATGGTATGGTCTATTTGTGGACTGCAGTTTCGTCCTTTGGGACTCATCAGCACAGCGATGACCGCATTCGAACAACGACTAATGCTCGAATGCACCATGACGTTTTCGAAAGAATTAATATAGACATATTTGAGATTCCCACTGAATATTACTCGTTAACAATGAGTGGACGAATTAACTGAATTTACCCAGGCATACGCAATAGGAGATGAAACTTCTAGATCAGTAGTTTTTAATATTTAGCTTTACTACCATCATAATGGAACATCACTGAGAATATATTCCAACTACGGTCGATAATTTACAAGTCAACTGATGAAAGATCCATGTATCCTCTATGATATCAAACTCAGTTATTCCAGCGTTACTCATCCTCAATCCAACGGATCCATCAAACGATTTCATGCAACTTTCGCTGAAATGATTCGAGCGCATTAGGCTAGAAAACCTGAAGAACACCCTCCAGCCGTTTTATCGTACGCAGTAATTTTCTACAATAATATACGGAATAATACTACTGGTGTAACACAGTACGAACTAGTATTTGGACATATAGTCAGCAGATCCCCAAAAAATACGTACAATCAAAAAGAACTAATATCGAAATATGTCAGAGATCTGAAAATTCGAATGATATATTTTTATAAATCAGCCAGAGCGAAAACAGATGAACAACAAGGAAAAGCCAAGACCGAATACAAAGTAGGAGATGAAGTATACGTCAAAGAATTCCGAATAGGTAATAAATTTGAAAATAAGTTCAATAGCCCCTTTGAGATCATCAAAATATATTCAAATTCCGCAATGTCAGTGAACTGAAAAACTCAATAATTCAATCGAAGTCCTCTTCATCGAGAAAGAAACCCTCATAGTATCTGAAGAAAAATGGAGAGACAGTTCTAGTCTACGAAGACATATATCAAAGAAGCACATGAAAATAATGGTAGAATTTCAGGAAATTTTTGATCTATTTTCTAGATGAAGATGAACCTCGAATTTTCACTCTTGAAGCCCAAATGTAAACCCATGTTAGTCTCCTCAGTCAAATATCAGACTCACTTCGAATAAAATATAGATAAACCTTCGCAGACATTAAACAATTCGAAAAAGAAGCACGGACCAATTAACGTAATAGCTACATTCTGGAAATCAATGAAGGGAAATCTTGATGCATCTGAAGGGGAATACTCTTCAGATTGTATCGATAAATTCAATCAAGATGATCATCAATTAGAAAACCTTTAAAAGAATCAAATACCTGTTATAACATCCGTGATTGAAAGCCTCAATTTGACCATCCAAAAACTACAAATCTATGAAGAGATATTGAACTAAGATATAAAGAGAATAGAAAAATCATTGATATGAATTTCAGACACGATGTCATTCTATGAAGCACAAATAGAAACTTTGAAAATTTGCAAATCACTCATCGAAAGCTAGGTGTTCAAAAATTAATTGCATGACATAATGATCCAATGTTGTACACCTCTCTTCAAAATTTTGGAATCATCAAATCTAACTCAATTCTGAAACTCCAACCCGAGTGCAACGCGTTCATCGGATATAGAACAGAATATTTCACCAAGAAAAATCCTAATATAACAAATAGAAATTATGTCATTAAAATTTCTCACCAATGTTGTGATCATCCCCCGGAGCAATCAAAATTCCTGGAACTTAAACCTACCAAATTGCGTAAACACAATACCGAGGATCTCAACATTGCCGAACTTAAGCTCAATCAGTATTCATAAGAACTGGATAAACTCATCAATGAACCTTTCGTGAACAAACACATATCGAGGTTCATGATTACATTCATCATCCTGCTAATGATCCTGTTATACTTTCTGCAAATTTCGTCGCAAAAACCCTATCGCAATTGACATCACATCCACCGATGATGCACTATCGAGAACGGTAACTTCAGCAGGAACCCCCGCTAGATTCATCCTTAGAAGAAGACCTAGCGTCATCTCTATCGAAGAAGACATTCAATTAACGAAGAAATTCAATTGAACTGTTGTTGAACAGAAGTTGCTTTAAAGCAGCAACTTTTACCTGATAAAGGGGGCTATTATATCGTGAGTTAGACATATATGACAAGTATTATATTACCAGAGACGACTGTTTGAGTAAGCAAAGTAAGCAGAGTCAGCAGAATCTTCACACGTCTGTTGCTGACAAAGACGACTGCTAGCTTATAAATTCTGTCCGTTAATTTCATTCGGTAGAGTCACTCGATATATAGTAGATATATTCGTTTCAACCAAGTAACTGTATTTGTACTATTTCAAAATAAAGAGTGATTTTGAAAATATAACATGGATAAATGACAGTCATACCCACTGAGAATATGTAAGATTATCGAAACAAAATTGAGTAAAGATTACATGCTGAATACGCCGCTCCATTATTCTTTTTGTCTGTTAGATGGTACTGATCACGTACTTCAACATCACCATCCTCAAGTGTTTTTGTCCATATTCATAATAATAATAATAATAATAAATGCGTTTATTGATAGCAAGGGGTTCCTAATATCTATTTACATTTCTATCTACACTTCATGTTTGTTTTTTTAATTTTTATTTTTTTTTATTTTTATTTTTTTAACTAAAGCTAGCTTTGCTTATCAAAAGGCCGAGTTCAGAATTCCTGTGAAGACAGGATTCTGCTCTTCCACTCAACCTCAAACAACCCATTCATCTGTCGTCCAGATGAATGAGTACAAGATATATTACAATTAAGGGTTAGTATCACTAATAATGAATACAAAATGATTTATAACACATAAAAATGTTGAAATATAAATAAAATATGTAGCACGAGAGTCGTAAAATTAAATACAGAAAAATGCTTCAGTGATTCCATACCAGGGTGGATGACAGCAATGCTTTTTTCAAATATTTTTTCATGCAAGGCACTGACATTTGTTTGTAATTATCGGGTAACCAGTTATATAGCTTTGTGACGTTGTATGTGAAAGAGCATTCGTATAAAGTGGTCCTATGTTGAGGGGGAGTAAGCCAATTTTTGAAGCGAATATTCAAATTATGAATATCCGTTCGAAAGCGGATTTTTTTGTGCAAGTATGAAGGTTTTCCTGTGGTTATGATTTTGTGGTAAAGTATACACGAATGAACTAGTCTTATACCCTCCATATTCAGCCATCCTAAACGTTTGATGTATTGAGACGTTGGAGTGCCCCTCTTCAATCCAAAGATTAGTCTAGTGCAGCAATTTTGTGTACGTTGGATTCGCAGCCAGTCTCTCCTCAATAAACTTGGTCCGTATATTGTGTCCGCATAATTCAAATGTGATAGTACCAATGTTTCACACAAGATGGTTTTTAGTCTCTTATTGAGCAAAGATCTGTTGCCGTATATGAGCTTGATATTGCAATAAGCTCGACGTAATATCATAGTCACATGTGAAGTATATCTCAGATCGTTGTCAATAAGGACACCGAGATTTTTTATGCTATCTTTCACAGCAATGACAATGTGAATTTGACTCTGGCATCTTTTCCGAGCAGCTGTTCTACCAAATAAGATTGCATTTGATTTGGATGCATTTATGGATAAACATAATTTTTTAGAAATGGTGTATAGAGAGTCAAGATCGTTATTGATGAGCAGGCAAGACTTTTCTACATCTTTTTCCTCGAAGCTATAGTAGATTTGTGTATCGTCTGCGTAGAAGTGAGAAGAGCAATGAAGTAAACTCTTGTGAAACTCATGTGTATAAAGAATAAAGATTAGTGGTCCAAGGATGGATCCCTGTGGAACACCACTCTTCACTTGCTGGAACTGAGAAAATTTCCCCCCGTACACAACTGATTGCATGCGTTTGAACAAGTAATTCCTCATTAGGCTGACAGCATTCTCATCAAAACCGATGTAGTGTAATATTGATATAATGAGTTGATGATCGATTCGATCAAATGCTTTGCTATAGTCCAATAATACCAATACAGACAGTTTGTTCTCATCAAGAGCCCTGTGAATGTCATCCGTGACTTTGAGCAGAGCTGTTGTACAGCTGTGAGATGGCCTAAATCCTGATTGACAAGTTGGTAGTATATCACAAGTAGTAAGATGGTTTTTTATTTGACTACTCAGGATTCTCTCATAGGCTTTCGATATGGTACATAGTATGCTTATAGGTCTCAGATCTTTATATTCTTCCGGTTCACTGATCTTGGGCAGTGGAATCACGTGAGTGCGTTTCCAAAGGGATGGATATTTACTGTGCTCTATAGCGTAGTTGAATATATGAGTTATGAACTGCAATATAAATGGACAGCTATGTAACAACATGTCAATTCCAATGCCGTCTGCACCGATTGCTCTAGATTTCATGGAAAGCAGAATATACTTCCTCATCAGTTGTTAGTGAGAAAGTAAAATTTTCGACTCCATGTTTTATGTTTTGACCATAACTCAGCACAGTATCAGCATCAACCTTGTAATCACTTTTGGAAGAATCAATGAAATATTGGTTTATGGTATTGACATCGTTAAGGGTATCGGGAATGTATGTATTTTTTTGTTTTGTATGTATGTCCAAATCTTTCAAGTCTTTCCACATGGTTTTGCTGTTGCTGTTTCTGATACGAAATTCAAGATAAGCTTTTTTTTCACGTCTGATGGCCGTTGTTGTGTAATTTCTGAAGTCTCTGTAGAATCTCCAGTAACCAGGCTCTTTAGTTTTTTTATATTTAGTTAGCGCCTTATTTCTTAGCCTAATCATAAGACGTATGTTGTCGGTCAACCACGGAGACTTTTTCTTACCAATTTTCACTGTTCTAATAGGCGCATGCTTATGGAATGTCTCAAGGATAATCTCATTGAATATTTCAACTTTAACATTGATGTCATCAACAATGTAAATTTGTTCCAAGTTGGCTCCGTATCAATCTGCAAGGAAATTTTCTGAAGTGAAATTTCTGAAATCCCTAAACGTGTAAAGACACGGCTGAATTTTGGATTCGTTAGTTCCGACATAACAGCTCACGATGCAGTGATCAGAGAACGGTGGAAGAACAGTGGGTTGCCTATAGTTCAAGTCTTCGGAACAGATTATTAAGTCCAGTAATTTTGCAGAGGTGGGCCCATATCTGGTTGGTTGATCAATTATTTGCTTGAGACAAAATGTATTCAATACATCATGAAGCAGACTGCACTCTTTGCTATCGGGTTCAAGCTCATCAATATTCAAGTCGCCGGCACACAGTACGTAGTCAAATCTGTGACTAATTGATGTAAGTATATTCTCAAACTCATTCAGGAAGGTCTCATAAAGAGCTGTATTTGGAGAATAAAGCGTGCCAAGTGCAAACTTCTCATTATTGAATTCAATGGACAGCCATAATTGTTCGGTGTCACAAGCACTATTAGGTAGGATCTTGGCTTTCAGCAGAGTTTTTATGTAACAAGCAACTCTTTCCCCTCTTCCAACTCCATCACGCCTGAAAAGGTTATAACCCGGTAACTTAATTGCATCGTCCGGTATGTCAGCACTGAGCCAAGTTTCCGAGACAGTAATAATATCATACTCATTATAAGCAGCCTGTCTGAAATTTGAGAATTTTTTTACAATGGACCTAGTGTTAATGTGACATATTTTATATGATTTTCGCATAATGACTTGCTCAATATTACTCAATTATATACATATGTTTATTCAATTAATTTTTTTTAGGTTTTTGTATTTACACAAATATTCAAGTATAGTATATAACTGAGTGTAATCAACAATGTCCATATAATAAAACCCCTGACTTTGTGAGAAGTAAACAATTTTTGAATGTAAAAATAAAATGCCTGAGACTTTATATTGAATTAAAAGGCAGATGTAACTACTGGTGGAATTTCTCTTCTTTTTCCTTCTCGTTTCTATGTTTTTTGCTTGGAGATCCCTTTGGTGGATGGGTAGTGTTAGATGATTTCGTCCTGGGTCTAAGAGAAACTGCAGGTGGGATGTTTTCTCTAAATTTTTTCTTTATAGCGTTTTCGGTGACAACAGTTCCGCTGCTTCCTAGATCAAGATTTATTTGGAGTGATTCTTCTAGTACAGGAGCGTGTGGTGTGCTGCTTGAGGGATTGTTTTTGTATGGAAGTGAATCAGGACTTTCACAACGGTTTGCCTCTAGTTGTGCCACAGTATAAAGTTCACCATTTATTAACAAAGCGTTGTTCTTGATTTTGACATCGCAATCATCTGCCTTGGCCTGTTTATAATATTTCATTAGGGTTTTGTGTATTTCTCTTTCTTCAGGCGTGAGGTCATTGGCGATGCGAATGGTGGTGCCTTTGAGTTTTGATAGATTTTCGAATATCTCCCTCTTTTTCAAGTAGCTGACGAATTCTAAAAGAATGGGTCTCTCTTTGACTTCTGATTTTTTACCCAAACGGTATACGTTATTGATTTCCGTGGCTTGTAAGGGAACTCCAATTTTGTCAACAATTAGTGTAAGAACCACGCCATTTATTTTCTCATTTTTGTTCTCTTCCACGCCAAAAATGATTATATTATTTTTCTTAGATGACTTCCTGGATTGGTGAAGATCTTTCTTCAAATTTGTATTTTGTTGTTCAAGCCAACCCACCTTCTTGTTGAGATTTTCAATTTCTTTGTAGAGATGCTTATTGGTTTCTTTTATTTCTTCTATGTTTTTATTGATCTCTTTGTTTTGATTAGAGACAATCTGGAGCAAATCAAAGATGTCTCTATTCGAGGGTTCGCTCATCGTATTTGCAGCAAATTTACTAGAACTAACACAATCTGGCAACGTGTTCAGTTCAGATTGTTGGACCTCTATTGTCTCCAGCTGTTTTGAGGTTATGTTGTAACATCAAGTGCGGATAATACAGCAAGACATACAATGAATAATCACCTACCTTGAGGGGATATGATCGATAATGAACGGGCGTTGTTGATTTTAATTTTTCAAATAAGGAATCCACTGTTTGTTTGTTTATAATGTTGCTAGACTGTAACCGCTGTTGCCAACGTTATGTTTATCCTGATGTGTTATACTATTTCACGTTTGCAGATACTTCCACTCTCCAATAAGATCGATGATAAACTCCACCAAGTGGTGACAATATCAAAGTCACGCTCTTCCCCAACGATCACCAGTGTCATGGGGACAAACTTTTTCAAATATTGATGATACATATCATTGAGATCAGCCTTCAAATTTGCAACGAAAATTTTACCAGCCTCTGCACCTCTCTATTATGGGAATTCTGAAATGGAATCATCAAAAGAACATTGTATGAGATATAAGAAAGCATGTGGTTCATATACGTGAGTTCAATTGGTGTATTGGTGTTTCGTTGTATACACCGTCTTCAGAATTGATTCGAAATCAGCGTATACAATAAGTGAAACTTTCAATTGTTTCTCAATATTTTCGAACTTCAAAATATTTTTTTCAAATAAACCACTCAGTTTTGTAGTGGGTGAAAATATGATTACAATAATTCGACTCATGGGGAAGTGAATATCGCTCAGTTCCAAAATACAATGAGCATCAACCAAAAAAAATATTTTGGTGTCAATACACACATAGTCTCTTCAAATAATTCACTCAGTTTTGTAGTGGGTGAAAATATGATTACAATCATTCTACTCATGGGGAACTAAATATCGCTCAGTTCCAAAATACAATAAGCATCAACAACAAAAATTATTTTGATGTTAATATACACACACACACACACTTGAGAAGAAACTAATTTCGATAGATCTCTCATCCAATATCCAACAATAATGGTTGTTATCAGACTCATCAGTGATAATCAAAAGATCAACATGACTGTTGAGTCTCTTCTAGAGTAATTCTTTAAATCACTTTCAAAAACTGAAACATAGATATAGCAATCACTCATCACTTCAAATTTTGGAATATCTCTCAACTTAACTGGGAAATCTATACTTGTCACATTCAGTACACTATGGAAAGGTGAGTAAGATGAAGTTTCTTTGACTCCAGCGGCTGCGGGATACAGTGTCGGACTAACAGCCTAAGCAAAATAATAATGGTATTGATTGTTCACATTCACAATAGCCTTCTTCGACTCGATGAACTTCGACAACTTGTTGTATGAAGACATTTGACTTGATATTAACAATTATATCCTGAGAATCCATTTTTCATTAATTGAGAGATAACTAATGTGAACGTATTACAACATACCTGATTCACGCTCATTGTATTCCATTGCTTGAGATGTAAGGCTATCCATGTGAAAGTATCATACACCATGTTCAAGTTAGTCGATTTATCAATCACTCGATTAGAGCTATTGAGAGCTTTTATATCAGATAGCTCTTCACTTTGCAGATTTTATTGCCCAAAACATCCATGTTCACTTCTTTGTGGAGTATCAACACTTCTTCGAGTAATTAAACTTATTTTTGACTCATTTCGTTGAAGAAAGTGATGTAACCCGTTTGATGGTTTTGACTATCCACCCTGTAGCTGACAATTCTACATTTAGAAGATAAGAGTCACACCCCCTCTCCATAATGGACACATGCATTTGTTCTATGTTCCAAGGTTCTCCGATGTGAATTCATTTTATTACAAGCAACGGTCACATTGCAATAGAAGAAGGTCTGCATTGGGGGAGATGAAGGGGCAAGTATGCTTCCTCGGCCTTCTCGATGGTTCAGCTTCATCTTCGACAAACGAGAATCCCGCTGATGACGATGCAAGTTGTAACTCCTAGAGAAACGTTAACCACAATCACTGCACGAATACATTCCCATCTTCAATACCTCAATCAGTCTCAATAAGAGGAAATTAACATGTTGATTGATAGACCACTTCCCCAACTCTGACTCAATGGTAAACTACAAAGTTTTGTACTATTATTGTCTCGAAAAGTTTCAGAAAGTTCAAGGTCATTCAAATAACGAGGTCATTCCAGGGCGATGCTATTCTAGCTGTACGGTAGCTGCTCTATATACAAATTTCTTCGATATTGAAGATGCTCACGTTTACCTATAGGTCAAAATTATTCAACATCGAAGTGACAAGGACATTATTTTTTATGTTATACCGGATGATAAAGAATCATGGTACACCCCCAGTATTTCCTTTAGTTTTGAAGGTAATTGATTGAAATTTAGGATATTCTATATATTTTTTATTCTTTTTCACCTAGAAATGTTTTTTCTTCACTTTTGGTTTCGCCGGAATATTATGAAATGGAACCATATTGGTACCGTGGTACCATTTAGTAGTACTATTGATAAGGGATTCATACATACCTGGAAATGAAAAGTGTGAAGAAAAGAATCAAAGTTACAGCTGGGGAGTTTGGAAAAATACATTTATTTTGTTCTAATTTAGTGTTAAGAAGTTACCAAGGAGGCTTTGAGAATAATGACATTATTCCTTCATATTGTCAAATAACTATTTTTGTTGAATTCTTTGTTGTTTTTATTGTATATTGGAAAAGTCTTTACATTTGTTGTTATTTTTATTGAAAATGCCGTCTATTTATACAGGGTATGAAGAATAGACATGTTTATCATTTATGGGGTAGTGTAGAAAAAATGCCGTTGCAGTTAAAAAACTTTATGCCGACCGATATCTTGATGTCCAGCGAGAACTTATTTCAATCGTCTCGGCATCAATCCGAAATAGAGCACATTTATGATTCCGAAGAAAAAACGGAAAATCATGTTTCAGCTCGATTAGAAATTGAAAAGACTGTTTCTTTGAGGCAAATTGGGTTTGAATTGAAAATGAGTCACCAAACGGTGAGCCAAATCTTGCACAAACATTATGATAAAAATATGTATTGAACCAGCACCTGTGAGAAAATGATTATGAACGTAGGATGGATTATTGCAATTGGATCTTGCAGAATAATGTGCAGCGAAACAATGCTCTTTTGGAAAGATTTTGTTTTCGGACGAGTGGTGGTTTACAAATATGGGATCATTTAATCGACAAAATACAAGAATGGTCCCAAAAATGTATTCCGGGGGGTTAACTCTCAAGTACGGGTATATAACGATAGGTATCGAAGCGGTATATTACTATTTTTCTCTTATACCATTCTATTCCCTTTCATATCAAGCGGTCGCAAAAAAATAAAATGGTAATAATGGTAGTTGACTCTGACAGCTTGTTGATGGGTGTTTGGTTGAATTTTTTAATATTATTGAGGCTACGGGGTTTGAATCGATTTTATCAATTTCATCCTCATCAATTATCATGGAAAATTAATAACAGATTATCAATTATCAAAAAGCTGGAAGTAACTCGTTTCCAGCTGTTGGGTGGAATATAACAATTTTGCTTTCCACAGGTATCCTCAGAAAAATTTGGATTTTCTAAGGATTCCTTGTTAATTGTATTGATAGCCTACCTAATGAATAATGTCACCAAATATCATAGTTGACATTTCATTCCAAAGATTATTCGTAATTCATATCATGAATATACCTTCAAAGGTTTTGATCATAACTGGTTGTCACATTACAATGAAATTGTATTCTTCCGAATTTAATTCAACTTTATTTCAACTTATTCTTCAGATTCCATTGTTTTTATTCGACTTCGTGAGTTCATCAACATTATTCAACATCCCAAATTCAAAATATTATTTTCGAAGCTAGTTGCCGAGATGCTATCACGGTATCTGATTTTACATACCGTTAACGTACACGAACGCAAATTATTCATATCGATGGTCACGAAAACGTGTCTGTATGCAAATGGTTCTACGTACCGTTACATACCTGTTGATATCTCGCGAAAAAATACCTTCAGATGCACATTTCAGCAATCAGCGAACGTTCTTCAAAAAAACAGCCATGCGAGTCCAGAAGTGCATTGACGTTAATGAACAGCAATTCGAATAATTATTGCGATATGTTTTATTCATTTTTTGTATCTAAAATCCACCGTAGAAACTCCTTAGCATTAAATTAGAATAAAATACTGTTGTTTTCTTATTTTTTCTCAGTTGGGATTCTGATCGTATTTATCGCATAATGTATTACCAGATGGGAATTAATTCCTTATTGGTAGTATTAATAAGTGGTGCCACGGTACCATATAGTCCCGTTTGAAAAAATGGTGTTTTGTCCCAAAATCGATCACGATGAACTCGTCTTCTAATTTTTGTTCTAAAAAAAAATTGTTCGTTCCGTTAACCAGCGGACGAAAGTCAACCCTCAGAAGTCGAAACTTGTGTGAGCAATGGATCAACGAGGCCTTACCTTTTAACGTGCGATTTCCCAGCACGGTGGCCCGGCGAGGATTTTGAATTTGCTCATAAAGAACGAAATTTTGTATTTCTGATGTGATTCATGAGACACTGAAATGGAAAGCTAAAAATTGAATTATCAAAATTTTGACGTTCGAAATATCACTCATGTGGTGTTATTGGATTCAGAAAATTCTACAGATTTCAAAAATGTAATATCATACAGGGTATTTCATTTGATTGACCGGAAGTGATACCAACAATAAAAATGGCCAAAAAGTGTCCCTCATCATGCATATGAGATATCTCGAATTTCAATCAATTATCTTCCAAACTAACGGAAATACAAGGGTATATCACGATCCTTTGTCACCTCGTATATTAAGCAGACGATACACATCATCTCAATATGAAATCGTGAATATCTGTTCAATAAGAGATATGCTCAAGGTTATTTGTTGGTCCAAATTATTCAACATCGATATGGTTCCAAAACTTTTCATTGTTTTCGAACAGACACGGTTATTCAAGGAAAATGATGTTCAGTTCAGAGTGTATCCTCACTATCTATTCTTCACAAATTTCAATGTTATTCAAGGGTAATGTTTTTCAAGGTAGACCATGTCAACACTCAAGGGTATAGAACGTCAAACTTGCATGCGCTAGACGGTGCACACACCACACACCAAAGGTCATTCAAGGTGACTGGCCATCAAGGTTATTCAAGGTCAAAAGTGGTGGGGGAAGGTCCACTTCCGTCCTTAGCCCTCTACTTTCAGTTTGTTTCTCCATTCAAAAAATATTTCAATGTCACAACAAATATCTTACAAAACGAACCAAAGTTATCATTCTACAAATCTATCGGATGGATGTAACAATCATGTTCTCGACTTCGATAGGAATAATGTTCTTCATGCTGACGAGAATTGCGATATTTCTACAGTGTGACCCACTTGAAAGCGGGTCACCGCCCTAAAATTTGCATCTTCTCTCCGATTTCGAAAAACTTAATTTCTAATTGTAGAGCTCAAAAAACTGTACTCTGAAACCAAATTTTTTTTTTCAACAAAAATCAAGGTCTGCTGCGAAGTTTTTCACGGGTGAAAGTACACGGAATCGTATTCGCGGTTTTTTCAGGAAAAATTTAAAAACACTATTGCACTGCTGGGCACCCTCTCAAGTGGTGGTATACCAAATTTCATTAAAAAATATTCAATATTAATAATTCTATGGTCGAATCAAAGAAACTTTTTTATGAATTATTTCAAGTAACTGGTGGACTGAAAAGTGAAATAAACCTCGAGTAATCGTTGATAACTGTGCGAATTAAATGAATGAATGAAAATATTCATTCTGATCAATTAATCATTGGACAAATTGAACAATTGAAAGAAATTATTCGACAAATTATTGAAGGAATGAACTTTCATCAAATTTTTGTTGTTTCAACCAGTTCGCCATTCATTTCAATGCACTTGTCATACCTTCTTTTAATATTCAATATAATTTTTCTCAGTTATTCTATTGTAATTTATGCACAAGCTTCAGATATTCAGATGGGTAGTTCTTCTAATGACTGCGGTCTGGAGTGAATTTTCCGCCTCACAGTACCCCAAAGAATGAAATCTAGCGGTGCCAGGTCCGCTGATCTTGGCGGCCACTCTATGTGAGGACTATTCCGACCTATTCATCGATTTCCATAATTAGTATCCAGACATTCTCTCAAAATAGCTTCATTATGAACAAAAAAGCCAATCAAACTGAAACTTAAAATTCAGACGATCCTGCACTGGTAAGCTATGTATTGCGTACTAAAACTCATTTCTCGAGACGTCTAAAAGTATAAGTCCATTCAGATTACTTTTGTAAAAAAACGGACCGATAATCTCATCATGGATCATTGCACACCAAACATCAATCATATGGGAATATTGCCCTTTTGCGTATATAACCCAATAAGGATTATCCGCTGACCAGTACCTCGAATTATTGGATGAGAATACTCCATTTGTAGTGAACGAAGCTTCATCACTAAACAACATTGTTCTGAAGGAGCTTATATCATTCAAATATTCCCCTTGAGCCCACAAACAGAATTATAACCTTTCTTCATCTTCCGATTCCAGAGTGTATCAAATTTTTGGCTTGAATGGTTCAATTTTATTTTTTACAAGGCATCCCCTGATATTCGCCCTAGGAATATTAGAGTTCAAACTAGCCGTTCGCAAGCTTGAATTTGGATTATCACGAATATATTACAATATTCGCACACCATCTTTCTCACAATTGGATTGTTTCTGCTTTAGAGCATATGCCTCGATACACATTACCTGTTTCTTCAAAAACAAATTGGAATTTCAAATGAAAATTGAGTTATCACTTAAAATTATGTGAAAAATTCAATAATTATTGAATTCTCATTTGTCTAGATCAATTTGAAATTGAGATTAATGACAATTACCTAATGGACACATATAAATTCCAGTTATAGGTACCTCGCTTTTGTTTTTATTGAAAGCACTGTATATGGGATATTCAAAATTTCTGCCAGTGAAGGGCCATGAACATTCCCGCCTCTCTCGAAAGATGAAAATATTTCATTCATTCTTATGAAGCGACAACAACTGGGAATGGAAATATGAAGGAACGTTTTAATAGAAATAGCTGCACAATTTGGGGCAAATATCTGTAGTCCATCCAAACATTCTTATCACGTTTCGGTACCAAGAAAAAGCGTGAATTGTGAATCGATAGGTGTGTTCAAGTTCATGACAAAAACACTCCAGGAACGGTTCGAAATAGTTGGACTGTTGAGGTGTGAAGGGTTTGTCTCGAATATATCTACAATAATGGGGTGGGTGACTATTTTGAACCGTCCTAGATGAGTATTTATTGCGAACCCGAATACGGCTAATGTAGATCAAATTCAGTTCTTTGATGATTGAGTTATTGATGCTTCGAAGAGATACAAATTAATTTATATACCTAGATTTGATTATATGTGGTCTTTACACATTTGTCTTCGAAAATATACATATTCAACAGAATTGAAAAGAACGATGCTGAATGGAATATATTCTGTGTGGAAATTGTAATAGTAATAGTGATATAACATATGAGATTCTCGAGAACTTCGATGTCGTGGAAAGCTCTTTCATCTGAGGGGCTTGTATAGATGCCAATGTCAACAAATATACCCGAAAAGTTTCTTCATTTTCGCAGATTTTTTAAACGAAGCCTGATTTTCTGATTATCAAGATTTGGAAAAGTATCATTGATAATAATAATTGTATGAAAATTCTTCTCGATAAATATTATTACAATCCAGAATTTGATATTCAAAATGTTCGCTTCCAGAAATCGGATTCCAGATATCTGTTTCGACCCCTATAGGTTTCATCAGTGTTATTCGGTAAGACTTGCGAAAATATTACATTTCGAACTGTATCGGTTGCAGATGGTGCTAAGCTCTGGGGCAAAACGCCATTTACTGGATGAGCAGAGTTCATTTCGGGTATCAAAATTCTGATTCTTACCGGGGTTGCATTCTTCTCTACAAGTAGTAGAGAAGTAGTAAATTGTTACAACTTTGCGTTTTGCCTTCAAGGCAAACACCATAAATACTAGACATAAGATAGCTTTTGAATCTGTATAATGCACAATTCATTTGCAGACAATACAGTATACCTGTTATCACAACGTCGAAAACAGCTCGTAAGATCAAATACGCACGGTTAAAATTATGAAATCACTCATTTCAAGCAGTTGCACTAGCATGCTCAGTTTTCTTGATTATAAAGTTTTGGATTCGTCATACATACAGAAAACATTTTTGACTTTTTCTTGGCTTAGAAGATGAAAAGTTGCTGATACTACGTTTCGGATTAGTGTCGATTAAAAATGACTTCCATCTTGAAGAGTTCACGAAAAGTTATCATCCTGTTGCTAAGTGTGTAATCAGGATGAGGTCGGTCCTATTGTTCACTTCCTCGATATGTTACGCATTGCCGATTAAAAATCAGCATTCGAGTGTGAACTGATGGTCATATTACAAATACTCCCAAGGAAAAATTGTTTTCCAAACTATTCAGAGGAATTTATTCAGAGGAAAACTATTGTTTGCTTTCGAAGTACGCCGGCAATGAGTCACGGTTGGATAGTTTCGACTCCTAAGATCGTAAAATTCACTTCAATCATTTTTCAATTAAAATAAATCCTCTGGAACTGGAGACACAATTGCAGAAGAACTTTTATTACATTCAGAGCCATTTATGCATTTTATAGGCACTGTAGTATATTCCTTTGAACAACATTATGTGCACGAACCGAATTCTCGGATTGTTTCACTCACACAATTTCCAATTACTGAGAAATTGTATGAGAAAATTCGTTATCTGACAATTGAAATGTGTGCTGATATACAATCTACAGTTATATTTTCCCAATATTTGCCACTTCTCAAATTCAAATTTCTTTGTATAGGATTTTTTCAAATAATTCAATTGCGTATTCTTTTATTTCCCATGTTCTCTTGTTAGAACATCTTGTGTTCCTTGGGATCAATGGACTCTCATACAGTCTTGTATAAACGCTTGTGTTTCTTGGGATGAATGAACAAATTGATACTTTCCCGTAGTAAACCTATCAGATATTCAGAAATAACATCGGCTTGCCTGAAAACTGATTCATCATAGATTCATTCAATGAAGATAAAACTTCAGAGAAGAATAACATTAAAATGTTGGACTGCTGATGACAGTTGAATTATCGTCTAGACAGGAACGAACGTATATCGGTGATACATCTAGTCACCTGGAAGTGTGAAAGAGTGAACTGAGGTCAACATTGCAGATGGAGATCATACAGTAGAAAATTGAAAGAATCTGCTTTTATCACGCTGTTTGGGGATAGTTGCAACTCAACTGGTTCATTTAATATGAACCGCACAAAGCTACTCCTCTAGAATAACAATATGCCATCAGATTTTCCACAAATCCCACAAAAAAGTTGATTAATGTGGATGCGTTCTCAGAGCGGAAATGGATTTTGTGTGTGAATCTCCAACAAAGATTAGTATTTTAGTTTATACAGTTCTTGTATTTTTGTGATAGGCAAATACATTCGGCTAGATTAGCGTAGATTAAAAATCTGTCCGTATAGATTACAATAGTAGTTCATAATTTTTCTCAGAAATCTCTGTAATGTTAAAAAAAACATCGCGTAAATCAAGGAACAGGAGACCCTAAACAACTTTGAATTTCTGAAGTTTGTGAGCCTCATTGAAAAATCTCCTTCGGAAGGGGGTTCCAAAGTTCAGCTGCTCTATTGAACAACGATCCCTGAGCAAAGAAGTTTCGACAGGTCTTCGAACTCACAACAAAAACGTGAGAATTCCGCACTCGTCGGGTCATCGGTGTTGAAACTGCCAAGGGCACCGACCGTCAAAATGTTTATAGAAGAGTTCTAAGTCTCCGACCATTCTACGATCCTCAAACCAAGTGAGCAAAGAATTATCAACAAGACGAATTACTCTTCACTGAATAGAATCGAAACGTTTCAGTGAATGTTTTGGTGCTGAGCTCCATACATGAGAACTATATTCTATGACAGGCCGTATTTGTGCCCTGTATTTCTTTGAAATATAAATCCAAGCTTCTAGGAAGCACCTTCAGCGATCAATATCATATGGTTGTCCCATGAGAGATTATTACTGCTCGTAAATCCTAGCATCGAGAAACTTGACATTTTATAAATGGTTACTCCTGACATCTGAATATTAGATAGAGACAGATCGGCTTTCTTTGAGAAGAGGCATGCCTGGGTTTACCCAGCATTATATTCCACCAAATTGGTGTTACCCCACTCTATCATTTTAGCCGAGACATCGTTGATATCATTGATGAATGCCTTTCTGAATTTTTTATTCCTCGTGCTGATATGGGGACTGGGGAAGAAAAACTACTATGAAGAGTACTGTCGTCCGCAAAATTATGCAATAACGAAGATGTTTCCTCCAGCAAAAAGAAAGCCATAGTTTCGTTCATATCGGTCTCTTTGTGCGATATTGGAGACTGTGGCCATGTTTTAGGGGTCAACAAATACGAACAAGAGCATAAAATGTCTTGAAGTGCCAAATACAAGATGGCGGCCAATATGGCGGCAAAAGTTTTTCCCAAATATATAATTTTCTACGATTTTAAGATGTGGACCCACATTATTAGGCAACGAAATTCTGTTATAGGAAGAAAATTGCGCCACCGGAAGTACGAAATTCAAAATGGCGGATATCATACCACCACATGAACACACCCGCTGTGACTGATTTCATCTCTTTAGTGTCTGTCACCGTTTATGAAGTGGGATCTTTTTGTCAAAATGAGAAACTAAGGGACTGATCACGTGATCACGTTTCTGTACTGAGTACATGGGAAGGTTAGGTGCGTCACGAAGAGAAGGGGGACGCTGAATGTGGGATAGAATTTGTCTCGTTATTTATGAACTGACTCTCATGTGAAATATGAATTCGTCATTCATTTTCTTGCACGATGTGTACTGAAAGCGTGTGATGGAGCGTTCTGCAAGGCCTAATAATACACACCGATTCTCTCTGACCGATAACGCCATCTCGCAATAGGACTAAGCGGGCAAGAGGTTCTGCAACATGAGCTCTAAAATTTGATTTTGCATCGGTACAAGTGATTGTGTCTGGAGGTTTCGGAGGGGAAAATGTAATTAGGTTTTTTACTGGCAAAGATCTCACTTACCTTCGCGTCACTCACGGAGAAGCATACACAAGAATGATTCTTCACGCTGTCAGTGTATAGATGCTGAGAACGTAGTAATTCATTATTTCAAGCGCATGAAAGCTTCTCCATGCCGGTTTCTAGAGCTCGGTCGGAATACTAACAATACTAACTAAGAAACTAAAACATTCAAAAACTGCAAAATAAATCAATAAAGAATTCAATCGGGATGACGATTCAAAGATATACTGAAAAAAAAAATACAATATATATATATATATAAAATCAAAAGTAACATACTTGATAGTGATAACGATCAGGTAGTCAACAATGAATTCAATACATGGGGTAGAAATGACCTGCATATTGAATATTGAAATGAAGGATTGTATAATCCAAATGCCTGAGCTACGAAACTAATATTGTGTATTCATACATCTTTTAAAAAAGTTTATGAGCATGTTGAAGATTGTTTGATGACGTACTTACTACAATGATTATAAACTCAGTCCCGAAAGCAGTATTACTGCTGATTAGGGACAGTTATATCACGTGCTACATAATATGTTGAATTGTTACTTTCTCCGTGATTGCAATTGTGCAGTACATTGTTATTTGCTATTTTTATAATAAAAAAAAACGAATCATTGAGACATATTTCATTTCAATTACCATATCTGGTATATCTGAGTGTGGTAGTAGATATACGTTGAAAAATATTGATAATATTCGATTGATAACGATCCATTCTATTCAAAACAAAATAGTTATGAATTTAACGATCTGAATACGTGTTTTGCTAAACCACCGTTAATGAAATCGGAATAATTCAATTTTATAATGCGATACCATCTCCAATAGAGAGATTTGCAATAACTGACTGACTTTTCTGAATATAAGTGAGTTTCAATCAGCTTCAATTTATTGGAAGTCTTCTCTCCTAGGATGCTGCAAAATTGTTTTTCGTAGGTATATCTACCTGTTTTTTTTTCAGTGAATAATGAGCGGAATGTTTTAGACAAATCTATAAACAAAACTGGACTTGAAATATAGGTCACTATCAATCTCACACAATTTTGGTGTAGACTATGATATCCATAATCCTAGAAAATTAGTCTAATGAAATAGAATCAATTGAAACTTTGAGCAATAATCTCAATCGTTAAGTGTGAGCTCCCAAATATTTCTATCAATATTAACGTTTTTCAGGATGGACCACGATGAGTTCAGATATCGGGGTAAAGAAATGATCGAATATATCTGCAGCTATATGGAAAATTTGGAAACAAGGCGGGTAACCCCTAATATTGAACCAGGATATCTTAGGAAATTGCTACCAGAAGAAGCACCAGAGAATTCCGAAGACTGGGATAAAATCATGGAAGACGTCGAGTCGAAGATCATGCCGGGTGTGACACACTGGCAACATCCACGGTTCCACGCATATTTTCCCAGCGGAAATTCCTATCCTTCTATTCTTGGAGATATGCTTTCAGCTGGTATTGGGTGTATAGGATTTTCTTGGGTGAGCTGATTATAACTCAGCAACAGCTGATGATTTTCAAGGCTTTTTTTTAGAGTGGAATCGACTCTGGCTTTACGTGATATATTTTTCGATATTGCATTCTATTTGCCTCCAAAATGGAATCGTTTGTTTAACGTTGTTTTTCAGTGAATTATATTCAGGATACCACCAGATTTGAGGTACAAGGCTTTTCTGCTTTAGTTTCCGGAAACCATTCGCGTGATAATAGTTGGACGTTCACAGAAAATTGAAGTGCAAAAAGCTCACATAATTCAAAAATATTCCACGTCGTCGTTAACATGCTGTTTCGCGTCTCTTTTTATTAGGTATGATGTTGGCGATATTAATTGATTAATTGATAACGGAAATTTGAACTTGACAGCTTTGTGTTCTAGTGAATACTTCAATTATAAATCTTGCAATGAAGTAGTGTTATTTTTTGAAAAGAATCGTTTTATAGCAATTTCCATAACATATGATACTATATGATAAATGTCAAGAGAGTATGGTAGAGTGTGCTATCAAGAGTTGGTGTAATTTATCATCAGTTACTTCGTGAGAAAGATTCTTTATCAGGATATACAATTATGAACGGGTGTATAGAAGTTAAATAACCATGATTTGAACCTTCTTGGAGATATAAATTTTTGGATTGATTTGAATATGAGAGCCTGTTATTATTCAGAGAGCCGAATAGATAATCAAAATAGTGGTTTTGCTAGTGAATTCGAATGAACTGATACTTCATCATAATGTTTTCACGATACCTGGTACAAATTCATTGATAAATAAAACAATAAATAATCTACGCTATTCTAGAATATTTTATAATTCAATCTTGCGATGTACAATGTACTTTAAAATTCAATCACATGATGACGTGCAACAGTTTTGAATTTCATGACCTTCACTTGTCCATTGGTTAGGTCGCTATTAAGATGACGCCAATTGTCAGAAATTACGTATAAAGTCATGGCCTGAAGTAAATTAAATTTTCTTCTGGAAAATATGGGTTCCATTCATAGCTGAATTTGAGTTCTTCAATTGCTTGCGGTTTTGAGCAGTTTCATTAGTCATAGTTTACTTCTTTTTTTTCCAGTGGTACATATAGCCGTCGATTTATTTCGTGTTTTTTTCAATTCACAAGATTTTTCAAATCTCAAATTCATCAGATTGTGGTAGGTTGATACCCCCAAAAAAATCGAGAAAATATTCAACAATTAAAAACTAACGACTTTCGAAGAGTACATACATATTTCAATTCACGCAATGACTTCATAATAATGGTAATATGTTTAAAATTGATTCCGACATTTCCGTTGAAAGGTATCGCTTTTCGAATCTGGGAAGACGGACATTTTTAACCTTTCTTGCACTATAAAAGTAGCGGAGCATACATAACAGAACCTAAATGACAATTGCTACGGCAAAATCAAACAACTCTCTTGCAATAAACTGTTTCGCCTATTCATTCACCGGTTATACATATATAAATATAATATATAAATGAAAATATATATATATATATATATATATATATAAACACTAGCATAGGCGTAGAGAAAGTCTTTAACTTGTCACTGGTCATCTACAACTTCGACGTGGTGAAGTCGTGGACAGTCCCTGACCTCTTTTTCAGGTTCTCCACAAAGTCTAGCGACATATCTTCGTTTTCGTCAATCTCAAGTCTGGCAAACATCAAATTGATAGGAAGTTTCGACTCTTCACCAGTTAGTAGCAACATAGAGGGTGTATATCCGGTAGCTCCATGTTGGGCACTTCGGTACAACAGAAAACAGAGGTACCAGCTTGTCCCAATCCTTTTGGTTTTCGGACACGAACATTGACAGGTAATTGTTGATCGTTCGGTTGTCTCTCGACCATTCCATACTACTAGGGGTTGAGAGCTGTTGTCCTGGTTTTGAATATCCCTAGCAGACCTATCGTCCCCCTCCCCCGACTCGAAATTACGATCCTGATCAGAGTGGATTTTCAGGGGTACCCCATGTCTGGTGTAAACATTATGCAGAAGAGCTTCAGCAACCCTTGGGTGCAGCTACAACTTCGAGCAATTTTGAGTAGTCCATAATGACCATCAGGTACTCATTTCCATAAGTTGTCATGGGACGTGATCCTGATATGTCTACTGCGATCCTTCCGAATGGACACCCCGAGAGGTACTGCCTCAATTTCCCTCTGAGTCTTCTTAGAGGAGCACATGTCGAATCGTTCGCAACATTCTTTCACATCCTGGCGACAGTTTACCCAGTAGTACCTCTCGCGTACTCTAGCCAGTCTTCTTTTTACCCCAAAGTGTCCTCCAGAACGGCTTTCGTGGAACTCTTCAAGCATTTCTGGTACGAATGCTGTAAGGAGGATCGTTTGATAACCGTCCAGTTTTCCATCAGGGTTCTCCTATTTCCGAATGATCGAGTCATGTCGGAGATTCAGCTAGTCCAAATGAAGTCAGTAGTCTTCAACTGGTTGGCCATGTTTTGCAATTTCCTGTCACTGCAGCCTTGCCCCTTTGTGGATCCACTTCCAGATTATTTGCATACTGTGCATTACGCGAATTCTTTGTCAGGCCATTTTCGTCGTTGCAGTTAGCCGTCGTGACTTGTTGCAACCTTTCTTTCGGCGGAACTATCTAGGCGCTTTTTGTGACTTCGATCAAACCTTCACCCTTTTGCGGGGGCCATCCATTTTTAATCTCCCGGAGCTGTCAAAACTTGCAGCCCCTCTCCAGGCAAGGTCTTTCCGATAGACTGTCTGCGTTTTCATAACTTCCTACTTTGCGATGGCGTATCTCCGACTTGTATGTTTACAGTTTTTCTAGCTATCGAGTGGTACGGCTTTGGCAACTGCAAGGAGTTCCTTCATAGTCACGCAGTCAAGCAGAAAGCTTCTGACTTCGTACTTTTTTTGGTACGGGCCATTCCTGTACTGCCTTGATCTCGTCCGGATCGGTCGCAATGCCCTTCAAGGACACCACAAGCAAGGAAGTCGACTATAGGAAGGGACGGAATGCATTTCTTGGGATTCAGCTGCAAGTTGGCATTTCTCAGCCTGTTGAAGATGTTTTTCGAGTGTGTTTTTTCGTGAGATGTTCGTCGAAAGTCTTTCCCATCACAATAATGTCACCAAGGTTAATTAGGCTCATCTTCCATGTGAACCCCTTTAGTTTCAGTTCCATTTATCGTTTAAAGGTGACAGGAGCATTGCAGAGTCAAAATGACATGACTTGAAAATGGTACAGCACATTGCTAGTCAAAAACGTCGTTTTCTCCTAACGTCGGGTGGACCGCCACCTGCCAATTCTCAATTTTCACGTCTATCGTTGAGAACCATGTACAGTTGGCAAGTACATTCAGGATGTTGCTTTACCTGGGTGAAGGGTAGCTGTTTTTGTTTGTGACATCGTTGACTTCTCTGTAGCCCACACAGAATCTTATTGATCCATCCTTCTTGGTTACCATTACTACAGACGACAACTAAGGACTATTGGATTCCTATATAACGCCCCCTTATAACATTTCATTCGTGATAGACAAGGCTTATCACAGTTTAATAAACGGCAGTCGCCTTGGTGTCTGTCGGATGGGAGCAGCATCACCGATGTTGAACCAGATATGTGCGGCCTCCAGTCTCCCCTTTCACAAATAATTCACCTCCATTCTCCAGAAAGTTCCTTGCCTACTCTCGTTTATCCTCCGAGAGGTGTCTCTATGATTCCTCGAGAGTGGCTATGAGTTCTGCCGAAACTTATTGACTGCTAAAGACTGGGACTTGTTTTTCCAACAGGTTCTCATACTCTGATGACTTGCCTCTTCTTGAGTGTGATCCTGTTGTTCTTTGGATTGTCCAATCTCAACGGAAGCACTTTGTTTCTACAGTTCACTAGACATTTGGCTACGCAGACGTTTTGGAAGTTTTTGGGTGGTTCCACTACAGTAACTCCCAAGCCAACAGGTCCAACAAATTCGACAGCGACGTTCTTCCACCTCCTGGCAGTCATGATGTCGAGTCCAAAAATGAATCCGTAGATGACATCAGCCAACAGGACATTAGCTTCTGTCTCCAGGTCCAATCCAAGACTTGACTCTCTCCGAACGCGGTAATTCTATCTCCCGTAACTGTTTTAAAAATGGGTTAGCCGATGAACAACTCCTCATATTGACTAAGTACAGTTTTTCGGACCTCTCTGTCCTTGTTCGGGTGCCGTACGTCGCCTTCTATCCTGGGACCTCGGACGAGCCCAGTAACGTTTCAAATGCACCTTTTTGCCACAGTTGTAACATTTCGGCTGCTACTTTCGGTCGTTTGCAGACACTTCGGTGTGTGAGCGTTTCCCAAAAGCATTCAGATTTTTCACCAGTGCTGCTAGGACTTTACTCAGGCTCTCTTCGTCTTCTTTAGTGATGGTCCTGACCTGATGAAGTGTGCGCTACTGTCGGGAGGCATTCTTAGCAGCTTCGAACTCAAGAGCATAGAAGAGAGCATCTTTCATGATGCGGTGACGTCCCAGCCTCAACGCCTGTTGCATTTCGATGCACTTAACATAAAGCTGTTAACAAATAACTGGTTGCTGGATTCTTCTGATGCTTCCATATAGGCAAGTCTGACCAGGTATTGACTGCCATACCCAATCTCCAGAGCTGATACGATTGCTCCATAATACCTCTGCTTGTCGACTGGGATGACTTGCAGTTTTCTGATGCATTTTTTCTCTTCATTGCAGCCATCGCTATCTGCTGCCCTTGCTATCTGCAGCCACCTCAAATTGTCTTTTGTAGATGTTCCTCCTTCTCTTCTTGGCGTCGTTGTTCTAGCCTTCAACATTTTTGGAAATTCCTCCACATCTCCTCGTATTTACAATTGAATGGCTGGACCTCTCCATTCACTCAAATCACTCAAATAATTATTACTATTTCGCCTATTTATTCTCTTGATTGCTGTTAATAATTAGATTAGATATTTTTAAAATTAATTTTTCTTCATTTTTCAACATCAAGTCTATCATTTTTTAATGCTCAGGATTTTTTTAATTTGGCGAGAAACTCCAATACATATTGAAATACAAAACATGTATTGTCTCCTGTGAGCATTTAAGAAATGATAGACTCGATGTTGAAATATGAAGAAAAAATCAATTTAAAAATATCTTTTCTGCATAAAAAATTCGTGTGAGAAGTTTGGCCATGAATTGTCGTTACTCCATGATATTGTTCAATATTCCATAGCATACTTCCATGAAAATGATCAGTTACGAAGGGAATGCAAAAAGTTCTTTAATAAAATCTCATTTGTACCAGCAGATTGTGAATTGGAAGTGTGATTATGATATCTCATTGAAAAAGTAATTTTACACCGAATCATGATTCAAAAAAAATTTCTGTTTGAAATATGAAAATTGGATACTTGCTGAATTGTATTCAATGATTCAAAAAAATTTCGAACCACCCAGTGCCATAATTTTTTATGGCACTTGGTTTTTCGTCATTAGTTCTTCTTAGATCTATCATATTCATGAAAGCCATATAAAAATAATCGGTTGGAATTTCCCACTTTGGGTAGGGAATTTGGTTTTTTCCTGTATTCAGTTGATTGTATCGCTAACAATCCAAGCCGTAGTGCAAGAATTTGTTGTTTTTTTTTATATAGCAGCATCGTCCTGAGTATGCTTTATGATGGGTCAATTATTGACCCCCTATAAAGTTTTGTGGGCTTGTATTCTTTACACTCCTCATTTTTTCTGTGATTTTGGCACATTCTTCTCTTCCTCAACAAGTAATCCTCTAAAATCTGATATTTTTTTATTCAGCTGGTGAGTAATTTTTACGATTGTTTATTGCTCCGTTCTTCGATCAATTTATTGTGGCACAATGGTTGAGGCTTTCGCGGCCGAGGTTATTGGTATAACTACTTTTCTTCGGGCTTGAAGGCCGTCGTTCTTTGGAATTTCTTCCTGACGTCTCGCTAGGGCGAGTGGCTAGCTTCTTCAGAGGCTTACTCATTTCCGATGACTACGAGTCATCGCCACTCGCGCTAGCGAAACGTCAGGAAGAAATTCCAAAGAACGACGGCCTTCAAGCCCGAAGAAAAGTAGTTATACTAATTTATTGTGGTTCAAGCAGAATCACATAGTCACATGTACTAAATCAACTATAAAATGTTGGCTTGGAGTGTAGAAAGGAAAATACATGCCTAATGTGCATTCAGAACGTTTGGAAATAATAACCTTTCGTCCTGACTAGTAACCTGATTCCTCAAAACACAATTTCTTATTATTGTGGCTACTGTGTAAATGCATGTGTGAAAAATCATGCAGTTTTTCATTTTATAATCAATTTTTGATTTTCAGGCGTCGAGTCCAGCTTTAACAGAACTAGAGACCATTGTTTTGGACTGGCTAGGTAATATTTTCCCCAGAACAGAATTATAAATCGCTTTCTGATAATGATCAATTTTTAGGAAAAGCCATCGGATTGCCCGATCAATTCCTAGCGTTCAAAGAAGGAAGTAGAGGAGGTGGAGTTATACAGGTGGGACTTCAGAAATATCACACAAGCGATACAGTTTATACGAGATAATTAAGTATATCTTAAAACACAGTGCTCGATTGATCAGAAATCTATTACCATTATCAATTTGATTTACAGACTTCAGCCAGTGAATGTGTTTTGGTTTCCATGCTGGCAGCCAGAGCTCAAGCTTTGAAAAGGCTGAAACAGCAGCATCCGTTTGTTGAAGAGGGTCTGCTCCTGTCGAAGCTAATGGCATATTGCTCCAGGGAAGCCCATTCTTGTGTGGAGAAGGCAGCTATGATATGTTTCGTGAAACTTAGGATATTAGAACCTGATGAAAAATCTTCATTGAGAGGAAAAACTTTGATGATGGTAAGGAAAATGAATGCTTCTTCCTAGATCTGAGTTAGTTTCCATCCATATATTACGCAATCAGGAACTTGGGTATTTTTGTGGCTTGAATGAAGTTTGAGAAATTATCTTCTGGTTTTCTTCTTCTAAGAATCAAAAAATGGAAATTGAAACTTCTATGAAAGGAGTAAAATGAAAATAACAAACATTCTCTTTTCATGGGTAGGTGCATGTCATTCGAAGATTTTCGATTCATTCACAAAAAGAAAGGAAGAATCCATCCAACACAGCTACTTCCCTGCCTTGCACGACGGTCACTGGGTTACATGAAAATGACTTTTTCTTTCTCAATTTGTATACCAAGTATACGGATATTAGATAAAATAAAAGGCATACATTGTAAATGTCTACACAATAACGGAAAGGAGACATCCAAATACAAAATAATAAGTAACATCATTCAATACTACGAACAGATTCAAACTATTGAATCATATTACACTACAGGAATTTATTCATACTCAGGCACTTGCTACATTCTCCTGTAATACAAATTTTCAGTACTTCATGTGAATAATCTTTGCGAAACTATATTTTTGCTTCTGGCCGTTTCAGTATTATAACTTCGAGTTCATTATTTCACTTTCAATATTGTTCTAGTGAGTATTCGCTCAGCTGGAACCTAGAATCAATATTTATTTTATTCTTATATTCTCCTTCATTTTCATTGACTACTCACCAGAGATCTCATCATCAGAAGCCGATATGAAAGTTTTTCCAAACGGAACAGAAAACAACACAGTATTTTTATACATCAGGACTAAAAATAATTCAGCTCAATCTATCATCCGAATATCAGCATTTTTTGAATGATTTTGATTACGAGTGATTCTGAAAGATATTCTTCGAATGGCACTCCAACATACATTCGTTTGGAATTTTGAATATTTGAGGAACTGATATTTGTTTTTTTCTTCACCTCATCAATGTGAAAAGATAGCGAAATTTCTGTTAAAGAAGTAACATCAGACGATTAGTAAACACCCTTCATTGATATTCTTATGTCAGTTTTAGAAGTTTGATTCATTCATAGAATGGAAGAAAATGCTTAAAAAAGCTACTTCCCTGTCTATATAGCGCGACGGTTTTTCCCATTAGACATTCATTTTCGTGTCAATCAAATCAGAAATAAGCTCAAATTCGCCTTCATCGATACTGTTTGGTGTTGTCTCGTAATGAATTTCCATAACTCATCCATATTCCCACCTGGAGCTCAAGGAATAGATTTCTCTGAGCGAAATATACTGGGTTAAGGAAATATTATTCCGGTAAGTGAAATTTTACTGCGAAATGCTATTTGTGTAAAAATATCATGTTGGTGCTATCTATTTGAGTGAACTTTCATGTCTTTGGTGAACACACTGAGCAAGACTTCTAGGGTCTGATTCTCGAGATCGTACGCTCGACGAACGTATCGTTCAGAATAACGTAGAGCGATATGAAATCTGTGTGCTTAACTGCGATAGAACATCACGAGCGTATACGTTCGGTTCTCGAGAATCGACTCCCTATGTAGTTCAGCGCCCATCGCACCACATGGGCAGGAAAGTATATCTGTTTCACATAAACTCTTTCTCCCTTTATGTGAATGAATAGAACATCTATGAGAGAATATTTGCTGATTTTCTGATTTTTTTAAGGAGTGTTGTATAATTATTACATTGAATTGGAGAAGAAAACGCAGATATTCAGTTTATCAAAACTACCTTCTGTCACAAAAATAATCATGTTCCCCAATACTAGATGTTTAGAATCCTGGATTTCTGCCAGATAACTTCAGGTTCAGGTGCTCATCGAATAGAAATACGTTCTAATCAATGAAATAAAGAATCTTCATTCTGAATAAGAATCAGTAACGCGTTCATTTCCTACTCGGAGGCTCGAATTTGGTTATAACTGACTAACTCATCTTTATAATTATTTCTTCAGCAGCTCTATAGTATTCAGCAAGGCTTGAATAAATGGATGTATGACAAAAATATTCAGAACTGTGATATTCAGGATGTCCAATTGATATTTATCGATGAAGGACATCCGACTTAGGTCATCTTGATTCAAATTCAGTTATTTCATGAAATTTAATTTCTCAGGCCATGGAAGAAGATGAAACTATGGGCTTGATTCCATTTTTTGTGTCAACAACTTTGGGAACGACTTCTTGTTGTGCGTTCGATAATCTCACAGAAATCGGACAAGTTTGCAAAAAATTCCCCTGCATATGGTTACACGTGGATGGGGCTTATGCTGGCAATGCCTTCATTTGTCCGGAACTGAAATATCTTCTTACTGGAATAGAATATGCTGATTCTTTCAACACCAACCCAAACAAATGGCTGCTTACCAATTTTGATTGTTCCACGTATTGGGTGAGTGATTTTTCAATAAGCTTATGAACTTGAAAATAGTTATGCAAATGTTGATTTCTTCATAAGCATAGGTTAATCAATTATACAAAACCCATACCGAGCATCTCACGAATGTATTTTTTAGTACGTGTGGTAAAATGGTCGGTGTATATCAGACAAAGACACTCTGGAACTGTCTAGTTTTAGTTATATATATAAAAAAAATTATATGAAGTGAAATTTCACTTCTTCATTTTCACTAACAAAATATCGGTAATTTATGCACTACTTCCTTTATAAAGTATGAATGGGTCCAAAGTATCATTTTCACATATTTGATATGATTGTATAAAACGACTCTTTGAATGTCATTACGTTGTGGTGAATGGATTCTTTCATCGTAGTTGTTTTTGGTTGTTAGCCTACCAAAATCTGAAAAATTAAAAAATAATATTGAAATCAATACAAGTGCAGAAGGGCAGATTTTTTATCTACCCCTATGTCCCCGATATGTTACTGCGTTAATTGAAAGAGATTCCAATATTGATTCTTATTTCTTCAGATTATTCGAAAGGATTTGTTCCGTGTAGTTTTCTGGGTTTCTAAACTACCACAATATGGAAAAATATAAGAATTGATATTGGAATCTATACAAGTGTAGAAGGACAGATTTTCAATCTACCCCGAAAAGTTGCTCCGTCTATCGCAAAACAGTTCTTTCTGTATAGAACAAGTCCAATTAGTCAGCAGCTTCTCGTATAACTCAAATTTTGCCTATCCAAAAATAATAAGAAATAATATAAATATGAAACTACTTATCGTTAACGTTTTGGAAACTAAATCCGCTTCCGTTCTCCAAACTATACGCAAATTCCTGTTCAAAAGCAAATATATCTTGGAGGCAATCTTCGTAATTGACATTTGTCAAATATTACAAATTTTCATATATATATATATATATATATATATATATATATATATATAATAATGACGTTCAAACAGTATCAAGGGGATTGTTTTGAAATTAGTCTCTTTCATTGATAGTATCTCGAAATATTATGGTATGGGTATGCGCAAAAGCTAATTACACTTTCAGTTGAAAAAATTTTATTTTCCGAGTGGAAATGCTGGTGTATAAAATGGTCTACCGAAAGTGAAATGTTTGTCATTCATAATAAAAGTGAAAGTTGAAGAGGAAATCACTGTTGCATAAATCCATCTCTGAATAATATATTGTTAAGGATGTGCTGACAAGGGCGGTCATATATCTTGATTCTGGGGGGGGGGGGGCATTTTGTACAATACATAATATCAGTCATCAATTCCAATTCAATCAGAAAACGCAGAATGGGATATTTTTTTATATTACATATTTAAAATAAAAATCATTCGAATGAAATTATCAACAGAAACTAATATTTTACATGACAAACTCCATGTTTCGTCTCACCCCACTATTAGCGAAACGTTCTATTACATTAGATTCGTTAATAACAATGTCCTTGGCCACTTAAACGTTCTTCACCCATATTGGCCCTCAGCCAACTCTTCTCCCGAAAAACTCTTCTCTGCAGATGCAACACTCCCTGGAAGAGTACACAGTATTTTCAAAATGTCATGAATGATTGGATACATCATTTTATCACATTGATTGAGAGCATTCAGTCTGTCGCTGGGAATTTCCAATTCTTTGCTGTGTATCCATCTCATTTTCCATAAATGCAGCTCTGCAATGAAAGTTGACTTCAGCACGTCTCTACATGTCTCAAACAAACTTTCATATTTTTCAATCAAAATTTCTACGGCGGAATGGATGCCATCTTCATTTGAATTAATTAATATAACAGGAACACATATTTGCAGATTGAATAAATCCATAGTTTCCTGCTGGAAACGACACTCAATGTCGGAAATAATACTTTCAAGTAAAGGAATATATATCGTTATTCTGAAGTATTCTGTGGAGGAATGAATATCTGGATTTGGTCGATTTTTCATGAATTTATTCACTCTTGGAATGCATAAATCTATATTCAAATTTTCTAGACAAGGCATTATTTCTTTAAGCAAAGCATTGAAACTGGATTCTGCATTGTTGCGTTTGTCTTTCAAAACAAGCAGAGTATTTAGAACAGCATTCTGTGTGGAGCTTATATCCAAATTTTTTTTTTGCAATAATTTGCTCAGAGGTAACGTTATTGCGAGTACTTCATTCAGACAAAACAAAGTGATAATAAAGCTGCAATTTGATGAGATCGCAAGTATATGCGACCTAGCTTTACTGGAAGATTCTCTTTCATTCCATTCGGAAATCAAATTCAAAGCTTGCAAAATTTTTTCAATCGATGCTTTTAACTGCAGAACGGAATCGTGCCGTTCTATCCATCGCGTTTCACACAATCCAGAGAGCTGATCACCCAATGTTTGTTTGAGGACATAATTGCGTTTAGAAGAGGCTTTGAAAAAAGATATTATTTCCTTAATTACCCCTACAGCATTTCTCACACTCTGAACGTTTGATGATTTCAACAAACTCAAATTTAAAGCATGATTGAAACATGGACATCGTACAGCTATCTTCATTTTTTTCTGAGCTTCTTGGACTGCTCCTTGTTGTTTTGATGTCATCACACTGCAACCGTCTGTACAAATTCCTACACAATTTTCCAATGGTAAACCAAATTTCTGAACTTATTTTATCACTGTTTTTCCCAAAATAGTACCATTCAAAACGGGTTCCAACGTATCGGGACTCAGCTCCTAGTTTTCAGAATGACAATCTATGAATGATACAAAATCCTCCCGCACGTTGTTACCTTCTAAGTATCTAATAACAATCGACATTTGGGAAACATGTGCAATGTCAGTGGTTTCGTCAAACATAATGCTGTAATATCGAGCATCACCAATTTTTTTCACGATAACAGACAAAATTTCGTCTTTACAACATTCGATCAACTCATTTTGCGTTCTTTTGCTAATATATGTGGCACGTGACGACGTGTTTCTGAAATGATCTTCTAAAGTTTTGTCTCCTGCTTCGATTCTGAATCTAAGAAGCTCTCGGAAATTTCCCTCATTATTTGTCACATTGCTTTCTTCTAACAATGGCCCGTCATCTCGATGACCTCGGAAAGGTATACCTTGTTTGGCTAAGAAAATTATAGATCGAATGATTATCCTCTATCTGCCTGGCTCGAGCACTATCTATCAAATTTCTTATATCTGAAGATCGGTTTTCGTAACATCTCATAAAATTATCGCTCGATAAAACCGCTTCGATATGATATCGATTTGTATTATGTTTATCTAGCACACCATCCATTCCAAATAATTTTGCAAATTTTGTAACTGGTGTGGTAACCAAACCTTGCAAACTAGTCGCTTTATTTTTACCACCTGAATTTGCAAAGATAGCACAGTGCTTACAAAAAAGTCCTAAGTGCATTGCCACCTTTGGGGGGGGGGGCCATGCCCCCCCCATTATGACCGCCCTTGTGTGCTGAGCATGTACTTTTTTGAATGAGTTTCATTGCATATTATAAGCACACGATGTCTCAATGCATACTGTAATGAAAAGATCCCCTACCAGGAGAAATCTTGATTACTCCAAAAGAACTAAATGGATATATTGTAAACGAAAATCAACGAGTTTTTTTATTTCTAATAAACTGACAATCAATATTGAAATCTGTCAAAATCGTCATAATAATTCTAAAACAAAGCAAACTTCAACTGATTTTTATACAGGAACTTCCCAATTCCAACATATACTCCCACCTTGAGTCACATTAAACGAAGTGTGACTCAATTAACCTTTCTGGTTTTTTCGAAATTCTTCCGAGCGCGTGACAACAGTAGAAGGAGTTTCACAGTCTTCTATTTCATGTTCTTCGTTTCTTCCTACAATATCTCTCTTCTTGACTTCATCTTCTTTTCGCAACTGTGTTTTTAAATCTTCCATCTGTTCATGAGAAGTGATTTCCAGCGGATATAATCTCTGGATGGGTCTAATCAGTAATCCTGATGAAGTTTTCAATCGAGCAACTCGAGTTTTTCCATCCTTTCCTGGATATGTGTCAACTACTAATGCTAAAGGCCAATCTATGCGTTTTGTGAAATCACTTCCTATTATTACAACATCTCCAACTTTTATATCACTAGAAGAATATTTCTTTGGCTTTAGTATCAATTGACCTAAGTATTCTTTGCGGAATCTCCTCAACAACTCCTGTTTGAGTTTTATTCTATATCTCAAACGTTTGTTCAAGCTCTCTGCATCAATGTTATCGATATCTGGAACACCGGTATTTCTCAAATCATGTAAGAACATTGACGGTGTCAGTGGAGTTAGATCTGAAATATCATCAGAGACGTAAGTCAGTGGTCTGGAGTTCATCAATGCTTCACATTCACAGAGCGTAGCTGATAGTTCGTCGCAAGTAAGCGATGTTCTGCCTAGCGTTTTTCTCAGAAGATCTTTCAAAAGTCTTATCAACCTCTCCCACCAGCCACCCCACCATGCAGCGGTTGGGGGAGAAAATTTCCAATTGAAACGTCTGGCTTTACTATATTCGGCAATTTTATCCCAATCGATTTTCGCAAATGCGTTATTCGCTCCCACAAAATTTGTTCCATTGTCGCTGTAAACAACAATAGGCCTCCCTCTTCTACTAATGAATTTCCTGAATGCTTGAAAGAAGCTATCTGTGGATAAAGTCGAAACTAACTCTAAGTGCACCGCTCTATAAACTGCGCACGTAAAGATGCAAATCCATACTTTAGCGTTCTTCTGAACAAATAGTGGTCCAGCTAAATCCACTCCAATAATCTCAAATGCAGCAACATCTGATACTCGATATTTTGGAAGTGAAACAGGTATCGCATCAAGATTCTTCACATTGTATCTTCTACATATTACACATTTGGAGACAACAGATTTTATGGTTTTCCTACTTCTGATTATCCAGAATTTTTCACGTAAAATACTCATCAATCCTTGTGTACCAATGTGGCAATTATTCACATGAAAGTCGTAAATCATTCTGGAAACAACTATGTGTTTCGAAGGTAATATTATAGGACTTCTGAAATCAGGGATATCGTCTCTTTCAGAAATTTTTGTTTTCAAGCGAATAATTCCATCTTCGTCTTCGTAGGGACATAAAGAAGAAAGGCTCGCATCTTCGATTCCACTGAAACATTCCTGCTGAATGAACTTTATCACCGAACTTTCGGCATTCTGAATTTCTTTGAATGAAAGGTTTGGACTCAGAAATTTCTCCTGTTTCCGGCAATTATTCGCGAATCTTCGAACCCATCCTACTAAATTCACAATTTTCTGATATTTAGAGAAGTAATGATAATACCAAGAGTGATCTTTTTCAGTATTGAGGTAACAAGATATCGTGTTCTTTGCCTCTTTCATAACTATTGAAGAGTCAGAAGTAAATTGTTCTCTAGGCCATCGGCTTTTCTCCTGCAATAACCAAGGAGGCCCCTCCCACCATCTAGACTCCAATAACTGCTTCGAGGAACAACCTCTTGATGGTAAATCGGCAGGATTTAAATGGCCAGGAATGAAATTCCAGTCTTCTCTTCTCGTCAGGCGTTGAATTTCTTCAATTCTGTTCCACACAAACGTCTTCCACTGATTGTCATGCTGAATCCAGGCTAATACTGTAGTCGAGTCTGTCCAACAATACACAGGAATATTTCTATCAAAAATTTTCAAGACAGACGATAGAAGTCTTACACCAATAACTGCAGCTAATAATTCTAATCGAGGAATGGATATTTTTTTAATTGGCGAAACTCTCGTTTTAGCTTGAATCAGCTGAACAGTAGGCGATCCTTCAGTATCTTCAGTTCTCCAGAATATAACTGCTGAATACGCATCCTGACTCGCATCAGAGAACATATGGATACTTGTTGATCCCGGTTTTGATTCAGATGATTTTGAGAGCCATCGAGGAACTCTGAGGTTAACCAGAATACTCAGTTCTTGAACCCACTTCAAAAAAGTTACTTTAATATCTTCTGGCACATCTGTGTCCCATCCAATTTTGAGAATCCACATCTTCTGTAATAAAATTTTGGCAAATAAGGAAACTGGGCACGAAAATCCAATGGGGTCAAAAATTTTGTTGACAGTGGATAAAATAGTTCTCTTCGTGATTTTATCAAAATTCAGATCATGAAACCAATCGAAACATAATGTTAAAACATCTTGCAAACGATCCCATTTCAACCCCAAAACAGCTGACACGACATTGTCCGTAGTATCATTGTTCATAATAGTGTGTTCCCAACAGCGCAGTTCGAATTTGGCATCATGGAATTTTTCCAAATCTTCCTCTGTATCAAGACTAGTGACACAATTGTCGACATAAAAACTTCTCTTCAATATTTCGACGATGGTTTTACATAGGAAGTCTGACAATTTTCTGAAATAACATTTAGATGATGTTGTATCACAGCACCCAGAAGAAATGGGCTGCAATTAACTCCAAACACTACCCTAGTGTGTCGAAAGTGGGTGAGGAGACCATTTTCATCGATCCAAAGAAAACGAAGTACATCTCTATCAGAATGAACTAGACTGATCTGCAGGAAAGCTTTCCTAATATCAGCAATTACCCCAATTTGGGAGAGTCTAAATCTTAGAAGTATAGAAGGGATGAGTTCGATCAAGTTGATGCCCTTCTCTAAACATTGATTCAGAGAAGGGTGTCCTTTTTCATTCGCTGAAGCATCGAAGACTGGCCTGATCTTCGTCGTGGAGCTGTTTAATTTCACGACATGGCGATGCGGAAGGTAATGGCTATCATTGTTCACCTCATTCTGAGGAACATATTCTATGACACCTTCTTTCAGCCATTCTGTGAAGACTTGATGATAATCATCATAATAAAATTTATTTCTCAGCTTCAATATTAAATTATCCAATCTTCGTTTGGCTAAATTGAAATTTCTGGGTAGAGGTGGATGACCTTCGATCCAAGGCATAACAATTTGGTATCGACCTTCCTCATTGATTTGAACAGTTTTTTGAAAATGTTCAAATACTGCAAATTCCACTTCCTTTCTTGAATGTTCTTCTGCAGGATCTGATATACCAAGAATATCAAGGCTCCAAAGATCGGATATTTTATTAGATCTACAGAACATTGAGGTAGTCATCATTGCCATTGAGGTGTTGATTGCTAAACAAGATGTCGTAACTTTTCCCATAAGAGTCCATCCGAGAAATGTCTCTATAGCAACCAAACCGCATTTCAGAGTATACTTTCTTCCTGTGAAAAGTCTCCCAGCAATGTCTGCACCAATCAGCACTTCAATAGGATCCGCTCGTGTATCTGACAGTTCTATACCGAGTTCTTTCAGTTCTGTCGTCCAAGGACCTTCTTCGATAGACATAACATTGCTACAGATAATGGGCTGGTCAAGGGCTTCGAAATTACATGCATATTGTTTGTTCAAATTTGCGAGTCTGATTTTATATACAGTATGATCAATCACCTCAGACTGATCTCCTCCAAAAAGTGCATGGATCATAGACTTCTTTCCCAGTTGCTCATAACCCATTTCAGATGCGGTGAATTTATTGATATAAGATTGATGAGATCCTGTATCTATTATAGCTCTCACTTTTCTAGAGCTACTATCGCTGCTCAGTTCGACAAGGAGAGTTTGCAAAAAAACCTGATTCCGTGTTAAATTAGAAAGATTTTCAACTTTTGAATATTCTCCCGTCTTTGATGATTTTTCAGATTTTTTATCAACAAGTGGCGTTTTGGACTCTGGACACATCAATGTAACATGTCGACTTTTACATTCTTGGCATTCAATTTTCACCCTACATCTTCTTGCTATATGCCCAAATTTCAAGCATATATGACAACATCCTTTAGATGACAAAATTTTATTTTTGTCATCGATATTCATAGAACCAGCTTCTGTGCAGTGTTCGCTGGAATGGCCGCCCTTACAGAATACGCACCTAGGAGTTCTATGGTTATTGATCAGATTAGATGCGGTCGGTATTGCTGATTCTTTCAATCGCTCATTACTCCTCGTTTTCGGTTCAAATGATGTGGCCAAAGTAATTTTCTCTTCATTCTCCACTTCATTCTTGAGAAACTCCATCAAATTCTTCAAACGGCACTTTTTTATTCCAGGAGTTTGAATCGATTCAGTACTAGTCTGACTCCGCTGCCATATTCTCAAAAGGTCTTCTGGTAAACATGATTCGACCAGTGGAAACAGCATTGCAGCATACTTGTCGGAAGTTACCCCCAAAGTTTCCAAAGACTGCAATTGACATTCAAGTTTGTCATGAAGGGCACCTATACTAGATTTGGCTTTTAGATTGCTCAATACTAATTTCAAAAGCTCTCGAACATAGTACTCCACTAGTAACTCTTCTTTTCCAAACCTCGACTTCAAACTTTCAATCACCTTTGTATAGTTTTTCGCACTAGGAGGAAAGCTTTCAACTAATTGTCGGGCACGGGATTTTGGAATTGTAGCCTGAATCAGGTATTGAAACTTATCTTCATTTTCAATATTCTCGTCACCGTCAATTCTGTTGAACTGGCTCCAAAATGGTATCCAGTCCTTGATGTCACCACCAAATTTCTTGAATTCTATTCGGGGAAGATGCAGTTTTGTCTTTGAGACAGAAGAATGAATTGATTCACTTGCTGGTTGACAAGAACTATGATTTGACTCCTTGACAAGTCTCTGTTCTACTTCATATTTCAGCTTATTGTATTTACTAATAAATTCATCCGCTTTCAACACTTCAGAGTCGATATCTTCATCACATCCATCTGCATCTAATAATAAATCGAGAATCTGCTTATCCAAAGTTCGAATTTCCTCCATTTTTTCATCCAGAAGACGAAGATTGCCTTGTATAGCAGCGAAATCAGGTTCAGGGGATTCTAATTCTTTGAGAGTTGCATGATATACTCGCTCGAACGCTACTCGATGGATCGTCAAAACCCGTTGTGTTCTCTCCATTTGAAGTCCTGTCACAGTCGCCAAAAATAATGTAATGAAAAGATCCCCTACCAGGAGAAATCTTGATTACTTCAAAAGAACTAAATGGATATATTGTAAACGAAAATCAACGAGTTTTTTTATTTCTAATAAACTGACAATCAATATTGAAATCTGTCAAAATCGTCATAATAATTCTAAAACAAAGCAAACTTCAACTGATTTTTATACAGGAACTTCCCAATTCCAACACATATTTTAAGTACAAAATTTCACGGATATTCTTGAGCGTATCGTCTGGGGTATATGTTAAGATATTCTTTTCAATATTCTTCAACAAATATGCTGAGCACGTTTCTTGTGGGTTGTTCCAGCGAAAATATTTTTCGATTATGCTGGGGAAATTTCAAAAATATATATCCAGATGCATGTCTACGATATATGTGTTTAGTGGTATCGATTCGGACTTTCATTGTCTATTAAATCAACCCTAGTGAAACCACTTGCGAAGACAGAAACAAAAAAAATCATCAGAAATTCAAATTGATGTTATTTGTGAAACAATAAGTGACGATTCATCGTCTGTTATCCGTTCTACTTTGTGGCATGATTTATTGATATAAAAATGTTCAGTCCCTGAAGAGTGATATTTTATAAAATGAAACATTCTTCTAACGAATATTCCAAAATGAGTAGTTCAATGAACTCCTGAGGCGATTGACTAATAATCGTTTGCAAATTGCCCGAGATCAGCTGTGTTGGAGCTCCGTGAACCCTAGAGGCTTCATTACTGTCTATTCCCAGCTATATCAGAATCGAATCTCATCAGATCTGCTACGAACAGTGTCGAATCAGTTATTAGAGAGTGGGCATAAACGTTAATTTCATCCCGCTCAGGGCCCGTCTCTGGAAATTATTTTTGGAAAGGCTGAAGCTACAAATTTTCAAACATGATACTTTATCAAACACCAAAGGATAAAAGTTATGATGTCTATTCCAAGGTGAAAAGTTTTGTAGCCCGATGGCATAGGAAAATATTTTTTATATTTTCATCTGATGCCCCTTTAGGAAACTATAGAGAGCTTTGAAAATTTTCATTGACAATGAGTAAAAAATACTGAAAAATGAAGCAAAATGAAGAGCTGCTGATCCTGAAAACATTATGTGGAGTTTATTATTTATAATCTTTGTTTCAGAGACAATGATAAACTATCGGGAAAACATCATTTCGACGTGAGGTTTTCAAGTACCTTTCATCACCTGAATAATAATTTGAACAGAAAAGTTGACCTAGCGGGTTCGAAATTGCTGAGATTCGCTTCAAATAGTACTAATTAGAGTATTGTTCGACACAATTACTATGCTACTCACTATATAGCTTGACTTTTTGAAATATCCTCAGTGTGATGTACTCTGATGAAGAGCATTCGAACAAATACCTTCCAAATTGGATGACATTTTTTTTCGAACATACAATGTGTTCTAGTATCTACCTACTCTAACAAACATTTCACAATTGACCTAAATCACATTTTCCGCTCTATTTTTTATACAGATAAACAATGCTAGTAATAAAAAAACCTCGGAGATGCCTTTCAATTCGTTTAGCTGCACTAGTTATACCATTTTCTTCTTTTATTTCTGGTATACACTCATTATCAGAAGAATTTTCATCTTTACATCTTAACCCATCGTATTCGAAATTTACATTTTCTATGCCAGAACTAGATTCAGTAATGAGTATATTGCTGATTCCTTCAAAAATATTTCCTTTATCCAAGTAACTTCTTTGTTTTTATAATCTCTAATGGTCAGTTTATCACCTTTTTCCACCACTCACCCTTATTTATATATTATATTATTTAAGAATGTGAGGTTTCATGGATAACATTTTCTTTCCTCAAAAATTCGTAAAATCACTCGGAACTGAATAATATTTCATCATCTGTTACAATTTCATGTGGTAATACATAAAGTGCAAAACATGTAAGTAAGATTTCTGTGGTTGCTGAGGAAGTGATAGATTTCATGGAAAATACTTCATTGGAATGAGCATCGACTAGAATAAGGAACTGCTAAAGCCAAGGATTCAAGAGGGTTTTTTCGGTGATTTTTTCTACTTTGAACATGTTTCAAATGTCATATAAATTGCCCAATCTCCTCATCTAAACTGTCTGAAATATGGCGTCGTAGTGATTTGAGTATAATGATTTCATTATTCCACAATAAACATTGATTTTATACTCACTTCGTCTCTGAATCTGTAAACATGATATAATTCCTTCTTTATTTCAATTGAATTCCAAATCACTTCCATCCCAATTATTTCAAACACTTTCTCTTATTTTGAATGAAATTTCTGGTAGATCGTTTCTTTACCTTCTTAAAATTGATTGAGAAATACTCATTATATAAAAAATCTGAATATAATTCATATCAACTTCTTTTAACTACTTTATTTCAGAAGAATCGGGTGATCTCGATAAAAAATCGGCTCTGTTAGACTTGAAAATTTTCATACAGTATTGATAATTTGATGAGAAAATAAGGATCCATCTTCTTAATCTGTTTGCTTAAAATCAAAGTATGTTTGTATATAGATCAAAAATGTCTGAAAGAGGTTTTTATCTCTCACTATTATTTTTATAATGATAATTATTGAATCTCTCTTCTCTTTCCGATTGACTATATTTCGATTCAACAATAGCTAGAGTCCGAGATGCATAGGTTTCTCAAAACCATCAGTTATGATATGAGATGACACGAGTCTTAGACCTATTTCATTTGCATCCAGTGGTAGTAATGCACTGAAATATCTACCGACGTTAGAATTCCTTCAACTTTGTCAAATATTGCTTGACACCCACTAGATCAATTCCATACCGTGTTTTGCGATAATAATTTGAAGGATTTGATGTCATCGCAAAATCTTTGAAAAATTTGCAGAATAATTGCCATTGACCAAAAAAAAAATTGAAGAAGTTACATCGGAGGGAATAGGTGCATTATTTATAGTTGATATTTTGTATTCAGATGTATGGAATCCATATCTGCCAATATCAAATCCTAAGTAGGTAATTTTCGATTAAAAAATTCACATTTTACTAATGATTACTTGATTCCCGATTTCCGGAATCTATTGAAAACCCTCTCCAAACGACCAATATGTTATTTTCTATCATTACCTGTGAACAATATATCGCCTGGAAAGCAAATAACACCGTCCAAACCTTGTAGAAACGTTTCCGATTTTTTTTTCAAATTTGACAAGAATGCTGACTATTGTAAAAGGGGCCTAGCTATATCTGAACAGACCCTCATGAAATGGAATAGTTAATGAATTCTCGGAGGACTCATTAAGCCAAAAGGAATCCTGGGTTAAGATAGTCGAAATGCCCTTGATCACGAAATTTCGATTTGACCTGTGAATGATATAACCCAGGTCTGAAAAACATTCACCATATTTTTTTGTCCCACTATCTTTCCCCCTTTGAGGGTTAAAAAAGTATATTTTTCATGTTTTTTTTCTCGTAATGTAGAGCTGGAAAAATATCGTAAAAATTCACGTAGTATATTGAGACAAAATTGAAGAAAAAATTCAAGGACAAGAATGATTTAATTCAATTATCCATAGAATACACACATATTCAGTCCTATTATTCTTGATAGTTGAGTTATTGCACAAGTTGAAAGGTTTTCACTCAGATATTTTTCGCATTGAATATAGCCAATAACTTTTCTTTATCAGTTTGCATTGGAGAAATCGTTTCCTAATAGCGGCGGGCTTTCATTTTCAAATATACGATTTTTCGATTCTCTTTCCTGTTTTGATGAGTTATATATCACTCAGTTGACCTTAATGATTCAATTCAGTCTCCATCGTAAAGGATGGTGAAGCTTCATGCTTATCAAGAATACACTTAAGTGAAAAATAATTATCGGGAGTAATTACTAAAGTGCCTCAAAATTACCGATAATTTTCCATGAAAGCATGTTGTCTAAAAACTGCATGAGTTTATTTACTGACAACATGCTTGAATGAAAAATTATCAGGGGTAATATAATAAGTGGTATGATTATTACCGATAATTTTTTGGAATATTAATGAATTGCAATCCCAAAGCTGAAAATACAACGAGTCCGCAGGACGAGTTGTATTTTCTTGCATTGGGATTGCCAATGAATTTATATTCCAAAAAATTATAGGTTATTAATCATACCACGAATTATATTTAGGACGACAATATAACCCCTGTTTGAGCAAAAATTGTTGAATTGCCTGGTAATTGATTCTTTATTTCTGGCCGTATTCAAGGGAATACTCTTTTCCACTGCTTCATCTATGATACCAATCGCCATTTGTCCCCAACGATCGCTCATATTGATTAAGAAATATAACTAATCAAAACACATAGATTTGACGTTTATAATTTAAATCATTATTTTCACTTGACAGCTAGTAAAACAAAAACTAAGCAGGTTCATCACCGTGAAAATACAGCGACAAGCTATATTTTCACTGTAATTCGGATTCTATTGGCTGAATTTCAAAATTTGAAATAGACTGAGTGGTTGTTAAGCAAGGAGATATATAGTCAGGTTTATTTTGATGCACGAGTGTAATTCGGTAAAATATTTCCGGAGTTAAAACAACGACGTTTAAAATTCAGTATTTATGCATGTCAAGATGACAAATGTACATTTTAACAATCGTTACTATAGATACACGGACCTACCGGGTATTTACCAGCCCTAAAACGTTCCGCCGGGAATTTATCGCTGTAATTGATCGAAAATGTCCTGCTTCATATGGGATTTTTAACATACGATGGAAATATTCATAAAATGATCCTGTGTTCAAATAGAACGTGACATTATGCTTATCAATTTTAAATGTCACTTGAAATGGATTATTTTTTGCTTCGAAACAAAATAATGAAAATTCCTCACTATCCAGATAATTATTTGAATTATATTTGGTGTTTTTACTGTTCTGATTACCTGAATACCTCCCATTTGGACAAAGATGAGCCGAGTGCCTTTTTAGTTGTAGAAAAATGAATAATCTCGTTGGGAAAACTTATTGGTTGAATGATTCCTCAACCCCCGAATTGCTCAGTTTGAAAATGAACCACGGGGTGAGTTTCTCTGCCTACTCCTCTTCCTTGATTCCCATAATTTGTAGTATTATTATCATTGTTTATAAATATACAGTTAGTCAATGCCTGTGCAAAAAGGATTTGAAGCGTTTTTCAAGTATTAAATTATTTCATATCTTGCCATTCTTTCGCCGAATGAAACTCTTTGAATAAAAATTTAGGAATTCTTTTTATTTTTGTAATATCAATTATCTTCTGAGCGAATTTAGTATATTTTTGTTAGATTCGCCCAAAAACCTGTGCCCGTCAATGGTACACTTCAATAGTAGATATGACTCTGTATCCGTCTTGTTATGATTCTGGATAATCCTGCTACTCATTGGGCATGCAATAATGTGAGGTAGGTAGTTATTAGTTCTTCGGAGTATTTTGAAGATTTTTTTTCATTACATTACCTACAGGCGGTAAATTCATACACAAGAAGGAATAATAAAGAATCTATCCATAATACTTTCCTGTCCATATAGCTTGGCAGTCGATGAATCAATATTATTAACTTTTCCTTAGGAACAGAGGGTAAACAATATGGAAAATAATTATCGTTCCATGCAGAATCAATGCAGTATGTATGTAGTATCAATGAGAGAATTTGGCCGCGACGAAATATCAACTATTTCATTGAACCACCGTACACTTTTTACCGCTAAGAACTGATACGAAGTAAGCCTGCGAGCTCGAATGAATGAAAATTGTGCAGTGCTTGCATTGTCCACATGAAAAACGTACCGTAATAGTATATTATGCAACGATCGTGTAATGATGGTTATTAATATATGAGCATAAACCGGGATACGAAACGAGCCGAAGGTGAGTTTCGTATGGTTTATGCGAGTGTATTAATAACCATTACATGAGAGTTGCATACGCTATTTTATCTACACCCAATAAATAATGAAGAACTAAAAATATTATAATATTAGGTATTTATATTGAACACAATAATAGTGGGTAATCAATCGTATTTCTTTGAAAAATTCTACAGAATTATAATTAATGATATGACCACCGAAAATACAACAATGAGAAGAAAAAAAAATGAAAAAAAGCTTTTGCCGAGGTCTGGAATTGAACCCGGGACGTTTGGATTCACTGCCCGCGCCGCTGACCATTCGGCCATGTAAGCACATTCGACTTGAACGAAAATAACAACATATGTGTTGCATTTGTCAAATGAAAAATATAATCCTTTCGATTGTATTTTTTTCTTGTCTAAGACATCTGTGGAGTCGCTGGTAATTCTTCTATATCACTGCTATAAGACATTTTCATTCGATTATCGAAAATTGACTAAATTCTTCAAAAATTCAATACCTACTGATTTTGACTTGACAAACGTCAAAATGCAAAGCTTGCACATCATGCTTGATTGAAAAATAATGGGCTTCTATTGGTTGAAAATCTGTATCGTAATGAAAATCTGTATCGTAATGGATTTCATTATAAAACGGGTGGTGAGCATATAAGGGTATTATTAGAGTACGGGTGTAGATAAAAATCTGATATGTAACATTCATGGCTGATTTGGGTTATCGTTAGAACACTGTGCAGTTCTTTCGTTTTGAGCTTATGGAAGCAATGAGAGAAGTGACACATCACATAGCATCAGCAGAAAAGTTATTACAATGTGATCCAGTGCCCCTGTTGCGTTATATAGGCAGGAGAGTACCTGTTTTAGATAGACTATCTTCCTTTTTGTGAATGATTCGACCGTACACACATCAACAAAGTGTGTTCGATGATATTTGATCTCAGTTATTTTGTAGAAGTTTTTTTTTCTTTTGCATTGACTTGGAGAAGGTTGAACCAAAAATTACTTCTCCAAAACTTCCCTCTCTCCACAAAAATGTGGACAAAAATGACGATCAGAAACATTTGACGAAAACACGTCAATTGAGAGAGTTACCACGGGCCAAACAACACCTTGTATAATTTGAGTTGTATAATACAACCCCTACATCACGATAGGAATTCTAAGAGCTCAATAAATTTAATATGGCCATTTAAATGTTACATTTTCAACGCCTAAGCGTGCGTTTCTCAGAGGACGCAATTTTATTTCTTTGAAGTGTGGGAGGAGGGGGGGTAAGAGTTAGCCTAGATCCAAGTTTGTGAGGTTACAACCCTTGTCCCGCGGCTGCCATCTTGAGGAAGGGGTGCAAATGGTTTTCGCGCTTCATCTGCCAAACTATCAATCCTACAGAAAATTCACAGGGACAGTTTTAAATTTGAATTCTCTACAACTTTATATCCACTACTTTTTATCGTCGAATAAAAAAGTTATGAACGAGAATAGACGAAAATTTTGGAACAGAATTTCGGAGAAATATTTTACATACATTTATATTTCACAATAAAATGACTCCGGAAAATTTTCACAGAGGGTGTTTTGACTAACAATTTTCACTATAGATTTTCATTATTTCGTTCATTCATTAGTTTTCAGCGTCCGAAGTTGACCGTTTTCTCAGATATTCCTTAGGTTAGATATGTTTTCAAACAGTTTTCGCGCTTTATCTATTCATGTTAAGTAGTAATTTTGTTGTGGTCAACCATAAAACCAAAGTGTTGTGATTTCGAAAAAATAATAGATTGAATGGAAAATGAAAAGGTAATAGAAAATTAACCGTAATTATTAATTTTCAAATGTATCCTAAGGAGTGTTTGAGAATACGGCCAACTTCGGAGCGCTGTAAAACTCTAATAAATGAACAGAATAATAAAAATTTGAAGTGATAATTATACTTTGAAAACCTCTTCGAAATAAGTTCTGCAGTCATTTCATTGTAAAATGACTAGGGAAGAAATATTCAGCCGAAAGAAAAATTTGATCCACAATTTTCAAATATTTCCGTTTATATCTACAGTACAAATTGATATGATTGGAGTTTCAGAGGATTTGATTCAATACAAAAAATATCTTAATAAATTTCCTATCGGATGAATAGATAAAGGGCAAAAACCATTTGAACACATGTATATCTTAAGTAGAAATAAATAATGAACATTAATAGAAATTAAGTTGTAGAGAATTTTATTTCTAACAAAAAATGTTGTATTGAATTTTCTGATGGATAGTTTGGAAGATAAGGCACGAAAACAATTTTCATCCCTCTTTCCAAGATAACGACCGCGAGACAAGGGTTGCGACCCCACAAACTTGGATTAAAGCTGACGCTAACCTTCCCTACACATAGAAAAATATTGAGTCGTCTGAAAAACGCAACCCCTAATGTAACTTTTCAATGGACTAAATGGACGCTAACTTCCCCTACATATAAAAAAATATTAGGTCTTCTCAAAAAAGCAACCCCTAACGTAACTTTTCAATGGACTAAATATTTTTTATGTGTTTCTATGTCTCCAGAAATTTGCAAGGCCTTCTTTGACTGGATCATATTTTTCAACGTTTGTTGATAGGTAAGGGACCGGATTCGGCTAACCTCTGCTTTAGTAGTCGATCCCCTATATCTTCAACATGGCTATTCAGATGCTACAATTGACTATAGACACTGGGGGGTGCCACTAAGCAGGAGATTCAGATCACTGAAGTTATGGTTCGTTTTACGTAGCTATGGACTCTCAGGACTGCAAAAATATATTAGAAACCACATCAGACTAGCACATAGGTTCGAAGAACTCGTTTTGAAAGATAATAGATTCGAAATTTGTAATGAAGTGAAGGTTAGTGATACCCATTTAATCAGTCGAAATGAAGCAGAGATTCAATATAGATATTCGATCATTATCACTAATCAAAAATCTATCCCATTGCAGTTAGCACTTGTCTGCTTCCGGTTGAAGGGCACCGACAAACTGAATGAAAAACTTCTCAGCAATATTAATGCTTCTGGTAAATTACATATGGTTCCATCGAATGTCAATGATAGATATGTCATACGATTTTGTGTGGTGGCAGCTAATGCTGATGAAGCAGATGTTGGTGAGGAATAATGTACATTCAGAGACGCTTGATCAGTAAAAGAAGAATGTTTTACAGATCATGCCTGGGAAGTGATAAGAGAATTCGCAGATGAATTATTGGAGGCACAGATCTCCGAAAAAGAACAGGTGAGAGCCATTTAAAATTACTATTATGATTTATTTCATCGCTTTCATGAGATAATTTTTGGAAAACCGACTGTTTTTCTCATTTGCCCTTCTTGCAAGCAGCACCCACGAAACAATACCGATTTATAATCACTTTCTGGTACATTGAATTGTGAAAATCAACTTTCAAATTTCATAACAACTAATATTTCCTCAAAAATTTTATAATTTATAGCTATTCAATAATTAACCTCAACATAATTCATGTCTCAACATTGACAACGTTCGGAAAAACATATAACTGCAGATAGCATATTCATATTCAGATCGAAATCATACTTATGGATAATTCAACTGCATTCTTATATTTTCTGCGTGAAGCTCATGTCGGTATTATGACTACTGTTTTCAATAACCAATCAATTGAACATAACTTCACAATTATGAAAGCAGAGCAATATGGGCATAACATTTTCTTTTAGAGATGGCGATAGCTCTGATTGAAATGAGTCAACTAATTGGTATTTGTCTATCAGGCTCAGAGACAGCCTAAAGTAATTGTTTTTGAATTGTTCTGCCTGAACCAGCATTGAGGACCGCATACCGACTACAATACAACCAGTTCAAATCACATGACTCACCAACTGACAACCCACTTTGTGCTCAACAGAGGGTTGAGCTTTTCGAACAATGAGGAAGTATAAACTGTATATCCATCGCTCCGAGACCAGATGGGAAAATGTAGAGAATATAGGTTGTCTTCGAGCATTTCATGGCATCCGACAAGAAATGGCTTGCCGTGAAATTCAATGTTTGGTTGAGAATGAAATTCCAACCTAACCTAATCCAATCCACATCTCCTGGAGTCCTCAGTTATATCAAAAATTGTAGGTAGATTGTTTTTACTTGTTTTCTGGAAAGAGAATCGAAACATGACTACATGAAATATTATGAATGAAGTCATGAAGTTGAAGACCGGACTCCTTCAGAGGCATAATTTCTCGTTAAGGACCTTCGTATACTCTTGTGATTTGATTTGTGAATATCATTGGAGGATTCGCCCATTCTTTTAAGGTTATACCTTGATGGGAAAATTTTTCTAGATAAGTTGTTACTGAGATTTTTCTTCAACCCTGGAAGCTACTCTATATTCAATTCTGATGGTATTCCATTTGATTTTATTCATTGTATGACTTGATAGTCCACGATAAAGAGAAGAAGGCTATGCCCTACTCCTCCTTATGGATGTTATTTTTCTCATTTTCATTGATTTTGTTTGTGGTCGGTGCAAGGGTTGATATCTGAACAACTCACATTGAATAATTGCTTACTCATCAGATCTATACTCAGAAATCTGTACCATGAACTCAAAAACGTATTTCTTTTGTCCAGATATTTGAACTGGTATGTGTTGATTCAAAAGCTATAATTATTGAAAACACAATTATCATAATTTTCGAATTGCAATGTTGCTTTGGAAACTTGGTTAAAATTTTCTTTGAGCAGTATTTCATTTACCCTCAAAAATGTTTCCAGGAATTTGGTGAAATATTTGAAAATGCGCCTACCTTTTTTGAACATTTCAAAAAAAATTAACACGCACAAATCGTTAGTGGATAGGAAGTATCAAATTTTCGGAGTATCATGAGTTTGGAGGTATCTCAGATGTGTTCATATATAGTTTTTGAAACATCCCAGTCGCTGAAAGAATATTCTGTTTACAAGGTTTAGCGTTCATTTATTCCCGGAAAATTCAAAAAAATCCATTACAGGTTCACACGGTTTTTTATATCAATGTGATATCATCATTTCTCTAAGACCAATCGATCGAAGTCAAACGTTTTTTGCAACATTGAAAAAACTTTCCACAGAAATAATAAACACTTAACAATGAATGCTGAAGAAATTACCGAATGTGATAAACAATGAAGTCATCAGATTTCATTCTTTATAAAAATAATTCATAATAATTAGTCTGTGAGATCACATACACCGAAGAACTTGAGTGAAACCGTTTTATGAATGTCGGGAAAATGACATGGATTGTTGCAGAGTGAGCAGTATGCCACCTTTCTCATATATCTTGTTGCAATATCTGAATCAGTTTTCATCGACTCAAGGGATTCATTTTGAGATGTGATAAGTCAGGATCAGGTGCGGATGTGAGTGGCGAAAGAATTAGAAAATGGCCTGGAATCAAGACCGTAAGTATGTATGTTTCAACTACTCGGGTCTTCGCGTAGGCGCTGCGCTGTTCCAAAATCTGATTCGTTACGCGCAGGGAGTATATAGGTAGGTACAGGGAAAATTGAATTACCTCAAGTAGAGTGATTATTCTCAATAGAATAAAACGAATGAGTAAATTCATGCAATAGAATATTGAAACAATAAACTCTGAAAAACTAAATGCTAATTATAACGCTGGGCGTTAACAATAATTTCAAATTTGTTATTTGGTCATTTGCCTAGGAATGCAAATAAAATGTGAGAGTGGTAAAAGACGAGAACAGTCAGCTACCAAAGTGGTATTTTTTTCTCTAATAATGCAGTCCAAAGCATAACACCTCCATATCCGCAATACAAGTTATCGAATATAGGTTTCCACAAGAAAGTAATTCCGGGTAATAGCAAGAAAAATCTCGCTTGAATTCCAAACCAAGTGTTTCGATATTTGTCTGCAACCAACAATTCGAAATTCGTTAATTTTCTATAAATGAATGTTTCCTTCAAGTGTTTTGCTAGTAGAATAAGCCAATATCACGCCATCTACCCGTAGGCGAGGCAACCAGAAGCAAATTCGAATACGCCCATTTCTCTCTAAATTGTGTGTGAGCATCCTGCAATGGCTCCTGTCAGATATAATTCAATGCCCTCTGTTGTATTAGCCAATAGAGTACTTTTCTGACAGTTGATGAGTTCATATCCAGTCTTCACGTGAGCTCACCTACTATTTACGTGAGAATATTTCAATTTTCCATATGGATTGATTATGTAGAAATGAATACTACATAAACATGTTTCTAAAGACATTTTCTATGCTCTGATATTTTTTCCAGAAGGAAAGGAATTTCATTCTGGATCTAAATGATCGAATGTAGAAAAATGTGCAAACCTTTCTATTTTCGAGAACACATATTCTCACGTCTGTCTGAGGAAAGTGAGCGCTCTCAACTTCTTTTGAATAAATTGGCAAAATGGATACCACTAAGATTGGGAAATTGGAGAAGTATGAGGTATTCAGATGTTGGTTATTTTGCTAACGATGAAACTTATGATGCCGATACCCACATACACAATATTGCATTTGGAATACGCTTCTGTAGATGAAGCAATATGCGTTTTCCCAACTCAGTGATTAAAAAAATATTGCAGGTTTAATATCGTTCGAAATCCATTTTTTGAGGTGGATACATTTTCTCTTCGTAGTTTTTCATGTTTATATCCTACCACAACAATAGGAAGTCTGCACTTTCATACTTGTATGGGTTTCGAATTGATTGTTTGATTTTTCAGATTGTGATAAGTAACAAAACCAAAAAAAATATTTTTCGATGTACAACTTAAATATATCACATATTTTTAGACCTTGATGTGAAAATATACACTTTAATTATTTACTTTAACGAAGGATTCAATTATTAATAATGAAAAAAGCAATTTTGACAATTTTTATTACCGTTTTCACGAAATAGGTATGCTAATGATTGATGACTACATTTCCTTAGAAAAGCGAACTGTTGTTCACTTGATGATATCATCATTCTCCAGAAAGTGTTATATAGGAGAAATATATATTGGTGTTAATGTATACTAATATTCTGACATCATCATTGACAAATTGGGTGTTGGAGTTTTGACAGAAACGAATTAACTTTAATGCTAGAGGTATAAATCAATTTGTGCCTATCGATTATTAAAGCGATAGTTCATTGAATAACAAACAGATCTTCACTTCCCACATCAGTATATCGATGAAAATAAGCGAAAAACAAATTTATTTTCAGGAATTGCACGATAAGGTCTTCGAATTACTGGAAAGGAAGAAAAAAGAAACTTTGGCGCATAAACGCAGTTTTTTCGTTCGAATGGTTAGCGATCCTAAAATCTACAATCCATCGATTGCCAAATCCATGCCGTCCACTAGAAGACATCTCACCGAACAGGCTGACTCGCCTAGTTCACCTGATGGAAATATTACAGTTCAACCTCCATTGTAAGATATTCATTTTCATCCTACTTAATTTTTATTATATATACCCAAATCTTTTCGGTTTAATTTGATATTGGTGAAGTGATTTATATTTATTTTCGTAATTGAAAACTCTAATTTATTTCATTCTCACAAGATTAGCGACTGATATAAGGATCACCGCCTTTAGTTTCTTGAAAGTGGGTATTTCCAAGATATTGTTTCGATAAATTAGCAAGTTATTCAGAAATGAAACCGTATCAGGGAGTATGAAAGAGTATATCACGAGACAACTCATATTATATTCATGCTGATAGTCATTCTAATTTGATAGGAAAAAATATAAACTTTAATTCAAAAATTTCAGTCGCAAATCGTCATACACTTTCGATATTTCAAAATGAACTTTTTTTTCCAACCGCCTCTTATATTCACTTATTTCGTCAAAAAAAGCTCATTCAGGATATTGCTTAGATGTCATGGTTATTATACTACTACTATACAACCACTGAAGAAAAGTAACTGCTCATCGGCCATTTTCTGTATCTGTAATGACTCTTTTTTATGAGTCAGTCCAAATACAAACAGTCTATCCACACTATCTGGAAATTCTAACTATTGAATTAAACGCTGGTGATCTGTCACAAAAGTTTCATATCATGAGAATTTGAATCGAGATTCATTCGTTCAATAAGTATTGATCACAACTGAAGTCCTGTAGCAGAATATTCAGAATATTGACTTGATTGGCGATATCAATTTCAGATCCCTAAATAGCAGAGAATCGCAAATGATACTAGCATAAAACTGCTATTGGCTTGTTTTCAGTGTGAAATTAATTTTTCAACAGAACTAAAAATTAGTTGTTGGAGAAAAACCTTTCGATCAACAATTCCGCCAACTCCGTAAAATGTTTCAAATAATTCAACAGATCATAGATCACCCATCAGAGTATCAAGAAATCAACTTGAGGTGAATCGAAATCCATTTCAAAATATTCTGATGCACCTGATGCCAAAATTAAGATACGCTCTTATAATATAATCGTACCTCACATATATTTTGGCTTTCTTCTTCGCCGCATCAAAAAATATAAAGTACAAAGAAGTAGAATGAAAAAAATTAAAAATACTTTCCGTTGACAGAAATAACTCCTCGATCTTGATCCTCTCCATAAAAATATTCAAGTTCCTAATAACATTACAATATTTTCTATAATTTCACATTCAGAACCAAATTGCTCAAAGTAATTTCTATAATTATCAGAGGTATTGTGTGGAAGATGAAAGTGAAAATCATTCAGTCGTGAATTATGTGTTCTTCCGTAGTAGAGAAGAGCAATCAACAATCAAAACAGTGGGAAACAATATTTGGGAAAATTCCTCAATAGCAGATTCATGATTGTCCTTGAATTATTTCTCACCTAGCTCATGTTTAGGTATTGCTAAAACGAATTCAACCATGAATAGCAAAGTTCTTGAATGTTTGATAAAAAATTCATTCGAAGACATGCAGATCTCAATCTTTTGACTTGAATAATGAGTCGTTTCACATGTGTTTTTGGTGAAAGTTCGTCAACTCCATTGGTGAGTTCGAAAAGCTGGAACGATCAGACATCTATATACAATCACGTATACGGTTTTTCGAATTGAAATATATTTTTCAACAGTCACAACGAAATGTTTCATTGTGACAGAACCATGATTTCTGAAAGTTCAATATCTGAAAAAGACCCAACGGAAAATACCAAGTAATATTATGAAATGGAATTCCCATGACATTGCAATTTGGTATTTTCACATTGTTAATTTTGCATGATGATTGCGTACTTTCTAAACTAAGTAATGTTATTATTTTCATAACATGCATATCTTCAGTGGTAGCCAGTACATTATTCAGGATTTCAATTAAATAAACAAACAAAAGTTAATTACCTTTTCGAGTATTCAGCCATATTGCTGTTAATCATTCACAGTATGTTGTTTGGAAATTTTTGTTCCCTTTTAACACCTACTAATTATTCGCATAAAATAGATGCGTTGTTTCCATGGCTCTTAAAAAAATGAAAATGAGTCTATGAACGATTCTTCGAACATGACCGTTGCCACTGAACTGAAATTCACGGTGAGCTAAATAGGATTGTGTTTTTGATATGAATAATGTATGATTTCAGAGCATTAATATCATTTGAAGTTCGAGCCTTTTTCTCACTATCGTTCCTCAGGAACTAGGAATTGTTTTTATTTCAATTTATGTATTTGAAGTCGCATCAACATTCGTGAACCTCAGTGAATCCTATATAATTCAGACTAAATACATTTTTGAGATAACAGATATTGATATTCAACTCTCTTGTTTGCATATGATACGCACTCCTTTATAATGTCATCCACTGCCAATAGGGAATCGCAGAATTCACAGATATATACCGGTCGAGATCCTTGAGAAGACCTCTCCCATAGGCATCACAACTAATGGACTGGCCCTGAAAGAGAATACTGCGGAATGAGCAAGATAGAATACTTTGAGTATTATCAGAAACTTGGGTATTTTTATGGAGAGAATAAAGTTTGTGGAATTATTTGTTCGCAATTTTTTTCTCCGAATCAAAAAAAAAGAAATTACAACTTCTGAATAATTCTACCCGGTTCGGTAGGTGAACTCAGGCAGTTCTAAATGATCAGTTTTTTCGATCAGAATGAGTTATTTATGGTAATTAGGATATGAAGCTGAAGAAGCATAGGGTCGGATTTATTGTAGTACTAGGTGTATTATGATGAAGATGATGATGAAGAAGCTATTTTATAGTAAAATAAAGCTGGATAAAGCGGTATTCAATTAAGTTCTGATTGTTGTGCGAGATTGATTCTCTATTTTCAAAAAATTGTATTATTTTCAGCCTACCGAATTCCATAAACCATATTGAAGAATATTGAGTGTTTTCCGGGATGTATTGAAAATTATGATAATTTTTTTTCTTATAAACCTATAGATGCTCGAAAAACTTCTCAAAGAAGAAATAATTGACACAAGAAATATAGATGCTATTCATGAAAACGGATGAATGGAGATCTTTTCTACAATGAATAAAATTATGAAAGTAAATGTTTTTTAAACGCTTTCAAAATGGGTTTCATCAAGTTTTTCAAACACGATTGGTAATTTGTTGTTATATTTCTTTGCTTTGTGATGAGCAGATAGCTGTCTTGCAACTGTTTTGATTTTGATCATAATAAAATGTCCAAAAAATCTGATAAGCTAAATGTTGACCACTCCATCGATTTCATATTTGCATGACAGAATTCACTCTCGACAAAGTGAATAAATTTATAGAGTTTTAGCGTGTGGAATAAAGAAATGTCTTAAAGTTTTCTTGTCTTGGAAGAATTTATTCTTGTCATGTTGTTACTATATTCTTTGCTTTCACGACTGAATTGTATATTATGAACTGAATCTGGAGCGGTGTTTGAGAGTGAAAATATAACTTCCAATGCTCGTATGGAAGAAGAATCGCATGTAGTATTCGAAAACACTGTCATACACCTGGAGCAAGTTGTGAGCAATTCATCTAGTGACTTGCAAGTAACAAAAGTTGTTACCATGCAGATGTGATGCTACATATATTAAGGCTACATCGACCTGAAAACTGTATGACAATGCTAAAAATATACTTGATAACGTCATCAACATAGGTGATGAGGAGAAGTCAATGGGAGAAAACATGCTTTATGTTTATATTCTGAGCTGCAAGAGGTAAATAAATCTTGGCTGATACTGAATGAAAATCCATAAAAACAAAGAATATACCACAATTTCCAGTATGATTCACACTGACAATTGGTTTATGAAACCACGGCACGTGTTTCGCTAAGCAATAGCTTCCTCAAGCAGGATTCATTTTTACAGTATATCTAGCGGCTGATTTCCCAATAATGGAAAAAATCTTGTTGGTAAGATCTTTTCTGATTTCATGAACTAAAGGCTTAGGTTGAAAAATATTCTCTATGATTTCATATCGAGTTGGCTTCACAAAAACATTTTCTAAATTAGCTCAAAGATAACTAAGCCCAGCTTCAAGTGGAACCGAGGGTGGAGCTAGTTGTAGGTTTGTTCAGCTTATCCAATCCATCTTGGAACAAACTCAGATACTTTTCCAGTTGCACACTGGTAGTGTAGACAATGACGAATAAAAAACACCTTCTAGGAATGAATTTCAACACAGTGAACACATTTAATAGATGTTTTTCATCTTAGTATACTTCACAGAGATTGCTGGGCATATACGTTATTAGTTCTGTACCGAGATGGATTGAATAAGCTGTACAGAAAACTATTATTCATCACTCAAATAGTAATGTTTCGGAATGTAAGGAGAAGTCCAGAAAATGTATTTTGCTATTTTCAATACTCGAAAAACATCGGAATCATATTAGTAGTGTGGATGTGAGTTTGACGTATTCAGGAAACCCAGCTATGAAGACACTTAAATCACACGGGATTCTTTCCATCCGAATAAGCAGCCTACAGTTCAACATACAGAGCATTCTCAGTGCTTTTGTCAATTCATGCACAATCCAAAAGTTAGTCAGAAAATAGAGCCTCGTAAGTTTACTCACAGACTAATGTACCCCAAGATCAAACAATCAGATGTTGAAAAAAAAATAAAAATGTGAAATATTTGTAACATATTCTGGTGAAAGTTTATTTTCTCTTCAATGCCAATGATGAAACAGAAAAATTAAAGAAATCTCGAGTTTATAAGCTCAAGTGTGCGGAGTTAAATAGCGTTTATGTGGGACAGTGTGGCAGAAATTTTGCGAAAAGCTATGCGGAACATGACAGATCCTTCGGACTAGGTACAAATGAATCGAAGTTTTCGAATTATTTCTTGGAATGCAATCACAAGTTACGAATGCAAACGATACAGAAATTTTGCACTAGGCGAGCAGCTGTTGGAAACTAGATTATTATTCAGAATTATTAGAATTTCATAGACATAAAGATTGTGGATGCAACCTGCTGAAAGTTAGATAAGAAAGGATGAATATGTACATACATTATTTTTTTAAATTCAAATGGTGTTTCTGAGGTGCGAAATCATCATGTCACGACGTTAACGATATTTCAAATATTCCTCCTGAACTGAAATTTCTCGGAGATATATGTCAATATAAAATGGAGATAAAGGTAGAAAACTGCTTCGGTTTCGGTATAATAAAACATTTTAATGGTTTAAATGAAAGTGGATATGTTTTGAACTATTTTTTGTGTTCTACACCCATCCAGTTCGTCATGAAACAAGACGAAAAATTTCACTACAGAATACATAATGTTTGATGGATGATTACATTGGAAACCCTCAAGATGATTTTGAAAAAATCGGACGGAATAAATATATTGTCCAACGAGTATGAAATGAATGTCAATTTCCACGAGTTTGAAGTTTGGAGCATTCGCCTATGGCTCTGCTGCGAATTATACGAGTGGTCAATTATCATTCCATGTTATATACTACGATTCCTCAACGGCTATAACAGAAAATAGCAGAATGATTTCACCAATAACATGAATTTCAAATTTAATGTAATTCAAAATTTTCATTTACGTACAATTGAATAGGTAAATAGAGCTGTCATTTCTCAAAATTTGATATTTCATGGGTGACCTGATTTAATGTGTAAAAATAACTACAACTGTAACACAATGACGTATTCGTGTAATTAGGGAAGGAAATGAAATTGGGGTCATACAAATGTACCTCATTGTTCTATGAAGAACAGTTGAGATAAAGCAGTTTTGTGTTGAAACCGTCGAAAAAATTCGAAACGAGTCACCTAACTGGGAATAGTTTGAGAGGGAGTCCCCAGTAGTTTTCTCGATCGACTAAGTGAATGAAATAAAAAAAACAACATTTCTATTCCCTTTCTGCTATGCCAAATCAATAGAAGAAACGGCCAATGGAAAATGAATATGATGGAACATTTTCTGCGACCTTCTTATTTTTCAAATAATCTGAGATACTGAAGACAATGACAAAAGTGTGATTGTCCAATCGTTCCAATAATAATTTGAAAGAAAATTTTGAAAGATATTGCAGTATGACACGATGCATTATAATTTTTATTTACTTGATAATTTTCAGCACTCATATGAAAGTGAAAGGTCATTCTTTACGGAGGTAAAATAGTTTTGAGTGTATGATTACAAAGTAAAAATAGCCCCGAATTATTCAGTGTTGTAATGAATTTTATGTTATACTAGTTCATTATTGTGTTTTCATTGCCCAGTACCCAACTAGAAAAGAGTGTACTTTGTGGTTGTGTGGTCATAAAGGTAACTTTATGGTCTTTGCGTGCGAAAAGTTTACTGTATAGCCCGCATGAGCGTGGGCTGTAAAATGGTACGCACCGCACCGGACAAAAGGACACAACATTTTCATGGTGTACCAAAATACTGTTTTTTGACGCTCCTTCAGTTTGGCTGAGGATCAACATGTGAAAATATCGTTTTATATAAAATGAAAATATTGTTCAATTCAAATTGAATTTTAGGATTTTCAAAATACCCATAAGAAGATGCCATAATGAACTAGAATGATGTGAAAGTTTGTATGCTACATAGGTACCGATAGATATAGTTGAGCTCGGCTTTATAAGTTCGTCGCCCTTTAGGGCATAGACATATCTACTTAGCAGCCTTATCACATGTATACAAGTATTGTTGAAAATGTCATGAAATGGAAGTGTTTGGAATTGCTCATAACAATTGCATCAATTGCGATGAAAACTAGTGAATAGTTACTGAGGAAACTGAAATAATAAGTAACTTGCATCTTTTGAAAACCTGAGACCCACTACGTCTGAAGTAAATAGAAAACTAGATTGGTTTTATTTCAAATTTATTTTAGTTCCTGTATACTCAAAAGGTATAGCTTTGTATTTGAATCGAAACTTCAGATTTGAAAATTAGAATTATTTCACATATTATTTTCAGAGAAACATGAACTTTTTTAATTGGCTAGTTTATATTGAATGTTTTGGCATTACGATATTGTTTTAATCTATCAGTTTTATCTTTCAGGAGCGCTTCATGGATCAGTTGGCCTTTGGCATTTTTGTTTCAAGGTATAACCGACGACGGATCTTCTGGAGATTTACCAATACGGTGAGAACCTTAAAACTATTCATTAATTTTAAATAATAATAATGATAACGTCTCCATTGAGTTCGAAAATACTTCAGTACATCAAATGCATATATTTTGGCGACATAGGAACGTAACAGAAAAAAAAAGTTAATTGTATCATCGGGAGCAAAAGTGTTTTGTGCCGAGAGAAATGATCGAAAAATGAATAGTACAGAAAAGTAGCCTATTTTCGCAAATCAAATGTATTAGAACTTCATGTCTTGAACTAATAATTCTTCTAGATCTTAGGGCCACCCAGAAGTACTTGGTGTCTGATAGAGGAACTAGACTGAAAAAATAATCTTCAAAGAATATGAAGGGACAACGAGCTCTAACAACCAAGGAGCATCACAATAGATCTGGAAAGGTCGCAGTGAATCAGGCCATGGGCCAGCTCCCCGATAATCTAATCTAATCTAATAGGATAAAATTGGGCTTCTAATTTCGAAGAGAGTACCTCCAAACAATTCATCTATATTTTACGATAGTTCGAAAAAAACTCTGACATTTCAGTTCATTTGGTATTGGCACAATCAATTTTCTAGAAAAAAATGATAATAATAATTTTAACAAATTTTTCAAACAGTTAGTTAGGTTGTGACGTTCGGTTTTTTATGACAAGCGTTGTTCTGATCTGAATGAGGCATGTATCCGTTTTATTTTCTTGCATGGGAAGTACTCTTTCTCTACTTAAGTTTCGACAGAATAAATATTCTAATCTGATTACCTGTTGAATTTGATGTTACTGCACACTTTTCTTCTCAGCTCAAAAATTCAGAAATACGATGATTCATTTCTAATGTTTTCGAAACTTAAATAACACTAACCTACTCTGAGAAAAGAATAGTATGATTTCTTATTTTACATCCCTTGTCTTCACGGTATTACCCATAGGACCTATCTCATGGAAAACAAACGATAATTTTTTAGGAAGCATATGCACGAATTCATCGAATAGAAGAGTGTACTTCGATATAATAAACCTCTTTTGTTCAGGCAAATATACCAGATTATCGTATGAATTTCAATAGAGAACAGCTCTATAGGAACATATTTCTAAGATAGTGTTGCCCAGTAAAGCGTAAGTGATGGTACAGCAGAATTCAATAAATCTATAATTTCGTCCCTTAGGTTCCGTCATCTAGATACAAAAGTTCGACTGAAAACGACCGGAAAAGGAGCCAATGGTGGTTCTCCGTCTGCATCTCCTGATACAGAAAACAGTCGTTCACCCAAAAGATCACCGGCATCATCAAGACGATCATCTCCTAACAGTGATCAACAGAAATGAATCATAAAATGAATTTTGAAATTTGTGGAGCTTATATTCGAACATAATTTTTGTTTTCGCTTCCAGTTATGAAAATAATAATTATTGTATGGTGATTACTTTATTTGAAAATTCTTTGTCCGGAGAAGTTTGATGAATTAAAGTATCGATGAAATGATAAATTGAATATTTTCTTTGCCAAAACATCCTTTCTCAACAATGCTCAATTTTTTCCCTTATAGAACACTCTCACGAGTCACGAGTACGTAATGAGAAGAGAGATAGCTTTTAATGATTGTCGTATCTGATTTCAGGAAAAATTTGTATATTTTTCCCGATACGTAACCGCAACAATAAGGAAGCAAAATTGACTGGGTATTTTGTCAGTTAGGTATCGTATTTTCATGAATTTTGGGATTGAATGAAAAACATATATACTATTTGAAATTAATATACTTTCTCTTGTCGACGTTTCGGAAGCTAATCTGCCTTATTGAGGATTTTTGGTTATAAATATGAATTTCAGGATATTCCTACATCCTCATAAAACATCCAAACAATATTTTTTATCTTTATTTGCTCTGATCGATATTGCATTTTTCAAATCTGTGAGGAAATGCTCGAAAGAAAATTTTCCTAGGTTGATAGAACACTTACCTGATCACATCAAAGATGAAATGAGGCTTCAGTTAGGCCGTGTTCCGTTTTCCTGTCTGGTTAACCCGACTGGTAACTCAAGATGGTGGTCACTCTAGTAACCAGTATAACGAAACGGCTATTGGTAACAATATTTGGAAACGGAATGCGGCCTTTGTTGGGACACAATCACTATTTTTCGGGGGAAGTACGTGGAGAGCTAGATATGTCTCCAGGTATTGGACAAGAATGTCATCAGATTTATAATGGCTTTCAATGCTGGACATTAACTTACAAGCAACATACATACAAAAAATATAATGATCTTCAAAAGGCAGAGTTAGCTCGAGTTCACACCTGACGGAGGGCGGAACAAGTATTCCACTCAACCGTGAATTGAGAATTCGTGAGGTAATCCGACGAATTATTACCTTCTCGCTTGAGCAGCGTGAGAAAGAGCTTCCCGAAGAGATTCCGTAAATGTACAGAACAAGGTAAAAACACTTTGAAAATGTATCATGTGTATGATTATTGTAGGTGCTTTCATTTCATATAAAAAATGCTACACATGTGGTTATTTACTTGATTTTTTCATGAACATTTTGAAAAAAGCAAATATTGAAAAAACGCCTAGGGAGCTCCAGATTGGTAATGTATTTCATTTGAGAAAAACGCATAAACTTGAAGTTGACGAATATCAATGAGGCATTTGAAGTAACCTTTATAGATATAAATGTTTCTCAGACCATTACTTGCTATTTCGGTGTTCTCGGAGCCACCCACCGATTAACTTTCAGATCTTCCATAAAAAACTCATTGAGAGCTGGCTCATTCAGAGCCGGCTTCACTTCCAAATGTAATTCACCTTGGCCACATTGTGACAAACAAAAATCGAGTGCTGAGATGGGACCATTGTATTGGCAGAAAAAAATGGTTGTTCCATTCGGACAAATTACATTATTTGCTATCACGGAGAATACAACACCCTATACATCTGAAACCAATTCCAAAATCATTATATCATATAAATTTTTTTCTTATCTTCTTAGATTAAACATATATCGAGCAGCTCCTTCTGGCTAGCACCTTTGAAGATCAGTAACATTCGATATCGATGTTTCACCAACATCGCAGTTGGCATTTCCAAGAATGTTACTGCTCCTTCTGGCTAGTATTCAGATATATAATTGAAAGAATGGATAATAAGAAATAATAAGAATAAGAAATTCGAATATCATGCTTTCACCATTTCAACACTCACTTATTTCGTCATAACCACAATCCATTTTTACCAATGCCAGTCTATTATGTTATTGAAATCGGATCCATTTCATGAAATATGTACCACCTGAATTGAAAAAAATTGAACTAAAAACAGACCAATTATAATATGATATATATGAATTCGCCCATGGTGAACATGAAAATGTATTATTGTTGTATGCCTGGTGTATCACGGACATTTCGTGAGAAATAACTCAATAAAAGGTACCGGTTCCACCTACCTGACTATGCAAATTTATAGTTCCACTTATACGATGAGTATTGACGCAAGTGAAACAATAATTTTTCTCGTGAACCAATGATTGTTTGGATTTCGTGACTGTTTCAAATCGATCTAGCTATTCAAGATTTGTTTGAATCCGCACAGCATTACTCACTTCATTTTACGGATAGATAGAGCTTTAGGAATGAATATTTCATTATGAATTACATTTTTCATTCCTTCAGACCAGCCCTGGACTATAACTTAACCTGGACTATATTGTTCACTATAAATAAATATGCTGATTCCTTTTTAAATCTAAACTTTATCTTAAAAATTATGGCAATGATTTATTTCCGAGAGTTATCTCTCAATATTTGTTGACACCTATTTTCTTCCGTAAAAAATCAGTGCTTACTCTTATTTTATTCCAATCTTTATATTTGTTGATATGTATTTTATTTCGAAGTTTATCTTCTTGTTTAAATTCTATTTTACTATAAATTCTGTGGATTGTTGACAGAAGTTCAGTTCAATCACAGGGTTGTTACCTGCTGTTTATTCAATAAAACAACACATAGTAAGATCGATTATCTTTATTTGTGGGTGCTATGAGTATACAAGAGTAATTCAACGTAACTGTTCTCACCGAACGAAGAGGCTTTAACGGACCACATAACTGCTTGGAGCCTAACGTAACTGGCGCATTCAGTAGGATTTCCAATACAACCGTTGGGAAGACAAGAAAACAAGAAGGTTTCCAACAGCTGTAGAGAACGCGACGATTCCAGCTTCAGCGTTGGGAACAACAGAGTTCTGCTACCAGAAGAATCCTAGGTGACCATAGACTTGTCACATTTTGATTCAAAGGCAGAAGAACACAAGACAACAGGAGGAGAAGAAGACAGGAGGCAGAGGCGAAGAAAAGAAGGCAGAAGAAAGAAAACTGTGTCTGTTGGATAGACACAAACACAAAGACAGCACTTCAATCATATCACTGTTGGATACCAACTGGTATACACATAGAGTGAGTCCTTTAATTTTATCCATATCCTATATTTTATTCTTTATTTTGATTACATATATTCATACTATTTTTATTATATTGGTGAACTTTTAGATGCTTTTCTCTGATGAGATAGTAACTGGAGTTCTATGTTTCGTAATTTACATAGTTTAAAACAAACAAATAGTGAACTACGTCAACAAATTAGACAAGCGTTTCTTGAATTACCATCTCTTTCTGAAATCATTCCTGTAAGCATTGACTCAGAGGTAGATACCTCAACTCAAAATTTATAAACATTGAATATTTCTCATACAAATCCACAAAACGAAACAATGGTCGATACAAATTATCAACAGCTTAGATTATTTTTGGACATTTCACCCAGCTTCGAAGGAAATCCGTGTGAATTAGATAATTTCATTGCATTTTGTGATGAAACATTTCAGCATTATATAAATGAACCTCAACCTATCAAAAATTTGATTTTACGAGCAGTAATTGGTAAACTGAGAGAAAAAGCGCTCACATTGGTTTCTAGTAGAACTGAATTGAATACATGGAATGATATTGAAGATTTATTAAGACTTTCCTTTGCCGATCAAAGATCTTTTGCTTGTTAACTTCAAGAATCGCACAATTTAAAACCATTGGCAAAAATAAATTCATACAATTTTGGTTTTAGATGTCAGTATACCAGAAGTTTGATATTTTCATCCATCAATAATGATCCATTGTTGAACCAGCAAGCAAAAATTGCTCAAATTAGCAATATTGAAAAACTAATTTTGGTCTCATTTTTGAAACACTTACCACCACTGATTCAAATGGGAGTTCGCCTTAAAAATCCAACTTGTTTGGAAGATGCCTTGAAATATGTTATTGAAGAAGAAAATTTCATGACATTAGTAAATGATGGCGAGAGAAATAATCCACAACAGCTACCTAACCCAAATTTTAAATCACCTATGGTACAAAAATCGAATTATTCGCAATCCTTCATGCCGAATAATACTTCAAAAAATCAACAATATTTCCAACGTCCAGATCCACAATATTTTCAACCACAGAACCAACAATTTCCACAGTACAGCAGTCAATCATTTTCACCCCAACCAAGAAGTTTTCCAAGCCAACCAATTCAATTTAACCGAAGACAAGTACCACAAAAACTTTTCACAATAAACGAGTATTTGGTACTCCCCAACCTGGCAATACTAATGTTTGGAAACCAAAAAATCAATTACCATCATATAAGCCAACACCTATGTCAACAGTGACCAGAAATGTCCCTCAAAAATATAATTTTCAATCCCAATCAAGACCAACGTTCAAGTCGGAAGAACTTCATTTAATTGAACCGAATCCAATTGACAATGAAGAAAATGAATATGATAATTATGAATTCGTTCATGATGATCAAGAAATATTTCCAGAAACAGATAATGAAGAAACAAATGATATTTTTGAACCACTGATGTTTTTTGATAGCCTCTGGAAAGGAAATTACTTAGTTTGCTGTGGGTTGCTTTTTTTTCCGGACATGTCTTGCTTTTTTTGACTCAGGTGTCTTTTCTTTGCTGTGCATGTATTACCTAATGTTATTGAAACCTCATGTGGACAACAGTTAGCGAAATATGAAGCTCATATTCCAGCTTTTGCGGAATTTCAAAATAATGAAAAAATAATTTTCACACTATTCGATTTTCATCCTTTTTTTGACGGTTTAATAAGCTTTCGAGATATAAAAAATATGGGTTTTAACTGGAATTTACAAGATGGTTATTTGATCAGAGATGACGTACATATTCCTGTCAAACAGTGTTCTCCGTCAGAATATAGTGTATATAGTATCAGTTTAAATGTAAACGAAATTTTAAGAACTAAATTAGCAACAGATGCAACGGTTGATGGAACTTATTACATTCCATTCAAAGAAATAAATGAACAATGTTTCATACCAGAAAGCATAACAACAGTTGAGAATGGCTATGCAATTGTTGAAATTCAAAATGACATCACCTTTGCACATATATCCATTAGAAGATTGTGAACTTTTTCAAAGTGAAATAAAAAATGTATATCCATATCCTGATGCAGAAGAAATAGAGAATTTATTGAGACTTGATCATCTCAATGATGAAGAAAAGTATAAACTACTCAAATTATGTAAACAATTTCACACCATTTTTCAATATCCTGATCAACCCCTTTCTGCAACTACTCAAACAACTCATTCAATTCAAACCACAGATGAAGAACCAGTTTATACAGAGTCATATAGATTTCCTGAAATTTATAAGAAAGAAGTACAAAATCAAATTCAAAAAATATTAGAAGATGGAATAATTCAAAATAGTTCCAGTCCTTGGTCAAGTCCTATATGGATTGTTTCAAAGAAGCCAGATGCTTCTGGAAAATCCAAGTGGCGTGTAGTAGTTGATTATAGAAAACTCAACTCAAAAACAATTCACGATAGATTTCCTATCCCGAATATTAATGATCTTTTGGAACAATTGGGTAGAGCCCAATATCTCGCAACACTAGATTCAGCTAGTGGATTTCATCAAATTAGAATGAACCCTGACAGTATTTCGAAAACAGCATTCTCAACAGAAGCAGGTCATTTCGAATTCCTAAGGATGCCCTTTGGATTAAAAAATGCACCCTCAACCTTTCAAAGAATGATAAATGAAATTCTCAAAAATCAGATGAATAGAATTTGTTTAGTCTATATGGATGATGTGATCATTTTTTCCTCAAGCTAAGATGAACATTTTAAAGATATAAAAGAAGTTTTCAAACAATTTGAAGACTATAACTTGAAAGTCCAGCTAGACAAAAGCGAGTTTTTGAAAAAAGAAGCAGAATTTTTAGGACATATCATTACACCCGATGGAATAAAACCCAATCCAAGAAAAATTGAAGCTATCACTAAACTAACTCTCCCCAAAACTCACAAAGAAATCAAAAGTTTTCTAGGAATGATTGGTATTTACAGAAAATTTATAAACAACTTAGCAAAAATAACAAAACCTTTAACGAATTGTCTTAAAAAAGGTAAAAAGGTAGAACATACGCCTGAATTCGTTGATTCTTTCAAAACTTGTAAAAAAACTCTTATGCAATGACCCGATATTGATTTATCCTGATTTTACCGAAGAATTCACATTGACTACGGATGCAAGCAAATATGCAATTGGAGCATTTTTGAGTCAAGAAGGTAAACCAATTTGTTTTGCTAGCCGTACTTTGAACCCAAATGAAATAAATTATTCAGTTTTTGAAAAAGAAATGTATCTATGGGCAGTGAAATATTTTCGTCCATATATTTTTGGCCGACATTTCAACATTGAAACCGATCATAAGCCCCTGAAATGGTTAGACAGTTTGAAAGAACCAAAATCAAAATTAGTTCGTTGGAAACTACAATTATCAGAGTATGATTATGAAATCGATTATATCAAAGGAAAAGAAAACCTAGTTGCCGATGCATTATCAAGAAACCCTTCAGAAAATGAATCAACAATAAATGAACCAGGAGACATAAACGAAACTATTCAAAATTTTATAGAAGAAGTAGAAAATTATACCTCTACAATACATTCTGCTGAAGAAATGCCCATACTTACTTTTCCATATACAGACAAACCCTTGAATTATTTCAAACATCAAATGAGTCATAAAACTATCAGACTCCTCACCTGTACCCTTATGTATTCGAGAGAAGATTTTCGATAATCAAAGATACTTTATCAATATCAGGAAACGATATATTGAGGAGGATCTAGAAACTTTCATTAACAATTTGGTAAACAACACCACATACCATTTATACTTTCCAAATAAAAACGATGAACAATATTTTCTGAAATTGATACAAGAAAAATGAATGAGAATCAATTCCAAATTGATAATTTGTCCTAGTAGAGTCAATGATGTTGCATTGGAAAGAGATCAGTTAGAAAAAATGAACTATCATCATGTCTACAAAACTGGACATAGAGGAATAGAAACAACGGTGAATTCAATAAAAAAAAATTATTATTGGCAAAATATGGACAAAGATATTGCAAATTATATTAATAATTGTAATATTTGCCAAAAATCGAAGTATGAAAGACAACCAAATAAATTTGAATTCCAACCTATTCCAACCTATTCCGAATTCATATTGACGTATTGTCAATCTCCAAAGAAAAATTTCTTACCCTAATAGACATATCCTCTAAATTTGCCCAAGCTCATCCGATTATGGGAGCAAATGCAATAAAAATATTAGATGGATTTTTGACTTTCATATCACACTACGGTGTACCCGAAACCATTATTTGCGATGGAGGATCAGAATATAATAATATAATTTTTTTGATTTCTGTAAAATACATAAAATAAATGTACACTTCACAACTCCATGAAACCCAAATTCAAATAGTTATATAGAAAGATTTCATTCAACACTTCTAGAACATGTAAGAACTCAAACCAGACAAAATCCAGCGGAATCATTGAATAATCTAGTCAGATATTCATTATTACAGTATAACAATTCGATACATTCAACAACTGAACATCCCCCCTTTGAAATTGTCTCAGGACAGTTCAACACGAAAGATCCTTCAGACATTACAGAAAAAGATGTCATATCAAAATATGTTCAAGATCATAAAGAAAATCTCTAAAAAACTTATGAAAGTATTAATTCAACATTGAAGGCGAAAAAGAATATCAAAATGGAGAAAATAATTACCAAACGAGTGGAACCAATGATTGTTTCTGAAAACGATCAAATATACCATAAAGAGCAAACAAGAGATAAATTAGCTTCAAAGTTTTTCCAAAATAAATCCTATTGCTCAAACAACAAATGAAGTCAAAACTGAAAATTCTAAGTATTCAAAACATAATTTGAAAAAACGTAAAAAGTATTGATCAGCATTTAATTCTTACAGGATGATTCGATTTGTTGTACTCTCATTCATCCTATTTTCCTTCCCTAGTGAAGGAACTATACAAAAGTTACATAATCCCATATTGCCTATCAATTTAGATGCAACAAGAATAATTGTAAGTGAACATACTTTCGTTAGCTACATAAATGTTACAGAACTTTTAAGTATGAAACAAAATTTGGATATTCAACTGAGTTTCATTATAGAAAATCAAAATACTAGTACTCAAACGAACTTGCTCATTCAACAAGCAACTACGATATCTACTCAAATTGATCATCAATTGTAAGTTATCAATCCACATGTTTTATCTAAACGCGGGTTAATCAATCTTGGTGGAAAAATATCAAAATGGTTATTTGGTACTTTGGTACCCTCGATAATGATGATGAGGAAAGGATTAATATAATTTTAAACCATTTGAATTAAAATAATGCTATGCTATGCTATGAGTATACAAGAGTAATTCAACGTAACCTGTTCTCACCAAACGGAGAGGTTTCAACGGACCACACAACTGCTTGGGGCCTAACGTAACTTATGCGTGGAATCGCTCGAGCAGTTTCTTCACATCTTCAGCAGATATGAACCGCCATCCGTTCAGGGCCATCCTATAGTTGGACTCACTAGAAAATTATACTCGTTTATCCTTTCTCTTGAGCAGGGTATCCCAATGTCTATGGGTCCTGATCCACTAGTGGGTCTTGAGCGAATTTTTATTGGGCCTTGTATGTACAACGACGCACCAACCGACCGAGCCAAGACGAAAATTGTATTTCAACTTTGTATTTCGTTTGAAAAATCCTTCCATTCATGAAGCACGACGCGCAGTGAATCGGATGAGCACGGTCGGATCGGAACAGAACAATCGGAACGGAAGCGAAGACCGCGCACCGAATCGGAACATACGGATATTTTCATTCTCGTATCAAGCATCTTATGTTTTCATCTGAATTATTCAAGATTGACAATTGTTGCAGAAATTTGAAATTTCTATCATCAGGAATGAGATTAATTTTGTGCAATAATAATAAAAATTTTAGATCTCTGAAACAATTGTCTGTTTTGAAAAATTTAGATAAGTATTATAAAACCGATGAGGGAAATTTTCAATTTCGGAAACAATTATTGATTTTGAATAATAAATTCAAGTATTATTCTCAATATATTGAAATTTTTCATTTCGTTTTGAGATTTCACTCAGTAGTTAACAAGTTATAAACAAAAATAAATTCATTTCTTACCGGAGAGACCTGTTTTTATGGAATATCTCTTTGGGATTTTTGTCGTGATAGTATCTGGTTCGTCCCCATTAGGTATATAAGTGTTGTTTTGTCTTTATCATTTTGTTCATTATTATTATCATTTGATTTATTACATTTACTTGCATTCACAACTATCGGGCTCAATAGTTTTCATTTTTGGCTCAATCAGTTCCCTTTACTTCATAATATTCCTGTTCATTACTTTCCCCACACCCTATATATCCCAAGTGCTACATACTGATGTGTATCGACGGAATATATGCAAGTCCAGAGAGCAAGAGAGAATTAGGCATCCCTAGGTAAACTTTATATATTGTACAGTCCACTCCCAACCTATCATTGGGGATCGATCATTTGGTTCCTTCGGCCGAATCTCTGGATTTGTGATAAAAAAGACTTTTCACGGTTTCAATAGTTTTGGGTGCAAGTTATGTAAAAATTTTCCCTTGAAAATTTATATTACTGTTTACTCTTAAATTCTCAAGAATTTGTTTTCTCAAGGAAATTTCCCTTGTAGTGCAAGCGCTGCGAAACATTCCGTTTGAAAAAACCGATGACCTCATTCTGATTGATGATTTGAGTTAAGAAAGACTTGATTAATGATATTGTGGAGGTTGCCGGACGGAATTATGGTCCAGTTTTTTTTTTCGGTCCTATAATAGTTTTCGCTTCCATCGCTGTAGCTGCGAAAAAAAAATTGTTATTGACTATTAACACCTGGTTTAGGTAAGGTATGGAGAAAAACGGTATGATCTAATTCAATACAAATTTGATAAAAAAAGTGGTTTACCTATTAATAAGTAGTGAAAAATTCATTCAGGTAAGACAATTGTCAAAATTATTGCCGATGCATTTGTGAAGGAAAATACAATTGATTTCGCTTTTTCTACGAGTGCAAAAAATTGTCAAGCATTCAGCATTATATTTGCAAAGCCTAATCAAAGAATTTGTCATAGGTGGTTTTGCCATTTGCACCGGGTACAACTTTCCATCTCGTCTTTCATAACCGAATTGGAGTAAGTTCGGAGGCCCATGTATTGCAGCCCTTAAGCAATGTAAATACAAAACATAAAAAGTTCTGATAATTTCATTTCATTTGAATCGAATCCCAGCTTAAAAGATATTTATTGGCTGATCCTTCAGACCAAATCCCTCAAAAACTACTATTCGATAGCTCATGCTGAAAGTGGATGTTGAGTACGAAAACATCGGAATCTGCACAATTTATAAAAACTTGTTCAATTCCTTCACGAACAGCAACAAAAATATGGCTGGAAATCCTTCAATCTGCTTCTGGAGAGATGAATGAACATATTTCGACGGAAAAAGGTTTCGTTTTCTTTTTAAATATTAATGTAATAGTTCATTAATAATGTTACGAAATTTTAGTATAACTACTGCTCTTCGGGCTTGAAGGCCGTCGTTCTTTGGAATTTCTTCTTTGAAATTTTCTAGCGCCGGCCTTGTCGCTCGTAAACGCAGAATAATATGAATCTAACAATTCAGAAGACCTATTACCTTGGAGCTTGAAGATTTTTTGGAGTCTTTATATCCACCTGTAATGGCCAGCTGGGATTTTGGTTGAAGGACTTGATATAAATATTTGTAGTCAGTTTCAGTTAGTTTCGGTTTAGCAGTGTCTGAGGTGTTCTTTTTTTTAAATGATTTATTCAATGCCTGTTTTCCCTACCAAGGCCAATCATCGACTCCGGTGACCACATTTCCCCCAACCGGAAATTTTGCCGAACACTCTGGTATTCCAACCAGAGGTATTAGGGATCCTTTACAAGTCCAACAACCATGGACTCAGGACCGCCGGCTTTACGTCTCCTCCGAAGGACAGCAATTCCTCAATATATCTTGTGTTCATTGATATATTGCCTGCGAGCTATGATATTATACTTTGCTGCAGTTTTATGAGCTTTCGACGCGGTCTTTCCCTGCTGCTTAGCTTCAGATATCGAATGACCAGTCAACATGGAGAGCTAGGCCATGCCCGTGAGGTATTCTTTTCATCATTCTTTTGTTGATTAACTATCATGATTGTAACGGTCATAGAATCTTCGCCACTTAATGTCCCCTTGAAAGTCATTGTCACAGTGTCTAAGATTTTTCAACAAACATATGTTTCGATTTAGTTAGGTAGGTGGTGAATGAATTCGGCTAGAGCTGTATGTTGCGGTGTCTTTCTGTTCGTTACACTGATATATATCACTAAACACCGCTAATGCTTCATGGAGTGTATTGCCTGACAATTTTACATTTTGACTGCTAAATGAGGCTTGTATGAAAGTCTTCCATTTCGGCGTGAATGTGCATTTCTTCGCGGCATCTTCTATAAGAATTTCATCACACAACTTTTCCTCTGGTATAAGTTCAGTAGTGGATGGTTCCTTCCGTAATTCCTTAGCACACATGACGATTTTGCTACAGTCTAGCCGATGTACACGTTCAGCTATTTCCTTAATGAACTTCCTGCCATGAAAACCAAAGAAGATTGCTTCCTCTCAGTAAGATATGAGAATGAAACCTTGTCACCAAATTTATCGATCAGCATCACTTTGAGATCACGATTAGAACTACATCCTCTACTTCACCGAGTACAGTCATGCGTTGAGCCGAGTATGTCAATTCAAAAGCGGTCGTCGAAACACCGTCTTTTATATCCGCCATTAATTTGTCAAAAGCAGCCAGTAACTGTTTTTGTGATATTTGTTGTTGGTCGACCTCTTTCGTTACTAGAAGATATTGGTAATGAAACGTAATTTCTTCAACACGACGTATGATATTGGAAGTTTCTGCAAACAAATCTTCCGGTGTTTCGTATAACAAATTTTTGTGAAAATTTCATTGTATTATCAACGCATTGAAAAACAGCAAAGCTGCTGAAATCTCAGTTGAAAGATGACTCTTTTTTTATTATGGTTTTCGTCGTATACCACAAATGGAACATCATGAGTCACTCGACGAATCGCTGTTGCTTCTTTTTGATTTGCAGGTCAGTTGATGATCCAGCTACGCCCTGTGTTGTTGATGAAGCTCTTTCTTCCAGCTCCCTATGTAGTGACGACGACGAATTTTTTCTTCGCTGATATAGCTGGCCATGCAACTTTTATACCACGAGAAGTGTTCTTCATCAGCATTCGGATCAAACAACTTCTCAAATTTGTCTGAAATTTCGTCTTTGCGTCGTCTTGCTGCATTTGAATAGTTTCTTTCGGTTCATTCACCAGTTCAGCATGATTTTTCGTTCGCCTTTTTTTTAATCTAATAATTGTAGCGATATTTATTCACTTTAAAGAAAGTTATCACAAAATTCGAAGCACTGCTATTTTAAGTATTGGAAAATGTATCTGTTATAATAATGGATGAAGTTCAGCTATAACTGAAGTCACAAAAACTGTTGAGAAAAGCGCGGCCCGCTTCAAAACTCGAGAGAAGGTATGTGACGCTGGGAAGGAGATTTATAATAAAACTGACAACGGGCTTTTCTGGCAACTTTCAGTTCCAGGTTTGGAAGGATCTTGCAAAAACATTCCAGTCGAGAAATAGCGGTCAATGGTTTTTGCATTCGATACAACATTTTTTTTCGACAACTACAGTGATGGAATCGAAAACTCCTATTATAGGGCCGAAAAAAAAACTGGACCATAATTCCGTCCGGCAACCTCCAGATTATTATTCATCAAGTCTTCCTCAACTCAAATCATCAATCAGAATGAGGTCATCGGTTTTTTCAAACGGAATGTTTCGCAGCGCCCGCTCTATTGAAATTTTATTGAATTTGCATCTTTCTATTGGAATATTCTGATCCACAGAGTTCAGTCGCTTGTTTTCAACTTTTTATCATTCTCTAAGGTGATGAAGTTGAATATATTGGTAATTCTTGTGCACATCATAAGTGAAATTTGAATTCGGAATCTCGATTCAGATTGTCAATTCGGTGGCAGGCTGAACGGGTACCTGAACCATCGTCCATAGATATTCTAATAAGTCTGGTAACTCCTTTGATGTGGTTAAAATATGCCGCTTTTTTTGCGAGCGGTCGTAAATCATGCGGGCTACAAGCAGAAATACGTTATACGAGGGTCAGTCAGCAGCGCGAACAATATGTTTACTCGAAAGTGTGTCTACGAGGGTCAGGCGTCAAGTGTTGATCATATTCATTATATATTATTTATGTTTTTGTATGATCTTTCATTGAGATGATTATATTATATGAGATTCTAATAACAATAAATTGGGGAATATTTCGTTGTAATAACTGGCATGAATCACCTGATTTCTTAAATTATGGGCAGGTAAAAAGGTGAGATACTTATAAAGGGACTTCACAATAAAGAAAAAATGAAGATGAATAATCTTTATTTACATATTACCTAATTGAATGGTGATTTGTTGTTTTCTTGAGTATACCCTAATAGTATAATTATAATCTATTCAGTACTTTGGCATATATATTTAGACACATTTCAAATATTTAGCTGGGGGTTGGTTGGAGTTAGGTCGAATAAATGAAACTACTATTATTTCTTTGCCGACGTTTCGACTTGTATAAAGTCATCGTCAAGGTACTACAAAGTTACAGTAAATCAGATATACATACACACAAGGTAAAAAATTATTGAAATTTGCGACAAGAATCACTTCTGCGAATGAGAGGTCAAGATTGAGTACATTAGTTTGGTACAATTCAATTGACAGTAAAAATGTAAAAATAGACATAAACAAAAATTAAAAACTGTAGGAAACGGTTGAACTCACATAAATTTCTGGTTTTCTTGTCTATTGAAATAAAAATTGAAGGACATTTACATAAAAATAAAAATTCCCAGTTTTCGATACTGAAATATATATTTTGTTTATATAATATATATATATATATATATATATATATATATATATATATATATATTTGATCGGCTAGGCTTCCGCGGTCAGAAATGTGCTGGCTGGAACTTCCGGTTGATCCGCGTCTGGAAAGATTTACTTGTCTACGTTTCGACTCCCATTTCGGAGCCATTTTCAAGACTTAGTGACCTTGCGTCTAGGTCTGAGTTGTCTCACTAGCTGGCTATCATCACTGGAGATCGAGGATAGAAGGTTGGTGGGATTTAAGGGTTCATTAGTAGTTATGGCAGGATCAGGTATCGGACGGTCGATGGGAGGTTCGAACGGATTGGTTCCCAAGTCGGAGTGAATAGAAGTATGTCGGACCAAAAGTGGTTTCCAGGTATTGGGGAGTCTTTGAGACTTTGAGTGTCCTGTAGAGCATATGAACACGAACTAGCAGTCCGTAATTCTGACACAAACTCAGCATTATTCCAACATCATCTAGAAACAGGCCACAAAATAGATTTCAAAAACACCAAAACCGTTGCCACAGCCAAAACCCTCCAAACCAGAATTACCCGTGAAGCCATTGAAATCGAAAAACGTCCCAACTGTCTCAATAAACGCGACGATTCTCAAAGACTCCCCAATACCTGGAAACCACTTTTGGTCCGACATACTTCTATTCACTCCGACTTGGGAACCAATCCGTTCGAACCTCCCATCGACCGTCCGATACCTGATCCTGCCATAACTACTAATGAACCCTTAAATCCCACCAACCTTCTATCCTCGATCTCCAGTGATGATAGCCAGCTAGTGAGACAACTCAGACCTAGACGCAAGGTCACTAAGTCTTGAAAATGGCTCCGAAATGGGAGTCGAAACGTAGACAAGTAAATCTTTCCAGACGCGGATCAACCGGAAGTTCCAGCCAGCATATATATATATATATATATATATATATATATATATATATATATATAAATCAAAACTCTGTTTGAGTGCAGGAAGTAAGTGAGTTCCTAATTTTATTTTCAACGGTCGCTAACACAGTGGACTTTTCGTCGGTCAGAAATATACTTCTGTATATTTCAGTATCAAAAACTGGGAATTTTTATGTAAATGTCCTTTTATTTTTATTCTAATAGACAAGAAACCAGAGATTGATAATTTTTCACCTGTATGTGTGTATTTATATCTGATTCACTGCAACTTTGTAATGCCCTGAGGATGACTTTATAAAAGTCGAAACGTCGGCAACGATATTAGTGGTTTCAGTTCAGTTGTTCATTTAAACATTGAGATCTTATTTGCCTGTTTGCAAATTTGATTGTGTAATAGATTCGAACTCTTGTAAACAATGAAAGTAAATAGTCTTTGGGAAAATTGCTACATGGATGGCTGAATTCTACATTGGAATATTCTTTCAGAAATATGTTTCCTGCACCATCATGTATGCAGTAATAATCATTAAAATCATCAATCATTAAAATTCGAAACAAAAATATTTTCTAATTGTATTAAATACTTACAAAAATCATTGGGAGGGACTGTTAAGCCACCAAATATATTTTTACTACCTTTGTAAGCTTTGAGCTCACAAAATGAAGTAGACTTGTCTCTTTCGGATGATGAACAATATTCCAAACAAATATGACAAGAATGTTTAAAGAGACATCTACGTAAAAAATATCCACCAACATAGACCAGTGCATTTCCCTCCTCTGATATCAAATTCCTATAATCGGTTGATTCTATTTTTATAATTGGAGAAATATTTTCTTAATTTTTTTCCTGAAAACTTTCAATATTTTTCAATGACTCCGATGTTATATTAAGCAAAATATCGCTACTGTCTTCCATAAAATTGCTGCCTTCTGTCTCGTGCAAATATCCTATAGCAAAAAGTTTTTTAAATGCTCTGGTAAACTGAATGGCAGTTGGATTTCTAGCGTTTCCACAAGCATTTCTGATTTGACCAAAGTAATTCTCGAGACAATCCTGATTGAGATTACGCGTCGGTCATTTACATAAATCGTCAATAAAAATTTATAATTTTCAATTTTCATAGGGGGGGGGAGATTCAAAACGGAGGAGATAGTAGAGCCCCCAACCAAAAATAAATTCCAGAGAATTCGTAACTTTCTTTTCCTCATCAAAAAATGTTCAAATAACTACAAGAATAAAAGTTCAAATAGAATGTTCATTTCGCGCACTCAGTTTA